>CAXIVR010000003.1:109198250-109655750 GCA_964035755.1 Teleogryllus oceanicus
GTTTGCTCTAGCACGTGGACGTTTATTATATAACTCACTTCGATTCACTTTATCAGGAATCAGTATACATTAATGATGAAGTACTGGATGTAATGACAAATGCTATTATATTAAAATATTACAAACATAATATTATTTTTATAACACGTTCATTCCAGCTCTGCCTTTATAGTTGTGAATTATACATACTGTTTTGTCAGTGTAAATACAAATTTATTACATATTAAGTGAATTTAAAAACGTAGTAAATAACAGGTCAAATGAAAAGCAAAGAGGCGGGGATGGGGGCGCGAGGCGTGTCGGCGGCCGAGGGCGTACCCTGCTTCCTGGAACGCGCTCCGCATCACGCGACACGCCTTTCCGCCGATGGAGGCTCATTACCAGAAAGCTTTTTCACTTATCCGCGAAACGGACAACGCAAGCATCCGAATGGCGACCATCCCGACGGCGAAAGCTGCTGCTGGACGCGGGGACCAGGCAAGATAGAATTAATTTTCATTCTTTTTTATTTGTTTTTTTTTCTTTTCCTTTTTTGGGGCACAGTGAACGTCATTACTAAATTCACGAATTTATCGAGATTTATGAATAATCGTTGCAATGTAATAGAATTCCTAAAGAATGCAATAAATTTGAAAGTTCGGAAAAGCTAGCACCTGGCGTATTAACTTGCATGTTAGAACGATAAACGCATTTATTTTTAATTCGCAAACACACGAAGTGCCACCAAAAAACACAAATCGTTGTATTTTTTCACAAGCTTATGTTTTGTGTTCCATTCTATTGCGTTCAATCACGTTGAAACGGTTCCACATTTGTGAAAAACATCTCTACAAAACTTTGTACTTTTTGGATGAACGGCACAGTAAAAATATCCCAGGGGGCGCTCAACTCTAAACAAAACATTCGAAGCTAACTTTATCACCTGAAAATTGCGTACAAATGCCACTCCGATTGGAGATGTAATTGCGAACGAAAATATAGAAATCCGAATGCAAGGAGGTGGCAATATTGCAAGCAGTGATGGTGGTGGGTTGGCGACGGTCACAAAGAAGACAATAGGGAAGCTTTTGTTAGAAATGCCGCGGGGAAAAGTGCAAACACAAAAGGTCGTTCCTTTGTGTCGTTTTGTTACAGCCGGCCTCTGAAAATTCAAGAATAAAAAAAAGTAAATTTACGTCAAGGGATTATTACTCTAAAAATGAAAGCTGTCGGAATATTTTTGAACTTCAAAAACCCCAAAACCCCAAACCCAAACCAAATAAATTGTTATGGACAATACGTATTTGGATACATACTTTGGAGATTTTGTAATACGAATTTACATTAACAAACTGTCGATGTCTGCGTCTCCACAGCAAGCAATGAGTGGTTGAGATACTCCCTGGGTTCTACCAACATAATGACCTCTTTCACCGAATGTACCACATGTCGTATATATTGGCGAGTGAATATAAATTTAGATTGTAGTTACCAAACAAAATGTAGAGCACGCATCGCAAAACTGATAAGCAGCGGAGACGGTGGCAGCGCAGTGGTGTGGGTGCGGGGAGGAGCGGGGGCTGCGAAGGCCGCGGGGGCGCATTGGGAGCAACCAGCGGCGGCGAAACGCTGGCGCCCATTGTCTACTAATACGTACATCCGGAGGAACGCGCGCGCAGCTGCCGCAGCCGCTGTTTCACCAGAGTCTTTGGAAACGCCACGCGAGAATGGCGCTATTCGACTCGCTGCACTGCGCTGCCGCGCGCTGCCACGCCCCACCCCTGCTCCATCGCCTGCCGAGATAGCTCAGCGGTATCGCTGTTGCACCGTCGTTGACCGGAAGTTGTAGGTTTCAAGGCCTGATGTCGGCGGCTCAGCTGACTACTAGCTATGTAGCTGAGTTGAATTACTGTCTGAAGGATACACGCGATCTTTCCTTTCTCATTCTTGTCCCCATCCTTGCCCCCCTTACACACTACACGCACGTCGCCAGCTTAGTGATGAGCCCGATTAGAGTGGTGTCCCGCTGGAGAAGATTTGTGGAGGGGGAAAATTCCGCAAAGCGACGTGTAAATCGGCGTCGAGCAGGTCCCAACGAGGGAGAACACCGTTATCTCCCGGACTATATCTTGCACTACACTCACGGACCAATGACCTCCGTAGTTGACGCATCCTGAATCAATAAATACGCACTCCACCAGCCGATGCTCGTGAGCTAGTGGTTCATGGTGGGACATCTGAGCCCATAGTCAAGACCCACGAATTCTAACTTTCCATCCTTTTAAAGGTGATTAAGTTGAAAATGAATCGCGAAACTATAGTAAGATTATAATGACTAGTAATTAATCGATTTGATTACTACTTACTCAAAGAGTATCGGTATCAATTGAAGCCTTTGAAGCTTCTGTAAAAGAAAATGTTTCCAAGTACGTAAGGAAACGGATTGGTTTTTGTTTTTAAATTAATGACACCAAATTGTTTAGATGGTGTTAACAAAGTCGAAGTATCTTTAAATCCGCCAAAATAAATTGTTTGTCTTCTTAACGACCAGGTCAACATCAATCACCTCGAAAGTAAACGCACTGAAATTTCACCAAGTTACGCTCTTACACATTATAGAACAAATGTTTGTCTTTTAATAATTACGCTGTCGATAATGCAGCTCGCTGAATTCGTGCTGTAATACTTTGAATGAAGAGTTCCTCAATCCCAAAGTTTTAAAGTACTCGAAACATTTTTAGATCTTTACTTACTTCAGAAAGTAAAGCGTAAAATTCAGCGACAATGGAATAGCAAGTGACCAACAATCTTCTTGAGGGAAGAACATAACCTTTTCAAAATATCTTGTCAGGGAGATGATCAATTAATAACTTTTTACTCATTCCAAAACATGTAAACCATACCAAACATGTAAATAAATAATCGTCGTGAAAAGGTACGAAACAGTCTCCAAAGGATTTCTTAAACTTAACAAAATACGAATTTCAATGGAATATATAGTTGTCTTTTCAAGGCTTGCGAAATTCCGCTAAAGATTTCGTTAAAAATCAGGGACATGCATGAGAGAGTACTGTAATGTTGAACATTTGATTCATTTTATTTTGCCTTAGCCCGTTACAACCCATAAAGGGCAAAAATATCCTATAGCGCGTTTAGAGGAGAATTCATCAAAACACAACCAAGGAGAACTGAGTTACAGTTTCTGATGAGGAAATGTAAAACTTGCAAATTCAAACAACATAAACGAAAACAACAAAAAATTCGCGCCGGGCCATTGAAAGCATTTTGTTGTTGAAGTACAAACAGCTAAACTACAGATGAATCAAACTAACGTTTCTTCGAACTTTCTTCATATAACAGAAAATAGAATGGCGTATACTCCGTGGCTTCCCCGAGTAGGAAAATCCGGAAAGGAAACAAGGAACAAGGAAGAAGAAGGCGGTTGTGGGAGATACGTCTGGCGGCCGGCAGCGGCGAGCGCAGGGACACGCTCAGCCCATAGCGCCACGGAAAGAAAAATAGCAGGCCGAGAACTACAGCAACAGCTAGGGAAGACGAGGAGGTTCTGGCGGCGAGAGGCGGGGGCACCACTTGGAAGAACGTAGAACGGCGAAGTAGAGGCAAGGACGGATACGATGCGGGGCGGGGAATTGGCATCGAGGGGGGGGCGGTGGGAGCAACGAGAGCGATGGTGGCGATGGCGCATGGGTGAGATGGAGGAGACTGGAGACGACATAGCTGCATCAGCGGAAGCGGTTACCGTGTGGAGATGGAGGGGGGGCAGTGGCGGAGTAAGATCCGGGGCAGGGGGCGGAGGCGAGAGGAGGGGTCGGAGACGAGGGCGAAGTAGCGGGCGGAGGCGTGGTCGGGGGCGGAGCAGATACGTGGGCGGAGCCGAGGCAGTGGGGGGCAGAGGCGGGGGGAGGCGGGCGGGGGGGGACAGGCATGTGCGGGGGGTGGCGGAGGAAGAGGCGAGGACGGGGAAAGATGCGTGGGTGTAGGCAGATGCGTGGGGGAGCGAGGCGTGGCGGAGGCAGAGGCGAGGGCGGGGGCAGATGCATGGACGGGGGCAGAGGTGGGAGAGGAGGCAGAGGCGTGGGGAGGCAGAGGCGTGGGGGGGCAGAGGCGTGGGTGGGGCAGGGCGGGGGGGGCGGGGGGGGCGGGCGGGGCGGGGCCGCTGGGGTGGGGGGGCAACGCGAGTGAGTCAGCGCGGGGTAGCGTACGGCGCCCCGCGGCCTGGGAGCGAGGCAGAGGTCGGCCGCTCTTGTAAGCTCTCCAGCTACACGGCGTTCGCGACCAAATGACGTCTTGGAACGATTACCAAGGAATCCTGCAACGTACGCCGAGAACCACGTCTGCAGGAGACAAATATTTTTCGATGATCATCTGAACGCGTAACATTGGTTTGCACAACACAGAATTTATTGTTTAAAATAAACCCATTGAAAGTAGAAAAACCGATTACAATGTAGTAATAAAATTTTATGCAATTTATCAAATACGTTCGAAAAGAGCTTTTAAAAATTGAATTTTGAAGATAATGTCAACAGGAATAAAACGGTTGACAATGAATGGGTGCAGTTTCATCAATTCCTACAATCCTATAGTGTCTCTTGACAAACGGAAATCATTTCTAATAATGAAGACAACCATGGAAAATAATTAAACGGGTAGTAATTGATATTGATCACACTTTGTTTACAATTATTGGGTTTATAACAATTCTGAACCTGATTTTCATGACAATAATTCCTTATTATTGCAACAATGTATTAAAAGGAATGTAAATTACAATAAAAATAATTTGTGAGCAAAGAAATCATACTCGTGAATAATCAGGTGTACATGGCATCTCAAATTCTCCAATATATATATATCGCAGTATAGTATTGAGATCAAAATCTTAGTTTTAAGCCTGCAAAGTAATCTAATGGTGTCAAAATCCAAGAAATTCCAATGGTTGAGAAAAGGAGATTGCAATGAACAGTGTTTGCTAACTACAGATATCGTGGAATTTCAGAACTAACGACCCTACGAAATAAAACTGTTTCAAAAATGTTCAACCCTACGGTGCGTTTTTAAGCAATATTAAAATTGCTATTTCTAGCAGATAATTATTCTTAAAGATGTAGCTTTTAAGTGGAGGAAAGGCTACGGACCGTTTACCACATAAATGTTCTAGAAAATTCCAACACAAATTTCAGAGAGAAGGAACAGTTCTCGTTATCACCGCATGAAGTTAATCTCCCTGACAATTAGATGAATAACATATCGCCTTTCTGAACAGCGCTTCACAACTTTGAACTTCCCACGTCTTGGTTCCGCCTGAAATATGGCCTACCCTCTCGCCACACCGGCATCACTGTGCACCAATCCGTCATACCTCAATGCACCGCGGATTGCCTAGAACCCCTATTTCACGCAAGAAAACGACTTCATCCCCGTTGCATCATTCTAAGGACGAACATGGAAAAGTTTTTCTTAATGTTTTCATTCAGCGTTAATACGAATATATGTTCCTAATTTTACGTTTCTAGCTAAAGTAGTTATGGCCTTGCCCTAGTAGTTTCCCCCTCCACTCCCTTTTTGAGTAGTTTTGTCTTTGCGTGTTAATCAGGCTTAATAATTAATTAGGCTATTCAAAAAATCAAGAATATTTATTGATTACAACTATATTTAGGGGTTGTGAAACAACTAAATATATATCAGTCAGCGAGTCAGTCATATCCTTTCCGGCATGTACATTTATGTTCCAAATAAATAATGAGAAATATAAAATGAGAAAGCATCCTATATGAGTAGGTAAAAAAAAGCATGTCTTAAAGTCGTACATTGGTGACGGAATGGTTCACGAGTCTAATGATATAAATTAGCCGCTAGGGTTTCGGGACTTGACAACCCTGATCTACAACCATTACGCATTTTACACTATCGTTATACGCTCAAGTTTACAAAAAGACAAGTGGCAATTGCTTACTTCCACCCAAAAGTGGAAACTGCTCTACTATATCTTCGCCCACGTTTCCCAATGGTTAAAAAAGTTAAAGTGCAGTGTTATCAGGTTTAATTTTTCACAGTATGTTAAATTAAGAAAGCAAGAATGTTGAGCTGTATTCATAATTCCGAAAGAATCTTTGCATTTTCAAAGTCAGGAATAAATGCACATACAAATCCATCCAAATAAATATTTTTTTCTTAGTAGAATACAACATGCATTTTTTCCTCAAATGATAGTAGGTATCAGTGAATTATTGCTCACATTTATACAAAAAAAGCAGAATGAATCTGTAGATGAGTCACAGTGTTTTTCTTGAATACTCTTAACAGAATTTAATAGTGTTAAACATAGAACGAAAACAATACTTCAACTTGGATTCGCATTTAACTGAATCACTGAACAAATAATCCAACGGTACTACAACAGTACCATTGCACGAGTCTTCTGTGGCTGCGGAAAAAATATGTCAGAACAACAGAACAAGACGAAAAGAGAGCTTCGAAACAACAAAATGACATATCAGTTCCTAAGTTACAGTAGCAAATAACCTAGGTTTTTCAGCAAAACTAGGCGTTGAATGTTTTATTCGGTTTGCTTTTGGAATACTATTCCATTAGACCTGCGGCTAGTGTATGAAAAAAAATGTAAGAAAAGTGCAAATATGATTGCAAAGCAATATTTTGTGGTTATTTTAGGATATGGATATTTATTTTAATAACTCACATTATACTCGTGTTATAATGAAAATGTGGGGTTGGAATGAATATCCTATCAAACACTAAAATGTTACTAAAGGCGTTAGAGTCTGCAATGAAATCTCATTCAAATTTGTGAAAATTTTAATAAATCAATCCAATTATACACAAACATTTGATATATATCTATATAATGTTCGTGTAGATAAGATTTTAGCACGATTTTTGTGAAGTAAACAGGTCCAGGGTCTACAAATATGAACAAAACATTTCACGATAACAAGAAAGTTTTCGTCGGCCCGGTGGCCGAGATCGCTAAGGCAGTAGTGTCGTAGTGATCTCGAACCGAAGGGTCGCGGGTTCGAGTCCCGCCTCGGGCATGGTTGTATTTGTGTTCGTCCTTTCACCCCTTATCATTACCATATCGTTTCATCTTCACAGTTACCATACCGTTAACAGCAATAGTGATCGCTAATGACCTAAGATGTTGATGCGACCTTAAACAACCAATTAAAAGCAGGCAAGGTTTTCGTTTAAAAGATAACCAGGCCGAAACTACCGGAGCACCTATGAGGCTCCTCCACACACTTGTACAGCAGCGCGACATCGTTTGGCCATTGTGCTGTCGAGTGGCAATTTGCCCACGGGGCAGTCGCATCGTTTGCGGCTGCGGACAGTCGCCTGGAGCAAGTGTTTCCGCAAACATTTTCAAGTGGGGTGTGATACGAAAATGTAGGGAAGTGGGAAAAATGTAGCTGTTTAACCTGCAATTCTATTTTTGGAAATGGGTCACTGAAATAAAACGTTCGCAAAATTCAAGTTTTCAAACCCACTTCTCCCTCTCCCCTTTCTATTAATCCCCGCACTTCAACCTCCGCCGTCCTCGATATTAACGTTCCTATTCCTTGGTATTATGTCTGCCATGGCACATAAATCTCTCTTTTTAGTGTTTACGTTTTCAAATAGTATCCATCACTGCCATTAGACACAAAGCAACACTGTGTGTTCTTACCAAAAAAAGTATTCTAATGACTATAAACGGGCAATGACAGACAGCTCCAACACTTCTAACACATTCCTAAATCTGCAATTTTTTTGTCGTCAAAGAGTGTGGTTGATCTCAGCCCTTGTCTCCAAATCTTTTCTAAAGGAAACTGGGATGATGTGTCGCGCCTCAAGGAGGTGGCTGGGTAAAACGCGTCGCGTCGCTCGGAAGAAAGCGCGTGGACGTTAGCAGGTCACGCGACCGGAAGCAGCAGGCAGGGCAGCGGGCCAGGGCGGCGGCGGCGGAGTGAGCGGGTGGTGTGGTGGTGGTGGTGGTGGTGGTGCGCGTGGTGGCGGTGGTGGTGGTGGTGGCGGTGGTGGTGGTGGCTGGGTGGTGGTGGCGGTGGCGGTGGTGGGTGGTGGTGGGGTGGCGGTGGTGGCGGTGGTGGTGGTGGTGGTGGTGGCGGTGGTGGTGGCGGTGGGGTGGTGGTGGTGGTGGTGGTGGTGGTGGTGGGGTGGTGGTGGTGGTGGTGGCGGTGGCGGCGGTGGTGGTGGCGGTGGTGGTGGGGCGGTGGTGGCGGCGGTGGTGGTGGTGGTGGTGGTGGCGGTGGTGGTGGTGGTGGTGGTGGTGGTGGTGGTGGTGGTGGTGGTGGTGGTGGTGGTGGTGGTGGTGGTGGTGGTGGTGGCGGGGTGGCGGGGCGGGGGGGGGGGGCGGGGGAACGGCGGGTTGGCGGTGGCGGTGGCAAAGCGGGCGGCGCGAGGACGCCGCGCGTGGTGCTTCCGGGTCGCGCGTGCTCGCGCGTACACAGTGGCGTTGCTAGGATGCGCCGGGCGGGGCACGCGCTTTCCCATCTATCAAAGAGCAAAAAATACCTCGAGACCGGAGGTAAGTTATTGAAGACAGTCAATAAAGACCACACGAAGTTTTGCTATGTAAATTCAAAGGTAGAGAATTATATTTGACAAAAGGTTGACGCTTTACTTACATCATACTAGAACTCTTTTTTTAAAATAACAAGAATTACTGAAAACATACTAAAATTAAATTACTCTTCACGTTAGTAAACTAAGTAATTATGAATTATCTGCTGCTGTTATCTATTACCAGTAGAATTAGATACAGACTACTTCATACAAGTAAATTGCAAGTGAAGGTTAAGGTGACTAAGATACGAGGATTATGAGCATTAAGCGATGAAGGAGGTAGTTTCAGAGTAAAAAACTGGAGGCAGGTAGAAGAACCAGTGGAACGTTGCATTGATGATCCTCAGACAGGATTCTTAGGCACCAACGAAAGACCTCTAGAAGCACGTGTGCTGGAAAAGACGATGATGGCGAAAACTGGTACCACGCCGGCGGCAGATAGAAGACGTCTCAAGACCTTCTTTGTAGATCAATCAAATATAGACTTAACGCATTACAGGAGCTAGTGAGTATTTGACAAAGTCATTTAACATTGTAAGATTGTAAGAATTCCGGAATGTTTTTGTACTGTTTACTTTTCTCCCGATGCACAAAAAGTGCCGACGGAGCGGTCGGCTCCCTTCTCAGTTGGCATTATATTCGTCTTCACCCGCCTACGAAGTCTGCGTCGAGAGCCTCCTATGATGTCACTCGCAGGATTACCCTTCCTCCCACAGTCGGATAAAGGCGCGGGGCCAATAAAAGAGGCCAAACGCTCGTACTGCTTTGCGATGAGCGACCGAAGTACACTACTGTTCCGAGTTAGTACGAAGGAGCCATAACGCGATTTCTTCGAAGCCAAATGGTAATTGGTTCACTCTAGCGTGGACTTAGTAACAAGAATACAAATTATTTAACATAGCTTCGATGATAGGAAAATCCATTTGTAATAAATGATGTTCAAACACAAGGGTCTTTTACGAATGTTCAAATCTGAAAGTAACGATTTCGCTTTATTCAGTCGTATCTTCGCTTCGAATTAGAATTATTTTCTCGGCAGTTCTCGATCAACGCTGACAATTTTTTTTTGCGCTTCGAATTTAATTGAAAATTTGATATTCTGATATATATTTTCAGATTTTTACCATATTTTCCAATGAATTTCATTAAAAGTGTACAGAAGAAGACCTTAGCATGATTTTTTCTACTTAATGGATGTCGCTTTATAAAGTCAATAATTACAATTATTTAACTTTGCAAACAGAAAAGGAAATAACAATCACGATTATTCGACGATTCAGTACACAATCTTTGATGTGTCTCTGAACAATTTTATGAGTCATGTCAAATGCTAAGTTTGCATGGGCGACGATTAAACCAGAATAGCCGTTCGCTTTTCATAGTAAACAAAACTCAAATGTGTTGGAAAAGAAAATTAACACTTCTCCAAAAAGCGTTGCTGTAAATTCCACACGAACCAAATTTTGCACCAGTCAGACTGTGCAATGGACTTCCTCATGGTTGTACTATTTTACCAGTGTTGAATTTATAATTCCTGTTCCAATAACCCAAAATGTACTCTCATTAACCAGATAACGCAATCGAAGTCATAAATTGTCCTATGAGAATAATCTTAATAACTTAGGCAGACAAAATCCAATCTTAATGCGTTTGAATACGTCAAAAAGTATCGTTCGCTCTCTCAATGTTAGTTTTCCTGAACTCTCATTGGCGGCCTGATTTATCAAAGCTATTGGTAGACCGATAACCGTACTACACAGCCAGAAATAGTGCATAATTTTAACTTTTGCATAATTTCTGAAATGTAATCCTGGATACCCTCACGAAATGATCCATTGCTACTCTACAAGTACAAGGAATAGGCATGACAGTAGTTCTTGGCAAATTAAGTGGTAATAAAAACACGTGAATTAGAATAGGCAATCAAATTATGGATTTGTATTTTCGATTTAATATTACGTTAGAATGCGTCTAAAACTTAGTCTAATGAAAACGAAGAGCAAAACTAGTAATTCAATATTAAAAATAAAATTAAAAAAAACAAATTTGTTTGGGAAAACAAACAATTCATTATCTTCCCGTCAGCTAATAAGGGAACGTCGCGTCTCAAAATCCCATAAACAGATATGCTTCACTCTACGCAGATAATTAACACTTGTTAAAAATAATCGCTCCGCTAGAGTTTGTGTCTCTATCTGTAACTTTGACCTCCGACTGCCGAAAACGCGTTGTCGGGATTAGCTAAAACCAAGGCGTAAAGCAACAATAGGTTAGCCAATTATCAGACGCTTCACTGAATCAAAACGAACGCCATTAACACAAGAGTACGATATCAAAAAAATATTTCTTTCATGATGTTCCATAAACGTGCACACACATTAGGTCAAGTAAATAAGGAGAGAAAAAAACAACAACACGGAATGTCCCCGCCGTCGCGCCCACGCCTTCCGTCAGGCGGCCGTCGAAATCGCCCCCGGAAAGGGCGCGCCTCGGAACCGTCGTAAAGGCGTTTATGGATCGTAAAAATCAAGTCCCCAGAGGCGATGCCCTCCCTCACCCCACCAACCACGCCCACGTCCCCGCAGCGCCGATGCGCAGAGATTCCGGGCGCGGCAGCCGCCCAGCGTGCGCGCTCTCCTTGACTCGTGATCCCGCGTCACACACACACACACACACACACACACACACACACACACACACACACACCGAAATGGGGCCCCCCTCCCCTGGTCGGTGTGCGCCGGCCATTAACAAGCTTATGCAACTGTTGCGTCGAGCCGCCCATGGTAATTGCGTTATTTTCGCTCTGGAGTTCGGAGAGATTTCCTTATGAATCACGTCGAGGCGCTACGCTCGCAGCCGTCGGCGAGAGCCCCGGGCCAGCGGCGGGGGCACTGCACTTGCCACCGGACAGGCCAAGAGCAGGATTGCTCGCTCACGTTCATTGTCACGAAAAAATGAGGTTCTTAACTACAAATGTCACCGCTCATTAAACAGATCTTTGTCGCCGCTCGAGCATTAGAAATCTTATAACGCCCTTGGTGCATAAATAACTATTTTTGTTCAATTACACTACACTACATAACCAGCTACTTCTTTTTTGTACTTTATGATGATCGAATATTACACCAGAAGATTGCCAAAATATTGTCCACTACATAATTTCAATGGACACAATAATTTGAGAAAACAGAAATCAGCAACAATTCTTTTAAATACGCTGAAAGTCTGTGTCTTGGCCAATTTCGAAACTAGAAATAATCCTTTCGTTATGACTGAGATATTGTGAGTGAGCACTGCCCATGAAGAGGACTGAAAGGTGAGTCAGGCAGATTGCAGAGCTATATACACAGAAGTTATCAGCGATCTTCAAACAACAGAAAAATACAAATACACGGACTTTAAATCAGACTGAACAGATCTCACAAGATCTGTGCGTACGATATACCAGTATTTCATTAGGAATGTCTACCAAAACAAAACAGTTGAGTGGAGTCTTAAGTTGATTGTCACCATCTATTTATTCATCAATCCCAATTCGCCAGGCCCTCGCTAAACTCAAGCACAGCTTCTGAATGCTGACGAGGCACGATATTGTCCACCTGTTCTAAATGTCAGAACTGTAACAGATAGAGCTGACAGGTGGGTCATGGAGTTTTCAAAATTATTTCTTCTAGTAGTTCTAAAAATACTCATTTAATTTTAGAAGAGCGCGAAGTTCTCCCTCCTAACAACCAAACAAATTTTCGTAGTCTCACTTCGATAGCCATCACATAGAATGAAGTAAACGCATTTCAATGTCGTGACGCAGCAACACGCGAGCCAGACAGCTGAATAACCCAATGACAAATGACGTACTGAGCATCGCAAGGGGCGCTACGCGGGGCGACGAGTTGCTACGGGAGACCATCGGTGTTTATGTGGGAGGTTGAAGGTGACCGAGCGACAAAGCAGGTATTTCAAAATTATCTTAAAGGGCAGTATTGTCCAACATTGCGAAACTCACTCTTGAAATTAGTATTCTGGCAGGTTCAAAACATCATTCACAATCAAACAACGGAACACCAGAAAACTAAATCGAGAAAGATTTTAGCAATTACCAGCAACACCAATATTACTACGCGGGTAGCTCAATGGCGACGTTCAATTGCATATTTTTTTATCCCAATTACAAAATTATTTTTAATAGCACACATTAAACACAGAGAATAGAAATGGGCAGTAATTACAGTATTGCAGGGTATTTCCACTTTTTAGAACCAAATAATTCACAGAATAACCATAATCCACAGTAATAGGTAACCAGGATTAATTCATATTTCAGGGCCAAATGAAAAGTATGTATTCTTCAGAACCTCAAACATCTACATATAATACTGAAGTAGGTTCTAGATCCTACTTTTGTAGGAAAAGAGTTTGTTAAAGTAGGAGCAGATGGATGGCTGCGCTTGGCGTACGTTTGTAGGACGAATGACCGAGGAAAGTGATGTATTAGATCCCGCCAACAGAGGGGAAAAAGAAAGAGGGTGTGAAAGTTGTTAGAGAAACCGAGAATGGACTTGTAATTGGAGTAAACATGCGAGTGAAGTGAAGGCGAGCTCCAGGACGAGCGGATTTCCGGATGGGAGAACAGACCGGTTGAGTGAATGAGTATTTATTGTTACCCGGCGCGCCACATACTCAGACTCAGATCATTATTCCCGTAAATGTAGTACACGAGTACATGGTATATCCCGGGAGGAGGCGGTGTTCCTCCCCGCTGGAACGTGAGACCCGACGCTACTGGTCAGCTTGCCCTGTTTTTCCCTCCACCCGGTTGGGCAACAACGAGTTAAGCCCTAAACTCTTGACTGGTCTCTCGATATGTACGGTAGTGTTGTACGTGTACGGATGTCTAAGACGTGAGAAAGGGCCAACGAAGAGCATGGAAAGATCACGTGCGGTACGTGGCCCGTTTTTCCTGATTGGCTCAGGCATTCGTCTGATACTGACCGAAGAAACTATGGAAAACTATCGATCAGGGTAGCTGGCCGCTAGAATTCTCCTCCAACTAGTGGATATATTCGATGAAGCTAGTAGATAGCGTTGAAAATGCAACCGGCTACGGACACGAACATTAGGACCCCCAGGTCAACGTCGCTGCAGAGGCCTTGCCGCTGAGCTCTCGTAGCCAGTCGAGAAAAGACCGGACGCGAGGGCGCAGGAGAGGCAAGGGCGAAGGGACGGCGTCGTGGCCGGCCCAAGGGCGTCGCAAGGGGGGCGAGGTCTCTTGGCCGGTGGGTGGCGCGGGTGCGCTCGTGCCTTCGATCGCGGCCGCTGCCTTTCGGAGGCGAGGCCACCGCGCGCGCCTCCCGCCCCGCCCCGCCCCAGCAGGCCACGCCACGCGACAAGTGCGGCACGTGTGCTCCGAGTCCGGGTCAAACGAATTCCCTGCTTTTTAATCGTTCACCACATGCGGAGCTAAAAACAGAAACGGTGTTTACATGCCTGGATCCTCTCTTCCACATTTTTACATATGACAGATTTTTCTAATAAATAATTGTAGCAAATTTGCAAGAACAATTAGATTGTAACTATGAGGTAATTAATAAACAATTTATTTTATGTTAACCATATACAGGGTTGCCTGATGGTTGGAGAGCTTCTTTCCCAAAACAATAACAATATGCCATATTGTTATAAAACTAGTGATTTTGAAACAGAAAGTACTTTTTCGCGTAAGTAACGGTTAAAATTAATTCCCCAATACATCTTATCCACACTTGCAAAACCCATTACTAATGCAACCATTACCATTAGTAATGCAAAGACGCTGAAATGTACTTAAAAAAAAAAAAATTAAAACCATTTACCCAGAAACAATGCCTATCAATGAAAAATTATTCTGACTATTCCACTCGTGAAATTAAGACAAATAGCGTTCAACTATACACATACAATGCCCAAATCAGGATGGTGCATCTCAAAAAATTTATTGCTTTTTCTATCCAATTTTTCTTACCGTTTCTCCCTACTGCCCAATAATATGCTGTGGGTCTATCTTACGAAGTGGTATGTATCGATCGCTGTGTAAAAACCTCGCTTCGCGAGTCGAGGATTTATCGACAATTTCCAAAGCACTCCTGGTATTACCGATGATAATTTCAAACTGCTGTCGCCGCGTTCTCATTATTGTTTTGTAACCTGATAACTCCTGGAATATTTTAGCAAAAGAGGTTCGGGAAGTTCGAATCTACAATTTGGAAAATATTACATTACGAAAGCTTTACAATACTTTCTCTATACTGACAAGCAAAAAGAGCGGAAATCACAAAATTAGAACAGAATTACGGAAATAAAATATTGTATTACACAGGGATATGGCGCTCCTTTTAACATTTTTCGGGGAGGGGGAACACTCTCCCTTACCCCCTCTTTTGCATACGCCTACGTTTCAGCACGATTTCAACTGCACTTTTTACGAAAACAGTTGTATGAAGTACTCAGTCAGCAACTATACAGAGGGTTGTTTAATCTACAGCTGATCTTCCTGCAGTAACACAGTGAATGAGGGACATTCGAAGCAAAATTATGTTAAGATATATTATTTGGTTAAATTACTTATTGACTTTTTTTTTGTTTGCAGAACAAACTAACGACTAGATCACCCTTAATATAGGAAGCTAATCTTTCTAACTCCCACAACTAAAAATTTGAAATCGGATATTAATTTAAAGTAACAATTTCGATATAAGGCACATTTGTAAAATCGAATTGACATTTCCTTTACAGTTGTAATAGGTCACTTAAGAGACTAATCCCTTGCACCATCGATATCCACAAAAATGTTGCTATATGATTTTGAGAAGTTCTAAATGTTTCTCACGATTCGATGAAAACATCAAACTTCTCGTTGAACGAGTGTAAGACACATTTTAGAGTTATGTCATTGAAGTGAGAAGGCTTTACGCTCCCATAAAAGACGACTTCATAAAGACGAAGTGCTTAAAGCGCCCACACGCACCCTCGCAGGCAGTTGAACTCGCCCGCCCAACGCCGGGCCGGGCGGGGCGGGGCGGGGCGGGGCGGGGGCGGGGGCGGGGGCGAGAGTCGAAGGGCGAGAAGCAGGGGTAGCGACGACGGCGGCCGCGAGTGGGCGTTGCCCCTGCGCTGCCAAGGCAGCGATTGCACAACGTTGCACCGCCCGGGGGTTTTCCATTCGCACCCTCTGCGAAATGGCACGTGCACTGGAAGACTACCGGGAGACCAGGCACATAAACAGCGCTCTAGGAAAACGGCAACTCGGAACTTCGTACACAAAATTAATTTCAAACTGTTATCGTATATAACATGTATATTCATTTTACATGCGACCTGTTGCATTGGAAGTGAGGATTAAGGCATACGTTAATTAGGCTGCGATGACCGGAAGTTAGCAGGTTAGAGATCCGCAGGAAAATTTTCGCTTATTAATATTTGTGTCTTTAATGAGGCTGTCACACGGTGGAGAATTCCATAGTCGGACATTATAGCAGGTCTTGGATCGTGCGAGATCCTTTATTCACCTTCTAGTGTCCATTCTATTACGGTATATCATTCGCAATTTGACATTACGAAAACTGGCATGTCACTCGGTACGTGGATTTTCCTTTCGAAATCTTACTACAATATGCAAACACGATCATTCTTGATTTTAAATGACATTAATGTTAATTCAGTTACCCGAAATAAATTAATTATATTCCCTATAAATCGCGTATTCCATTTTAAAAATATTTTTCCTTTCATTTGCAAGTCTGAGATCTATTGCTGGAATATAGTTTCTTTACCAGAATACAGATCAGGGTTGGCCAACTGGCGACCCGCGGTGCCATTTATTGTGACCCGCGGAATTTTTTAGTCAAAAGTGAAAGCCCCTTTCATCCATGTTGCAATAGAACATTGTGCGCCCAGCGAATACGCCCTGCCGAGGTCAACATCCCTTTATTGTAAAAATATATTAAGTTTGGAGTTCAGGCATTCTTTCTAGTAAATTCACAAACTCAAAATCGTTTCAATGTGTCTCGCTGCGTTATGCATGGTACGGCCTGATATCACGGATGGTTCCATTTCCCTTTCCTCATT
The DNA here is from genome assembly GCA_964035755.1 of Teleogryllus oceanicus. Classification (NCBI taxonomy): domain Eukaryota; kingdom Metazoa; phylum Arthropoda; class Insecta; order Orthoptera; family Gryllidae; genus Teleogryllus; species Teleogryllus oceanicus. Next base: position 109,214,934 of record CAXIVR010000003.1, read on the forward strand.
TCAGAAAGCCGAGCAAACTGCCGAGAACAACACTACGGGGAAGTCACATGTGAATCGTTCTGGTAATGAAAATACGGGACGCAACTATATTGAAGGTGTTAGTTTTGGCCCTTAAGGACTTGCAAGTTCGACACCCCTGACACAGATAAACTATAAATAGAAATTCAATTTTATTGGCGGGCGTAATATATGGAGATATTCTGATCCCTCATGACATCTCTTGTCCGTACATCCTTAAACAAACGTAAGGTTATACGTCCTCAAAGAAGTAAATGAAGAAGCAACCAAATAAAGTACCGAAAAAAAGAAAAAGAAAAACTACGACTCCGAATTGGGGACACGGGATCACACGCAGAGTGGAATCGGCCATTACCTCAACACACTCCCTCCCGCCGTGTACGCGCAATCACGGCACTGGGAGTGGGCGTGGCCGTCTTCGTAACGAGCGCAGCGGGAAGCGGGCTAATCAACGCGAAAACTCTTTCAAGGCTTCGCGGGTCGTCGTTTTGTCATCCTACCTCGCGGGAGGGGAGGGCAGGCGCTTCCACAGCAGCGAGGAAGCACCGCAATTAGTTGCGCATCGCCTGCTAATTTGCGTGCGCGCGGCGGAGGGAGGCAGGGAAAGAGAGGAGTTACGTAAGCGGCGCCCGCTCGCCCCGGCCGCGGCCGACCGACTGGAAGCGGCGGCAGACTGTGATTTTTACATTGCTGCGTTTGACATTTGATCGGTTGTTACGGTGCCGTCCAATCGGGACCTTACACGTCACTGCGGCATTTGCAAGCGAGAGTCGCCGATTGAGACTGATGTTTCCGAGCACGTCAACTGCTAGGGTCATGAGACCCGTTAGTGTTATGAATGATTTTTTGCCTGAGGCGGCGGCGTTCCCCCCCAGCAGGATGGTGAGATCCGACGCCGACCTACCGTCGGTTAGCGGGATTTTCCCCAACCAGGTATCTCCCACCAGCGGGGCACCTCCCCAGCTGGGACAAGCTCTAATATCCCGACTGAGCTCCTCGCATGTATATTAGTGTAGTGCATACACGTGCGTGTCTGTGAGAGTGAGAGTGACAGAGAGAGATATCGAGAGTGAGAGTGAAAGTAAGGGGTGAGGATAGGACAAGGAAGAGTAGGATGGATCGCGCAAGGTCCGTTGCCTGTTTGTTGGGGTACTGACGCAGTATTCACAGGGTATTTTTAGGAGATATTAAAGAAAACTAGCGATCAGAGCAGACGGCCACTGGAATTCCCCTCCAGACACCGGCTGAACTGGATCTAGCTATGTAGCTAGTGTCGAAAATCCGTCGGAACTCGAACCATAGAACCGTCCGGTCGGAGTCGCTGCAGACACATCGGCAATGATGGCTCTCTATTAAACTCGGCCGCTCAGTCGCGGAGATGGCGGTATTTGAGAGGGACCGGCGGAAATGAAGATGACTGCCGCGATCCCGACAACGCAAGCCATGGGGTCGGTGACAGCGGTGCCAGTGGCAATGCCAGGCTGACAGGGAGGAAGTGGCATTGCTGGGGGCGGTTGGCTGCGCTGTTGCGTGGTCGCTGCTCGTTCTGAGCGCCCCACGAGGCTCGTTGCCTCCGACGGTGGACGCGTGCGCGGTTGTCGTTACTCTATAACCATTCCGCGCCGTTAAGTAAAGTAGTGCCATTTAAACCTTGTTTTCCGGAAAGCTCCCCAAGTTCTTTTTCCTTTTTCCTATATCCAACACAAAATATGAGACACGTAATAATAACCGGAAAGTCGCAACCTACTCGTTCGTGCATACCTCGTAGGCAGATAAAAATTATCCATTTAACTAACAAACCACTACCATCAGCCTAAAACGCTAAAAAGCGTCTGTCACTTGGCTAGAAGAGCCAGCGATATTAAAGGGATTAGTCAGGTCTGTCGAGGATAAAAAATAGAATCCAGACAAAAAACTACTATTGCTATTCAAACTGATTTAAAAGAGTAGCATCACTCAGGATCTGCAAACAGAGCGCTTCATAACATAAATGTATACACTGTTAAAGAAATGAGAGAGCGAACATTTGCTAATCTGGAGCGAGCGAGGAGCTAATCTGGAATTCTTCTTCGCAGGCAAATTACACCGCGCAGCGATAACTGTACAGGTAGTACTGTTGTATTTGTAGCATCTTTATCCTAAAGTTCGAGTCACGACACTGAAGGATTTTGTATCGCTACTTCTAGCTACATAGCTGGTAGTATAGATAATATAGAGTCACTAGCTACATAGCTGGTTGTAGGAGTCTGGAGAGAACTCTAGCAGCCAGCTGCACTAATGGCTAGTTTTCCGTCCTTTTTCCGTTCAACACTAGTTGAACATCGGAAATTACCCTAAGAAACAGGTCACCGCATCGCCCTCGAATTTTCCTGTCTTGTACATGTCTCCTCCTCTCGTCTTACACAAACTCACTCTCTCTCTCTCTCTCTCTCTCTCCTCTCTCTCTCTCTCTCTCTCTCCTCTCTCTCTCTCTCTCCCACACACACACACACACACCTACATACACTACATTACCACACGTACCAGGAGCCCACTCGGAAACTTATACCTTGTCCCGGCTGACACGGTACATCGCAAGGAAAGATACGAAGACTCTTCGTAACAAGATGAAAAAAAATCCCAGAAACCGACTGGTAGGTTCTCACCTTCCAGCGAGGGAGAAAAACCACCACCCATACCCACGACATAAAATGTACCACACTTACGGGACTAACAACGTAAGTAGTGGTCGCGCCCGGGTTCAATAGTCTCGTACTCGTGTGGGAAGGAAGAAATCCGAAGCATCGGTTGAGGCCTGCGTGCTGAACGGCTCGCGGGGCACCGGCGACCGCAAGCGAAACGGTGTCACGGGCACGGGCGCCTTCGTCCGAGGTCTCGCCAACACAGGTGCAGCGGGGGTTAGTGAATTCATTTATTCTCGTTGGCATTCGGGCTTCAAAAACGCCTCATGGAGCCTTATCATAACTTCTCATGGTATTGTGACTCAAGAGGCAATGTGCGATTTGGTTCTCTGTCTAGCTGCAAACTAGGATACCGTTAATATTCACAATTTTTCACAAGAATCTACTGTCACTATTTCCCCCTTTTTCTGTCGGAGAGCACATTACTCTATTTTTTAAGCAAGTTCATCCTCAAAAGCATGCGAAATTAAACGTAGAAAAAAAATCGGGATAATAAGTAAAGGTACCTTCAAGTTATCGCTTCCACGAACATTTTACAAATTTTTGTACATGGTACAATTCTGGATTTTGTAAGACACACTTCCAGAAAAATCTTTGAAAATGGCCCTTATTTTAATGCGAATGATATTGCATAACGAACCTCAACCCAGATCATTTTAGTATACAATTATTGTCAAATAAAATAAGTATCACCTGCATTAAAAAACTGTCATAAAACTGAGTTAGGAAGTTTGTAAATCGCAGCAAGAGGTTTAAACCACAGTCATCGCGTCCTTTTGGAGTTCAAGGAGAAACCCGGCATTTCCTCTGAGCACAGCAAAAACAAAACAGACGCTGGGCACATGCGCTGCCCAACTGTGCGCAGCAACACACAGACAGGAAGCACAGTCGGTGCAGAATCTTTGCAATGGAAAGAAGCGTTTCAAATCACAGCATTTTGAATCGGGTGTGGTTGTAAAACAAGGCAACGTAAACACGCACACGCTTTATGAATATAATCGGTTAATTCCCGGAATTCATTCGGTCATGACCACGGGCGTAAACATTTGCGTATCTATTTCTGTCATGGGCGTGTACTCCTTTCTTTACTCGGACACACAGTGTCCAGATTACAAAACGTTGTAGGTCAAGTGAAATGTTCAAAATTAAATGCAATAAATGTGAGGTCACAGACGCATTACAAATATGAATAGTCTTACAAATATTTTCGAGGCGTAATCCCGATAATCATAATACGATGTCTTTTTCGTGAGCAGAATATAACTAAGGTCTGAATATAAACGAAATACAGTACTTTCATCAGCAGAAAACAAAATGAACAGCCAACGCGTGGCAACCCCCTTTTAATTTTCCCTCATTCTCCAACTGCAGTGAAATTCGATACGTCAATCAGTGACATCATCTCAAGTGAAATTCAAATCTTCCGAGGTTCCCCCAAAAGTACTATCAAAAAATTATGATAAAAATAGAACATGTAATTGGGAGATTTCAAGGGGTCACTTCACACATGTAATTGGGAGATTTTAAGGGGTTCTTCAAGTTATTTACGCCAGTTAAGGTAAGTGAGGACACCATCCACATCTCTCCACACGCTGCAAGCAACACGAGCCGGCCCGGCCGCTGGGCGCGTCGCGTCGCGTCGCGTCGTCCACGCGCCTCGGACGAACCGCCGCGTGGCGTCATCGGCGCAGCTGCATCGCAGCAAGGGACGCGGCGGACGCAAGCGGGGCGCGGGCGGCGCATGTGGGCGCGGAAAAAGCGAAGGAGCATTTCGTGCTGCTGGGCGCGGCAAGGCAAGGGTTTCGGCCATTAGCGCCGTAAGCGAAGTGCGTTTTATACCCTGGGAGAAGGCGGGGCTTCCCTCTCCTGAACAGGAGATCCGGGCACTGGCTTGCACGGCGGCTTGCGGCGTTTTCAACCTCCACGTATCTCCCCCCAGCGCGGACTAGATCTAAGCTACCGACGGGTCTCATGGCTAAAGTGGGATGAAGTGTATGTGTGTAAGGGAGAGGAACGGACAAAGTTGAGGAAGGAACGATCGCACGGGGCTCGTGGTTAAGTAGGGCCTGGTGTTGATCGAAAAAAAAGGAAAGGTATTGATGACAGCAAACGGCCGCTATTATTATCCTCCAGACAGTGGTGGAATTGGACTAGCTACGCAGTTAGTGTCCAAAATACACCACGGACGGGATTCGATCCCTAAGACCTCCCGGTCAGAGACACTGCAGTTGCAACGGATGCTTGCACTCAGCCGCTTCAGATGGTGTAAACTTGAGAATGCTCTCAATGGGGGACCAGAGATCGACGCGCTGAGGAGCCGAAAGCCGTTGAATCTCACACACAAGAACAGCGAAAAAACCCTTTTAGAAATCTTGAATAGCGCGCGATGATGCGCTTACATTTAATTGCATATCTAGATACGCGTACCAAATAAATAGTAATTCCATCTTCTCGAATTCTTTAGAATAAAGCATATTGTTTGAGTTCTCAAAATTTCTTACATTTTCTTACTGAGTAAATATAGCTTTGAATCCAAAGTTTACTCACACCTTTTTTCTCTGTTCTTAAGAATAGTGTACCATTCAGTTAGGTTGAGTGCCACCCACAACAGTTTACCATTCTCACCGGCATTTAACGACGCCACTACTGGAATCTCGTTAATGTAAGATGCCACATCTCTTAATGAACTGCATGAACATAAACGACATTCTCTCTCCCACCAATCACGTACACCACAATAATTCCCTCACCCACAGTTACAAACGCTGAGATCATAAGACTTTGTTAACAGAAGGTATGTGAAGTGGGAAGTTTTTAATATCAAAATTCTTAATTATTATATTTAATATTGGAATTCTTATTCATTATATTTAATTATAATTTGTAATACATCGAAGACAAAACATAATAAAGAACACGACTTTCCAAGAAGCGATAGAAAATTGTAGCTTAGCAACGGAATACCGAAACCCCAGTTCCAATATACATTAAATAATATTCACTGAAATTGTCGCCCAAGGAAGCTTTGACAGTGGATTAATCAATACAATTATCCGCTATTAAAGTCAATATACGCTCAATGAATTTCAAAGAAAACACTAAATCATCGACAAAAAGGCTAAGTCACGTGTCAATTCATCAATAATAATTAATTTCTTTATAAAACATTAATTCCTTAACACTCGCAAGAAAACATTAACGTTAAAAATCTGTGACGATTAAGGCGAATGAAGAATAGACAGTTTTGGATATATTTGCTTATAAACAAGATACAATGATATCAATAGTATCAGAATGTGTGGTTGAATAAATCGTTCAAAGAAACCAACCACAAATCCGTCAAGGAGGGTTCAGGCGAAAAAACGGAAGTACAGAAGCCACTAAACTGCGGCTTACGTTAGACGCACTTCTGCATGAGCGCCATCGTCAATAATACATTATGAGCTTATCTGACTTTGATTATTCATGAAATCGTGGCATGAATATTAGAAGGGATTAATGAGAGACGGCACCTTTCACAAAACCTAATCCTTATATGCAAAGATATAATTGTATTATAGAAAACATGTAATTATCACCCAATTTTAATAAAATTATAATTGCACCAACCGCTACTTAAAAAAACTAAGTCTCCGAATTCACAGACGAGAACACCATTTGAGTTCTATTTGCACTCCTTACGAAGATAGTCAGGTAACATTTCGATACACAAATACAAGAATAAGGGAAAGTAAATGTGAAGAACGTCTTAAATCCATCAATCAGATTTAACCCATCAACTCAAACTAATAATCTTCCAATTTTCGGACCCAACGACGTTTCGGCAGAAACTCACAAGCGCGAAACAGGAGCAATCGGAAATCCCCCAGGTTAGATACGCGACTCGAAGGCCTATTCCCACAGCTCGCACCTGCCACCACGCCACGCCTAACCGCCTACCCCGCCCAGCCCCAGGTGGGCGTTCCCCCCCGCGGGCGGAGCGGAGCGGGGAGTCGCGACGTCGCGGCGCGGCGCGGTGAGCGAGGGCGGGCGGGCGACGCCCTCGCCCCGCTCGCGCGCCCCGCCCCCGCACATCGATCCGGAGGGCGGCTCCGTCGGGCCACGTGCTTGGTACGGCCGCGACGCGCGTCTCCATGGCGACGCCCGGGAGCCAGGCTCCTGCTTGCCGCGCGACCGCTCTATCTTCTCCGTTACAAGCAATGCGTGTCCCTACTTCACGATTCTACATCGCTACTTCAACGCAACAACGATAAACACGTAAGAGGAAGAATAGGAGAAGGGGGAGGGAGGGGGCCGAAGGGGAAAATCAAGTTACTTTTAAGAAGGTTCCAGTTGCCGAATTCCAAACAAGCATGTATGAAGAAGGTGATGAATCAGAGTAATTGCCTACTGCATTACTTGTTCTTCTGCATTATTTCGCCTTCAAAGTTCGCGGTAGAAACGAGTAATTCTTCAGGAGACATACACTGGTTTCCAACGCAATCCCCACATGACTACCTCTCCATCATGAAGTCGTAGTCGCTGCTCCAATGGATACGAACAAAAATACTAAAATAATGTATTCGTCTGGAGGCTACGTTTACACTACACAGCGACAGAATTCGACCTAGCTGAGAAGCTAGTGTCGAAAAACCTGCCACCGTCGGGACTCGAACCTAGGACCTCTCGTCAGAGGGGCTGCAGTGACATCAGTCGATGCCCTGAGCCATCTCTCCCGGTGGGAAGGAATGGAAAGAAAAAGAAGGGAAGACGAAGTACCACTAACAGCGAGGGCCGCGGCCGGGAGTAGGTGTGCGAGAACACATGGGTCCCCGAGGCGACGTAGAGGGCGCCTGTGGGGATGTCGGGGGAGATAAGACGGTGGCCAAGGAGGTGGCGCGCCCGCGATCTCTCCGGGGCCGCGCCCGGCGCGAAGGCCGTCCGGTGGCGCCCTGGGCGCCGCTCACCGCTCACGCACTCGATACCACGGCCAGACCGGACTATCGCTCGGGGCCCCGACAATCAAGGAGCCCATTGATGGGAATGATGGGGAAAAATAGTAGAAAATTGAAAAAGAAAATAGAACTGGAGAAACAAGAAAATCGTTATCCTAATGTTATAAGTCGCGGCATAGTAGTCTGATGTTTCATACAATTTTTAATTATTTTTTTACCTCAAATAGTTAATTACAGTAGTCATTACTTATAAGGTAGGACTCTGTGAGATATTTTAAAACACACTTTTGTAAAATTATACATGTTATACAGATATTTGCCATGGATTTTATTTTCAAAATAACTCAAAGTTTCTTGGAACAACTTTCACATTTTTAATTTTTTCGCGGGGTGAGGGGTGGGGGTTACGTTTCAGCATTGCCCCGGAGCCAAAATTGTCTAGCTCTGGCACTGGTGATACACACAAGCATTAGAGAATGACACTCGCCGTGCTAAAATACACGTGTCTCATAATATATGTTACAATATTCTAGGGCATTGCGGACGGTCCATCGAAAACGATTTCTTTAAGTTCAGAAACAAGTGAGAAATCTCGTACAACGAATTTATACCCGTGACAATTACCTGATTGGTATACAATACGTCTTGCGCTGGTGTTTTGGCAGGTCAACGAAATCTCTTAAACTCTAGTCAGAACGTGCACCAGCCAAACACCAGTGCAAGATGAGATGCCTAACGATCAGGGGCAAATGCCATATTAGTAACTTTGTTGTATGAGATTTCCCTCTACACGGTCACGAGTAAAACGTGATCTTCGACCCTTCTACAGGCCCTAGAAGTTTGTGTAATATATTCTGAGACACCCAAAATTATGAAATTATTACTCAACCCTCCTGGAATACCAGGTCAGTTAGAGCGCTAGAAACACATCGCCTGTGGCGAAAGTCGCCGGTTCGAATTCTGTGCCTGACATGTTCGTTGTCTTTTACTTGCGTCGTGTAGAGGGGATTGCTTTGGGCTTCCTTAGAGATATGCTAGTGTGAAGAATATTTAGAAACTATAATAAGAGCGAATAAACATGCACACTACGTTGCTCATTCTTTTCGATGGGATTCGTATCAATCCAAAATTATTAATGACGACTCAGACGCCACAAAATATTGTATTTTCAGTTGAGCAAATGTGCTATCTGCGATGACATTCAAATACAATATTTCAATGATACAAAAGTCAAAATTTTCAACGTGAGGGTAAAAAAAGAACATTCCCAAAATATTCGAAAGTTTCGCATATTTGATTTCGTTACTTCGGCAATGGTGATGTGGACACATCAAAATTAAAATGGTATTTTGCTTCCTTTTAGACTTAGGTACATTGTTGGTACTTCTGATGCACTGAAAACCCGAGCCTGATACGTCGACTAATTACACACCAGCTCTCCTTAATATCTCTGTCGTTGCGAAAAATGAAAAACGTCCTCACATGCTAAGGCACATCAATTTATTGATCATTTACTAGTACCAATGTCTTTCTTCATTACTTTTAAACCTCAGAAACATAAAAAATAAATAAGTGCTATATTTTAATCATTATTCGCAATTGTGAAAGAACGCTTATCTCCCAATATTTATACCATTATTTTGGAACTGAACTCGAGCGTTCGTCAGTGCTCCCGAGCCAGCAAATGAGCACAGTTCGCGATCGTCATTTGAGCGCAGTCAGCGAGACATCAATGTCGTAATACCTTTCGCATGCAACGAACGTCCCACGCTCACTTCAAATTGTCACCCCCATGCCCAGACCTACAAGAAACACTTGAAAGCAAATGACGCAATGGGTCCTTTCTCACGCCACAAACAATCCTCCTACCTTGTCCTAGCTGCAGCTAATGGCCATCTCTTTCGTTCACCGCTCGAGTGTCCTACGCACGGGTCGCAACCTCTGCCTGTCGGACAGTTCATTACCGCGGGCGGGCGGAGCAGCAAAAAGCGCGATAGCCCGCGGGGAGTGGCGCGGCGTGGCGTGCCGCGTAACGAGGAAATTGCGTGGCGGGCGGCGCGGTGCGACGCGACACGCGACGCGCCAAGACGGGCGCACGCCTTCGACGGCCAAAACGCCGCCGCCGCGCGTCTTACGCCCACGCGACGCACGGACGCGCGCGCGGGCGATGGCATTGAAGCGCGCAAAAGCCGCACAAACGCACTTTCACTTCATGTCGGTTCGTTTCGTTTCGTTTCGAAAAGAATGGAGGAAAACGCCCCGAGTGAAAGTGCCTGCGGCGGTCATTTTCTGGCTCTCGTGATATCGCTCTCGCAAGGAATTCAAAATGAAAATGTGTTCTTTTTTTTAATTATCATTTGCGTTCGGATGCGCGCTTTCCTAGTAATCTTTCGCACGACATCTGATACACTCTGGGTAAATTATTGTAATGGTAGGAGACGAAGAGTGAAGATGATGAAGCAAACTTATGATTAGTACGTATACATAACATCCAAGCATGACAGAATTATCTATATCTTTTCTCTCCGGAATACATTTAGAAATGCGAATTTGTAAAAACAGTGTGTTGCGTGCAGACTACATGACAATCCAATTTCGCTCTCCCCCAAAAGGAATAACATAACAAGCAAGGTTCAGCAGGAAAATAATATAAATGGAAAATAGTTGGATCAGACTATGTGATGATATGTACTTTTTAAATCGTTTTAAAAATAAATATAGCTTCGTACTGGAACCTAGTTCCGAACGTGTGTGTCGATCCATGCAAAGGAGTAAGGGGTTTTCCCTACTCCTTAGCACGGGTAGCTGCTAGGGTTGGTTGAAGGCTACGTTAGAGGATTGCAAGGGCTCCTTAGCAATCCTCCAAAAATGTAATACTCGTAGAACATCCAAAAAGGTCTCGTTTTGAATATTATGTCGGGCTGCCACGACACTGAACATAAGCGCAACTTGCTGCTCGCGAAGGGAACGAGGGACGAGTAGTGGGTGAAGGGGTTATGGAGAGAGGGCTCTGAGGGGAAGGAGCCCTCAGGTAAGGAATGGTCTCGAGACGTGACTTTCTTCACACTAACGATAAAAGCGACAACAGGTAAATGAAAGCGATGTCGTGTTATCTTGACGAACTGTGTGATAGGGATTAAGAACATAGGCAAATTATTTTCGCGGCAAAGAGGATTTTAAAAAAAATTAACTTCCGTAAAAAGCGCGAAATCCATTTAAATGTTAAGAAAAGTTTTTCGTATGAGTTTATTCTTAATAATGTTTATTCACATTTATTTATGTAATATAACAACTATTTTAATAAATTTAAATTTCAAAAGTGCGATAATATGTCATTCAGCTTCTCTGGGTCGACTTGATTATCTTCTCGCAAAAAAGGTGCTACCACGTGTCTGTTGGAACCACACATTTCTGAGAACTATGGCTTCACATTTGTGAATGCCAGGAGTTCGCTGTTCTTTAGCCTGCGCAAGCTATTACGACACTGATGTCCAACTCACCGCGCTCAAATTACGATCGCGAACTGAGCCTGCAGCCTGCCCCCAAGGTCACAATGCGAGCGCTCATTTGCTGGCTCGCAAACTGACGAGAGCTAGCGCTCGCCAACGCGCCTGCCGAATAGGGCTGGATGACCACCTAAGAAACGTAGCTCATAACCACGTTTTGAAGGGTCTAGGGCATCGTTTCAGTTATATGCGATGGCGACGAGTTCCAGCGTAACCGAGCGGCAGAGTAAACTGTGCTATGCGCTGCATGTGAGCTTGTTCTCCTCGTATCTTAATCTGCGAAATTCTATTTTTTTCATCTTAAATTGTTTGATGCACCCCTAGGCGGTGGGGGGGGGGCGGTGATACCCTATCCACAAGGTCGGATTTACCAACAATCTAAATAGGCAGTTCCTTAGGGACCCCATCCATAGGGGAGACCGCGCCCCCGAAAAATTTCAAAATATTCTAAAAGATATCACAAAAATGTTCGTATCTGTAAACTAATTCCTTACATTAATAAAAACAATAATTTATGCACTGAAATAAAATATATATGTTTTATTCTGTAAACAAAGTTAGTATTCATTTTTATTTATACAAAAACTTATTATATCATTATAATAGTAGTTTATGCAATTAGTTTATAATGTTAAGCTTTATTGCATGAGTACATGTTTTGAAAACGAGCGACGTTAGGAGCGAGTTTTCAAAATTTGTACGAATGCAATAAAGCAACATTATAAACGAGTTGCATACGCTATTTTTTTGTATAACAGCATTATAAATTTACAAGAGAATCAAACTTAATTTCGCGAAACAGCTTCGTTGTGACGTCTCGGGTATTTGACATCTGTACGAGAAAACAGAGGTCGGCTGTTCCATTTACCGCTACCACCCCACGATTCTCTAGTGGCGATTGGCTGAATGTGTGATGACGCAATAATTCGTGCCATAAAATCTAATACGTCATCATTTGTGCTGTAAAAGGCCTTTGTATGAACGATTTCTTGACACATAAAAGGTCGTTTATAATGCTGGTATACAAAAAACATTTTTAGTAAACTTGGGAGGATTGTTCTTCCGGAAGGGCGGGGTGGGGGCAAAACGATATGGTACTTGGGGATCCCGGAGTACCAAATCTGTCTAACCAACTGTAGCACACCAGGGTTTTATGTCGATGGTGTCTTCAATATCGTTCAAAATTGTTACCTTTCCTTAGCGTATTACTCCTACATTCGTATAGACATTGGCTTGAGAAGAAACGCATTATATTTACAGGAAGAAAGAATAGGAGACATAGGTACTCAAGATAACGAAAGAAAACCAATGTTTAGAATAAAAAAAAAGACAATTCCGGGCTTCCTAAAAAGACAATTGAAGTGAACCCCATAAAACGAGACGTACGAAACGGGATTATATAGTAAAGCGAAGAAGCCACCACCGCATCGCCGCGGCCACGACATCAGCGAGAAGAAGAGAAGCGAAAAAACACAGAGGTTCAAAGCGAAGCACGAGTAGCGCACGAAAGGCGCGGCGAAAGGGGGAGGGCTAAAAAAAGGCGAAGGGAAGGTCCCGTAAGCGGGGTCCGCGCGCGCCGCTGCGTGGGCGGTGGGCGGCGGCCGCCCAGTGGACGGTCCGCGCGCCTGGAGGTCGACGGACGCGCGGCCTCGGACTGGCCTCTATTAACAGCTCCCGACCCACTGGACACCCTATCGGCCTATCCACTCAACCAGATGCGACTGCAAAATGACAATTTAGATCGATATGGCGATTCAAATAGGCTTTGTATGTAACATTACTTCCAAGTTACTTTTAAATAATAATAATAATAATAATAATAATAATAATAATAATAATAATAATAATAATATCGTGACATCGATTCGTGCTGGTCATTACAATGTGTCCGACTGAATGCATGTGTTAGACGGAATTGAAACAGTAATTGGACAGTAGCGTACTGATAAACGAGATAGACCTGATAACACGCTCAAGGGGATCACTGTAGGAAGAAAGTGGATTTCGTCTGCGACACCTCTATTAGACATATCTGAGCAGCCCATCTTTTTTGAAACGGATACTGCCAAAGAATTCGAAGAGTCCAACGAGAGGTTTCGCACTATTTGAAAACCCAGGTAAACCAACTGTTCGTTGTGTCGCCTTAGGAGAGTACTTAATAAAATCCTCTGTTTAGGTACTTTTTGTTCGGGTTTGATGTTACATTAGAGAGACTATAAATCCCTCACGAAGACTCCTGTGCCCATTGAACGGTTTTCCGCAGAACCTAATGAGCCAAACTTGGGAAGCCTGTCCCTAGCATCGCGATCTTCCAGAGCTCCAGCACTTCGCCTTCCTTTATGCAGCATCCCTGGCCTACTCGCTTTCTCCACACAATGCACAGCCCTAGCAGCTTCCAAACGCAATCATTCTGAAAACGTCCCAAGTCTCGGTACTCACCCTCTCCTCTGGTTGGAACCTCGACTATTCTTTCAAACTTTTTGGAAGTCAGGAAGAAACTGCGTACGTTATTTAAAGGATAATTCTATTTGCTCAGTTATTTCTTTCGCTATCTGCACACGATTCATAATAATTCATTTCTTTAGAATGTGCCAGTTGCCATTTTTGTAATAATGCAGCCCACAAATCACAGGCCTCATTCTGACGAAATCATTATGGTTCAAATTCAAAGAAAAAGGAAAGAAGGATGGTTCGCTACAAGCAACTGAATAACTATTTTCAAAATCTTACGACGTCACTTGCAATCTTTGTAACTTCCAAATAAAATATCTTTCGTGTTTTAGGTTGACAGCAACATTACTTGCTTTCTTTGGGCCAAGTTAATCCGATAGTGCATGCACGAATCGAACAATGGGATAATATGGTGCATGTGATAGTCCCTACCAACAAGAAATCGTTAAATCATTTTTTTAACACGCCAGGCCATTGATCACCGCGGGAGAGACTTTCCAAATGTGTAAAATCTCCAAGGCTTCAAACTTTAGCCTCGTTTCCATTTCAAAAGTACTTGAACATTCTTCAAACATTTTAGAAGCAACGAGTCATTAGAACTAGAGCAGGATTCTGTATTTCCTCCAAGCGATCTCTTAGAATATTAACAGTTGGTCCGACCTATCTGCACGAATTAGCACTTAGCATATTGCTGACTCAACTGCATGGTTCAGAACCAACGGAGTGCCCTTCCGAAGGAGACATCGAGGGACTTCCCAAGGCAGAACGTCCTCATCGCAGACAGAAGATATATTGGCGGACCTCATCTATAAAAGAGATTATTATAAGAAGGAACCACTCTTGACAGCTACTGCTGGAAGCATAACTGCAGGTTATGCCCATGTGCTAAATTAGTTAATGCGTTCGTTTGCAGTGGGTTCACTTGAAAATGCTTTCGACACAACTTTTTTGCAATGCCATCGTCCAACAAGACATTCTTTTGTTTTACACATGTCAAACTGGCCCCTTCTAAGGCTAATTTCTGTAAACTGTGTGTGAATCTTGTCTATTGCCGAAACGTTGGGAAACCAACTTTCCTAATAATACATACAACTGGTTCGCCATTCTAATGATTTATTTTTCTAATTATTAACTTACAGCACGTAAAGGAGATAAAGATCACTTCACTACATTATTTTGAATCAATGGCTTGTCTATCCACTTAACACCGTCATATCAACGAGACAGTGCCACAGTGCATGCATCAGTTCGCCTAATATATAAAACAGCGTAATGCAGTTTTGGGGATAGGTCAAAGATAAAGCACGTGGACATGAAATATCGTCGATAGGCTTCCCTTCATGAAGCAGATAGCACGCTCACATTTCACCGACTGGTGTCTGCTTCATATATCTTGAGATCTTGGTTCGTGGAAGGTTTACACGGGGAAGAGTTTCTGCACTCTCTCATTACACCTGTTCTAACATTTTGATATCTGTTTTTCATTCCCCTTTCTCCAATATGCTCGTTCGTCGTGTGCGACTGTTGATAGAATGGACTGCAATACACTATTACTGTATGAAAATGTTGCTTTACCTCTGCAAGCTCTTCGTTGACTATCAGTGCATAATAATTCTCAACATTGCCTCTACTTCTGCTACTTATTATGGTTATAAGACGTTTTCTCTTGGCCTGAAAGATTCGAAGCGAATGCACGTGCAGACAGTACCGACAAAAAATGAGCTGGACAGTCAGATAGGACGCTTCAATCTCGACACGTTTCGACAGTCTCAAATCGGCATTCCAAACCGCTGGCCGCGGCGGTCGCAGGAGAATCGCAGACTGTGAAACTCATTTGCTGACAGGTCAAAAGTAACGCCGCTTCCAGGGTGAATGACACGGCGCCTAACATGCCTCCGAGGCGCGCGCGGACCGCGACTAGACGCCTGCCCGACAACCGACTAACGAGGTTCTGACGCGCTCACGACGAATGCCATGGGACACGTGCACTATTCCACCCTTTATTACGATTTACGTGAACTTGCAATTGCCTCGAACAGATGCCGAACGTATCCGCGCAAAAGCACGGGCGACTGTAACGCATCCTGAAGAATCAAACTGAGTAGTTCATAATAAAATACTCATGATGACAATGGGCAATTTTTTGATTTGCCAGCGCTGTATAAACTTGGCCTTCAACCGCCAAGGAAGCCCTTTGAGGTAGGGGCCGGAAATCGCCCAGCGCGGGTCCGGGTGAGGGGGACAAAGAGAGCGAGAGAGACCGAGTGAGTGAGTGTGTGTGAGGAGTGTCGCGGATGCGGCAACCGCCGGTCTCCGCGCTGACCGGTGCGAGTTGCGCGGGCGGGGCGCAAGAACCGAATGACCAGCGTTGGACGCCGGTACTCGAGCGCGGTGGAGCGAAACGCCGAGCGTTTTTGTGCAAGCGGGCTGCAGGAGAGCGACGCTCCCAGTGCTTGACAGCGAAGCCGCCAAGCCTGCGTGCCTCAACGAGAAGAGGCGGACGCGGTTAGCATACGAGTTGCAAACGGAAACTCAGACAAAACCGTGTGTACCTGCGAAATTCAATTAGAGGCGAAACTAATTGAATCAAGGCTTAAAAAAACATTGTTTTATTCATTAAGAATTTAAGGGTATCGAAGAGAACTACAGAAATGCGCACTGTTTCCGAGTCTTTTGTAAAGTATCATGTGCAGGAAATGTATTAAAAGAATCATCTCCCAAAATGTATTTAAATTACTGCATACATAAAACTAGTTTGAAATACGATCATTTCAGTGTCATTTTATTAGCGGTCAGAAATAACATAATTTTCAAGGTACCGACTTACAACAGCCCTAATGAATGATATAATGTAAACAATACTTTAAATCACAGGTGTCTCCAGATACTTGATCTTTCTTATATTTCAAAATTCAAATCCAATTAAACCATTCAAATAAGCGTACTAAGTGTCGCCCTTTGTACACTGCTGGACACGATCCAAGAATTTAATTTGCGAGAAATGTTGATTGTGTGTAAGAGATGGTACAGCATATAATTGGAATCAAAGACGCACAGAAAATACGCAAATAATGAAGAAATCATGTTAGTACACCAACACTATTTAAACTTATAAATGTACAAATAACTTCATTCCACTCATCTTGGCTTACTCACCTGACAAATGTAAATCCACGGGATATCCATGGCACACGTCATATATATCCAAACTCACGAATAGACTAAGGAGCTGCAGAAACCTCTCCATCATCACACTGTTCACAATGTTTACCTATTTTTCACAATTAGCTCTGGATACTAGCATACTGCACAGATACAGCAAAATCGCACTGGACAACCAAACTAACTCGGTAAAAAATCATAATTCTTTACAAAAATACTACAAAATATTAACAGCGTATAAATACAGTAAAACACTACATCTAAATCAGCAACAATTTTTTCTCCTTCACGACATGCAACTGATATATTCACATTCTTCGGCTGGCAACTTCAACGTCAAACACAGACTCATTGCCATTTTGGTGTCTGATGCACGACTGCTACCTGCAGGGGAGAATCAGTACCTACTACAGCGATCTTTCTGCCCTCTACCGTCGTTTCTACAAACCACACGATTTCGCCCTCTCTCACTGGCCCTGAACTCTTCTCCCACCGCATGCCTGGATAGAAATCTCCAAATTTCCCTCTCGACAATGGGGAATTTATTATTGTATTGTTCATTTTTAGGGCACAGATTAATTTCTGTTTGGAAAATATTACCAAAAAAAGGCAACAAAGATAACAACACTTTGTTTGAAATTCAGTTTTGTTCAAGCAGAACACGGTTAAACTTTTATTTTCAATAATATTATGCATTACTTCATTGCAATATAAAAAGATATCTGTCAACATACTTAAAAAACTGTAACAAAGTTATAGTCATTAATTCTCCTTCAGTGGTATCATTAACTCCACTTTCCTTTAATTTTTATTCAAATGATACCATTTCCACATCTTTTTTGTCAGTGATAACATGGAAGCTCAAATATATAATTTAAAGAATTGCAGATTAGATTGTATTAACAATATAAATAGGCACAAATTATGAACTTCACATAAAGTGATTTAGAGGCTCATACCATTTCTTAGAAGTATTATTGAACATTAAAGTTAAAAAGCATTACAAAATGATTGTAAATGTAATATACAATTACATTCATCAGTTTTTACCTTGCCATAAGTACTCAATCAAAATAATTTAATAAATATTTCACAGATTTTGAGAAATCACTTATAAGAACTAAAAACATGTTTTTACATACTGGTAGATATAATTTCTATATGAACACTAAATTCTTTGTGAAAAACATTAATATTTGTGAAATATTAAAAAGCTGAACAAAATATTTACACAATTACAAATACCTAATACTGAGATAGAATGACAGCAGAGATACAAAAGAATTAAAATGGATTACATTGGAAAATTATAATTAAACAGCACAATTAGAGGACTAGATCAAATAATTAATTGTACAACACTTGTCACTGCATTTTGTTTTATCAAATAAGTAGTACTCTACACATTTACACTTCACACTTATCAAAGGCAAACCCAGAAGTATGCCCTAATACTCTAGTAGGTTAGAATCTTGGAGCCTAGAAATACTACATTTTAGGTAACACAAATTAAACAAATCTAGGAACTATTTTGTTCTTCCCTCCTTGAATTATTGTTTCATTGCAAGGAATCTAGCATATTTCTGTTACACTACAATAAATATAGCTATGAACACAATTCACATCATTTTTTAGACAAAAAATATTCAACTGTGTATTGACACCTTGAAAAATGTTACGAAAGATTTTTCTTCTATAGTGCTTATGGTCTTTTTTACCCTTTATAAGTTCATACAGACCCACTGAATGTATTGATTCACAATGGAATTACGCTTGTTTTCATATAAACTCAGTGTCCTGTCCTTTAAAAAAAAGTATCTGATAACTATTCTTCTTTTTAAACAACAACCACATTTTCACCTGTATTCATTGTTAAAAATATATTTCTTTCTTCGTCATGGAAAAGTTTTTTATTCAAATATCTTGCAAGCATCAGAAATATAAAGCTATACATTCATAGTTCTGTTATGCAATTCCTTTACGCTTGTTTAGGCTTCTCATTGGATGGAAAAGGTATATTGGTGCCAGCCTTTTCATCAAGGGTCTCTGTGTCAATACTGGGTACGTCTGATTCCTCAACTGGTACAGACTCAGCAATCATCTGATGTACAGTCACAATCACAAATGCCATCATCAATAATGGGCTTAGATGATGCAAAGATAATGTGCTGAAGATCAAAACGAGCACAGCAAGCAGATACAACATGTGACCCACAACTGGATAGTGCTTCCTATAAAGAAGAAAAACCCCTAAAGTTAAAATAATTAATGAACTTGTATTAAACAATTTATTTTAATTACCAATGGATAATATTCTTAAGTGTGACTTCAAAAGAAAACCAATAATTAAAAAATGTGTATTAAATTTATTAATTATAATTTATTTCAGTTCAAAGAATCTGTTAAATTAAATAGTATTAACATTCTCATGATCTCTCTTTTGTTACATAACATTCCCCTAGCAAGAACTGTATTGAACTTAAATGGAAGCAAACTATTTCTATTTCTCTAATGTTTTATTTTTAATAAGGTGAAACTTTGTCCACAGAAATCGGTGGTGGATTATATTACAGTTTAACAGGACAAGAGTCTCATATTTCTAATATTCATACATCAAAGTGGAGACATAATATATAAATACTTACAAGTGAGGATTGGGAGCTTTCTTTTGCCAAAGTACTCCAACACAAAAACATAAAACTACTCCAGTTTCAAATGATGGATCTGGTTGTAATTTTGTACTGTATCTGAAAATAAAAATTATACCCAAGAATTTGTAAAATAGTTTATTTTTAAATCAATAGGGCACACTACTTTTAGAAAATCATACCACAATTACTTTAGAAGCATACCCATAATTATGCGCCCACACCAAAACGGCAGGAATGTTGACAACAGTCACAGTGACCCATAACAACAACAACGTGAAGTTAAAATGTAATTCTGATAGTGAATATGATGCTGGACTTTTTGTTTGACCCGTGTTTTCTTCACTATTTTTATTCTCTTCTGTATCTTTATCATTTTTGTTTTCAGATGCCTCCTTTTTAACAACTTCTTGATTCTTTTCATCTGTTTTTGAATTGCTTTCTCTATCTTGCTCTTCAGTTTTTTTTGAACCATTACTACTATTTTCCTCTTCTTTTCTTTCTTTATTTTTATCCTCATTCTTGTCTGCAGAATCTCTCTTATCTTTATCATCTTCATCATTAGCACTTACAGTTTCTGGAGTTTTGTTGAGTTCATTCTCTTTATTTTCAGGCTCTTCTTCCTTCCCTTTCCTTTTGCTCTTTCCCCCTTTCTTGAATCTTGACAGTAAGTATATGGAGAATTTGAAAATTTCTTCTAAATACTCTTCATACATTTTACACAACTAAAAAATAAAGATTCAGCATCAGAAATACATGTATACAAATACATATTACTGGTTTAAAATGTATTAAAAATGAACATAGTACATATTGATATTTTCTAGAATAATTCTTTGCTTATCTAATATCTTTTTCAAAGAGAATCTTTTTTCTTTATCTTCTTTATAAAAGATCAGTGCATGGGCAGACTGGCACTAAGCATGGACAGACTAGGCAATCACCTGGGGCTCCACAAGTCAAGGGGCCTGGTGATGGGACTGATGGAAAGAAATAAGTAAAAAAAAATGAAAAAGAAATAAGAACTTGAGAAAATCATTATCGTAATTTTATAATTGCAGTACATTGGTCGATATTTCATAAAATTTTCAATTAATTATTTACCTTAAATTCTTAAATTAACAAATGACATGAACATTAAAATAGGTTCTACTGAAATTCATATTTAGTATTCCATACATTTAACAAGTGATTTTATTAAGCACAAATTTTTTTAGCGCTTCAAGCTAAAGGTGGAAATTGTATTATTTCATCACTAAATACTTTTACTTGTAACTATTATTTAACATGTATTTCCAAAAACATTTTCTAGCTTAATCATTGTAATTTTTGTTATTTATGGAAATAAAATAACTTGTATACCTCCTTGATACAACTTTCACATTTTAAGTTTTTCACGGGGGGGATGAGGAAAAGATACTTTTCAGCCTCACCTCAGACCCAAAATTGTCTAGGTCCATCACTGTGAAAGATTTACCATTATCTCAGATTTACCTTCAGGAAGTAAAATGCTCCTCCCACACACAAGCTCAGGGCACCACATGTACTATAACTCAGAGCAATAAGGAAGCCAGCTGCTGTTATTGGTAATTTTGCTAATCCAGCCAACATCCATTCTGACCATATAATAGTGCCAGTAATAGTTCTTGCAAGAAATCTGCATGCAAATATAAATTTATGCCAATCATTATTCATGATACTGTTCTTAGAAACTGATCAACAACATCATAATTGTTCAGATTAATTAAGATATCTGCATAAATTAAAATGTTTGAATACTACATGACATCTGATATTATTAGCTCCAATTTTCAACACTAGTTTAATTGCTCCATTTACTAAAAAACAAAATTAAAATATAAAAATAATAATTACCTGAGAGCAATTTTATTGGCAGCAGTACCATTGAAAATTACAGCTAACCAGCATGCTAAACCTATTACATAAGCCATAGCAAAAGCCACCATGTATAAAACAAAAGGTAACAGGATGAAGTCCAAATTGTTTTCCACTAGAGTCACTGGATCGAATTGTTTTATTATACTTTGCATTAACTTAACGATAATCCCTACACTGCAAATGACCACACAAAGAAAAAATTCGTTGAACATTAATATATAGAGATGCATAAAAAATCTTTTCACTCCATAGAACTATTATGAGAAAATAATTTCATGAATATTAATTAATTCCATTTTAAACTTACCTAAGAACACGAGATGCCATTTTCACAATGGGTAAAATATAATATGGTTTAGCACCAGATGCCAATGCTGAATGAAACATTGTACAACTTCTCGTTTCAGCAAGACTCAGCATTTGAGAACGTAATGTAAGAAGCAATACTGCGGCTACATATGGCAAGATCATTGGCCCATAAAACCGTACTATTTGGCCAAGACTGTCCAGCAACGCACTTTGGATACTGGAAAATAAAAATTGGGATTGGCAGCCTTGGGCACAAAACACTGGGCTATGGATTTGAAAAACTTGTATCAAAGTAATATAGGAGAATCAGGATTTCCAGGATAAGAGTAATTGTAAATGGTATTTTATATTTGTAATTATTTTTAATTGATTTTCAGAAAATTGCTTGTAGCTAGATCAATTAAATATGAAAAGTCTAGTTTATTTCATTCACTTCAAAAAGAAAATTGATACAAGTAAAATACCTGATAGAATATCGGCATGTTGGATCCAAAATAAGATTTACTACAACAGGGCCATCACTTTTATTATTTAGAGGTTTTGCTGTTTGTAACCTTAACTGCATTGGTTTCTCAACCAAGTCACTGAAAGTACAGTTTTACTACAAGTTGTGACAAAATGTATATATTCAAAACAATAAACTGAAATGGAAATCTAACTACAATTCAAAAGAGAAATATTTTACATAATTCTTACTTGATCTTTACATACAAATCTTCCTGACTCCAAGGGACATGCATTATACCTATTGCGTGATGAGTGGCAAGTCGACAAGAATACGGCGATATATGTAGATAATAAGCTTGCCAAATATGTTCAAAAGATGGAAGAGCTAATGAATAATGTAAGGCTCCATCATCTGTACTTTCTATTATTGGCTGGTGTTTCATAACACGTAACATGAGGGGAAGAGGAATATTAACTTTCCGAGTTGAAGAATGGATATCAACATTTATCTGGACCTACAAATACAATTATTTAAATCAATCATGAAACATAGGAACATTCATGAATATAATAGAGAATAGTAAAATGTTAAAACAATCTTACCATTTCTCTGGTGGGCAATATACGTAGTATTACATGAGAAAAACCCAATTTTTTAATTTCTGGCAGATGAAGATACACAATTTTTCGCTTCAAAGTGGTGGATGGCATAAATCGAGTTTGGTTTGAGAGATTTACTCCATAGTTACTGCAATTTACAAAATGTATGATTGTAAATAAATGAAAATGCATCAACAATTACAATACTTTCCACGTGTAATTTGAAAGTTCATTAACACAAATGAAAATGATTTTGTTCTTCTGATAGGTATTACTTATACCGGGTGATCAGTTTAAAATGCAACCCACAGCAGGAAGAGCGAATTGCTCTGGCAACTATGTTTGAGCGGGTCGGATAGTGGCTGGAGTTTCAGGCAGGTAAACTGTCGTGAAGCACGCTTAATCCCATCCCCTAATACCACTCAGAGAGCAGGGGACCGTCATGATCACGAGTTCCAAGAGAAAGGCATACGCCTACTTATTTGATGTAAAAAAACAAAACTATATTGACAAGAACAGTAATTCCTTCATAAATTGTTTAAAAGTGAAATAAATTTACTATGTAAAAAATTGGTTTAAAAAATTTTTTTAGTTTCATAACAAATATGCTCCAAAATTTTTTTTAAATAATAAATTTAAATTTTTTGCAAAACAAATGTTTGTTTTTATTGTTATTACTACTATTATTATTGAAATAATGTTACTTTAAAAATAAAAATAGTCTTAGAAGAGCATCTCAGAAGTCAGTGCATAATAATCATTGGTTGAATATTGTCAATGAAAGATCGTCTCTGGTTGATAATACATCACACCATTGCTTTATCATCCCATTTATCCTACCTTAAGAAAAATGTTTTGGAAATTCCTCGCAAACAAAAAAAGAAAGCTAGTTTAGTAATCGGCAATGAAGAAAAGGACAATACTTATTATGAAGATATGGTGTTGGAAACAAGAGAACCTCACCAAAAATGTTCCATATGCCTTCCATTTGCTAACAAGCACGCATTAACTCTCTTGAGAACATTTGCTTCAACCTGATGTAAAGTTTCTTTGTCAATAATTCGAATCGCTTCCTTGATGACTCTTTGCAGCTCTTCGAAATTAGCAGGCTTGTTCGCATAAACTTCACTTCTGAGGCATTACCAAAAATAAAAATGTGGGGTGGGGTGGGGACAAATCAGGTGAATGAGGGGGCCACACCCCATTACATTATTCTGTTCCCAAAAATCTCTTCCTGAAATTGCATTGTTGCATATGTGATGTTGCTCCATCCTGCTAAAATCAAAAATTTCTCTCATCCTTTTCAAGAAGGGATACAACATTTCTCAATATATTCTGATACATATTTGTCATCACTGTTTCTTTGAAAAACAATGGATCAATTATTCTGCGTCGATATATGGCAAACCATACTCCAATCTTTTTTTAATACAGTTGTCTTTCCACTGTTTGCCATAGTCTCTTCGTACCCCAGAGTCTACTTTTTTGCTGGTTAAGATGTCCACCCAGATAAAACCAAGCCTTATCACTAAAAACACTTTATCAAGTGCCTCAAGACATTCGCTAACAATTCACCATAGCCAATTTCAGTAATTCATGTGAGCAGCTCGATCAGGAACTTTCAGCTCCTGAGATGTCTGCTTTTTGAATGTGCGCAGTTTCAATTTTTTTTGTGGCACTGTGCTTACTTTCATATGAAGGATTGCATTGCTGCTGAAGCTTCTTTAATCATTTTCTCAGGGAAGTTGAAAGAACATCCAGAATTTCCTCTAGTTTTCGCTGTGTGAGCACTGTGTATTGGCGACTGTGTTTCCGATCAAACACGCTCCCTGTCTCGCAATAGCATTTCACTATCCAAAATATGATACTCTTGTTCCGAACTGACACAGATTAAATTTTTTCTTTAATAGCTGCCTGACACTCGTTCAAAGATTGCATTCAGAAATACAAATCTGCATTGCTCTATGTTGAGCTGCATCGTAAGTTAACTTCAAAACAGTGAATGAAGATGCAGCTTGTTTTGTTTTGAGCAGGTGTGTTGCAGACTACAGGATGGGCACGGGTGAAAGGAAGCGGATAGTGAGTGAGGGATTGTCGCAGAAATTCATCTGAAGAAGCTCCTCCAGAAGCAGCATTACAGTTCTTCCTCTTCTCTCTTAGGGCCTCAAACAGCAGGGTTGTGTTATAAACTGATCACCTGTTACTAAAATTGCTATTAATGCTATTAGGCCATGATCCAGGCAAGTCCAGCTATTTTGACTGTACCTGCTGCAGACATCTTTGTATTGGTGGGGTAAGTGAAGGGTACAGCACCCTTCTGGTCAGTATCTGGGTGACTACAAGAGCCAGGAGCCAGAGCTGTCCAGGAAGGTGCAATGCCTGCAAGGCTCTTTGTCCCACTGACAATGAAGAAAGTCTACCACAGGTAATATGAAATGAAAGGTACGTATTATATTGACTGCACTACGGCCTTTTAGTCAATGTACAGAGTACATACCCTCTTTTGATTATAAAAATTTCAATAATATACATTTACCAAATTCTAGAAGGTCCACGTATATCATTTGCTGTGCAAGCAAAAACCCAATCATTTGCTTCCACATTAATTGCTTCTGCAAGTAACCATTCATGTTTTGGATCATCCACAAGGCGAATCATTACATACATAACATTGGGTACACCATATGGTTCCACAACTGAAAATTGTCTCCTTAAATATTCATTCCACATGCCATCAGGGTTAAAAACAGTCTCTCGGCCGTGAAAAGCGAGGGCAAGGCGTTTCCCAGCAGTTCTCTGCAAGAAAAAATTGAAATGATATTCTACAAAGCCTTGGTCAAGAAAATTCACTTGCTTCTCAAACACTAAAATAATTTATCAAATCAGATAATGCTAGGGATTGCAATTTGCTCTTTCATTAGTTTAGGTGGGGGAGATGGGCTGCTCAATGTGCAAAATAATTTGTATTTCACATATTTAATTGAAGTGCCTCTTTTGATGGTGATCCCCTCAATCACACCAGCAGTTTAAGACAATCGAAATCTCTTTGAGAGTAAAGGAGACACAAATGTCTCAGTCTTTTCACAATGTTTACTGTCTGTAATAATATAGTCAGTTCAATGCTTAAGTTTACACTAGACAGTGTTCACTTTTGCTAGAATGAAAGTAGGGAAAGATATCAAAAAGAATTTGGGTTGTGCAGATTTAAATATTGTATTTGAAAAAGTATTTTAAATTTATTTTACGGTTTTTTGCACATGTATTTTGGAGATGTATTTAAATACATAAAATAGGTGTATTGAAAAAAAGAAATACTTTAAATACAGTCAAAGAAGATAACGAGGATAGTTTTTTATTTGATTCTGCTAGTGAAAGCACCTCACTGAAACAAAAATTAAAGCCCCCTTTCAGCTGCTTAATTTGAATTCTCTTCATTTTTAAATGATAAATCTAAATCATTTAAATGCTGGACAATTATTCGACAATAAAAAAAAATTGTTATAACAATAGTTTATGTTCATCTGTGCTAGTTTTCCTTTGCGAGTTTTATACATTCACCAGCTAAGGGTTTATTGCCTGAGGATTTGTTTGAAGAATTAGTAGTTTTAAAAGGAAATTCCATTTATTTGAGTTAGACATAGTTTTAAATAATTTTATATTGAAAGTGTCGTGACATTCCAATATGTGGATCATTTTTATTAAATGTTATTTGTCGTAAATGGGTGCAAATGCTCAGGTAATTAAATAGGAATATGGCGCCTTAATTAAATAGGAATATGGTGCCCAAGTCGTTGTCAAGATAAATAAATATTCATCTGGCATTGAAAGTGACGGCATGGCTGGTCAGATTTGAAAACGATTTGGGGATTGGTTGGAGAGAGCAACAATCGTCTACTACTGCGGAAGTATGTCTAATTTTCTTTTAGACAAAAACAGTAGAAAGGGGAAGTCGAGCTCTGGAGGGCTGAGCAGTAATAAGAAAATGGACATTCTGTCATATTGGTGATGCTGTGCGGGTCACTCGCGGATAGATAATTTCTGTAATTGGAACTTGTAATTTTTCATGAGATTGAGGAAATTTGGACTCCGAATAATTTAGTGTGTTAAAAGTATAGCTCACGAACAGTTTGGACTTTAATTATTTTTACAACACATGGAAATTAGAACTTGTGAGAAGTCGTATATGATAGGACTCGGAAATATTCTGGACAAGTAATTAAGTTGTGGAACTTTAAAACCTTTCCGCTGTGTAATCATAAAGAACTGGGTATTATTTTTGCAAGTCAATCGAACCAGAACTACGAATATTTGAAGTAGTGCGGATCAGTGGCTCAGCAACGTTTGCGTGGAAGAACAGGAGAAAAGAATGCGGTACTTCTACTCTGGAATTCACATCGCCGGGGAGAAGAGAAGATGGTCCTTCGTGGCGACGTCGATCAAGAGCGCGCAAAGTATAGTGCAGTATAAAGGTTCGAACAAGGTCATGACCAAAGGACAGTCTTTCTGTTGCAATAAGCAATAAATCCTGAGTTTCTTTTTGAAAGGAAAAAAAAAAAAAACGATTTTCATTGGCCAATTCGAGCTCTAAGTAGCTAATAAAATATTTGTTTTCAGATTCCTCGCACTCTGTATGGATGGCAGATCGGGTAATCGGCTATCAATAGGTAACAGTGATTATTTCAGACGCAACCCATCGACCCAGCTAGCGGGACAATATTTAGTTTTCTTTGAAGCAATAATAACTAAAAATATTATCGTAACCTTTTTCCTGGTGCCCATGTTAACATAAATTCGGAAATGGGTTACGACAAAACGCCCAATAATTGTGAGCAGTTTGTGGGCATGTTTCAGTATTTATACATATATGTGTATTACAGTTACTTATTGATCAGAAATTTGTATGACTGACAAATACTAATTTATCATAAGTGACAATTAAAATATATTGTTTCCAATAAAAAATACAAAATTCAAAATTATTATATTTATTGTATTTTGAGTATTTGAAGTATTTTAAATACGTATGTATTTGGCAAAACAAAACTTAATGTACTTTGAGTATGTATTTAAATACTTATTTACAAAGTATTTTGACGAAGAATTTAAATACTAAATTTTAATAACATATTTTGCCCAAACCTGCCAAAAGTAATGGTATAGTCTTTAAAGCCTCCAAGTCTTTATATTAGGTAATCTTATCATGAAATAAATACTTCTGTATCTTTGATAACTACAGTTACAATGTGGGTAAAATAACAATTCCTGATGTAATCTCATTTCAATGAATTAAACCTCAAGGAATGTATAAAATCATTCTTTTTCCTAATCACTATGCAAGTGTAGCTTCAGTATAAAGTATAAACAATAAAGAGAAAGAGAAAAAGGCCACTACAAAAATGTTATATTATATATATATATATATATATATATATATATATATATATATATATATATATATAAATAAATAAATAAAAAAAAAAAACAACAACTGTCTATGGCAGAACTAACCTGCAACATCAAAATTATTTAATAAATTTAATCAGTTGATTTAATGCACTTGCCCTGCGAAAACTGTTCAACACCCTTCTCATGTTTTTTCTTATCCGATAATTCTACTTTAACTACAAATAAGTCTCTGGAAAATATACCTTCAAAAGATGATATTCAAAAGCATGCTTTCTCTCCCACTGGCTGTGAGAGATTTGTTTACTTCGCACATCAACAATGTCAAATAATGCTCGAACAATTACCAAAATGAGCTCTTTACACCACAGTGTACTGAGATGATCAGTTGACAGCCACACTCCAGGAATCTGTGTACTCTGAAAATAACATCTACAGTAATTTACTTAGTTATTAGTTTAAAAAAATATCTAGAAAATATATGACCCAGAATGTAGTTATTTTATTAATAAAAATGTAGTTTTGAAATGATGAAAAGAGGTCAAATTTTGAAATATTGTGACTCATGAACATGCAATATTAAATAATGCTCAGATTATTTAAAATACTAGAAATTATAAATTATAAATATATAAAATACTAGCAAATACAATGAGAATATTCTGAGGAACTTAAGACACTGAGAGAAAAAATAAAATCTACAAACCAGAACATTGATATCAGCTTCTTCTGCTAGAGTGAGAACAGATTTTACCAGAATATCTCGCTGACCCCCACCAATAGAAACAAGAGTTACATGTCCGATATTTCCTGAGGCGTTATTCTTTTGTGCTCTCCAAAAAGAATCAACTTTTGAATGGTAATCAACTAAATGTCGATCAAGTAAAAGTACAGGGGCCTTATGTGGGGTAGCTAAAGTAATAATTACTTCAACTAAGCGAGGATTGAACTGTGGATTAAGGAAAAGACCCTTGGCAACCATTCCACCCTGGAAAAGAATAAGAGTGACATGAAGAAATTCAGAATCCATTATACGTATTTAAAACAATCATTACAATTGCCAAACCAAATGCCATTGTGGATCAATCTCTCATATTTTGAAAGAATAAGTATTAAATGCTGAAACATGTCAAAATAATGTTTCTCTGAAAAACTAAATCAGCCAACAATGGTTTTTGTTTGGGAATAACAACTTAACATTGAAAAGGTATATTAAACGCATCACTTAGTTTACTAGAAGTCATTTCTACTAGCAGTGTACAGTGGGTCCCACCAACTATGGGCCACCCCAATAACTTCTAAATGGTTCCCGATATTGAAATGCAGTTTTGCTGAACATTGCAGAATCATGGGGCAAGTAATGCATCTTAGAGATATTGTTGAAATAATTTTAATTTTCGAGAAATTTAATCATCTTTGATTTTTTAAATGGAACCATGCATTTTTCTCACAAGCAATAGATAGATCATAAACAGACTCATACAATAATGTAATGTTTTGATAGTATTTTCAGTATAAAATTATACTTTCTGACATGGGTTTTTAAATTAAATGTATGAGATGTCCTGTAGCAAACCTTGCAACTGTCACCTTTTGAGAATGTTGCCTTCGCGGCACTGACACTTTTGAGGGGACTGGCTGCGAAGGCCACCTTCCCCAAAAGTGACATTTGCAACGGCTGCTACAAGTTTAATTTAAAATCTCATGCCTGAAAGTATAATTTTATACACAAAGTACTATCAAAATATTAACATATATTACATCATTGCATTCCTCTTTTTATGATCTATCTATTACTATTGAGAAAAATACATAGTCGCATTTAAAAATTAACGATGATTAAATTTCTCAAAAAATAAAAATATTTCAAACAATATTTCTAGACCATTGTCCCATGGTTCTGTGTTGTTGAGTGAAAACTGTATTTTGATAACAGGAACCTTTTAGAAGTTTTGGGCTCGCCAATAGTTGGTGGGACTCCCTGTACATAGAAGGTTTCATGATACTTAATTTTCTGGAATTGTGGTTATAAGTACACTTAATTGTGGACACTACACTTAACAAAAATTTAAATTCACTCATGAGCGTATGAATGGACATTCCAGTAACATTTAATTGAATTAAAAATGAATTAATTAATTTATTAAATTTCATAACTAATTCTTACATTTGTCAATGACATTAATGAGGCTTACCATTGAATGTCCAATAAGAACAACAGACACAGGGCTGAAGGGACTGGGTCTATACAGCTCCAATATTCTGAGTATGCAATGATGAACAAAGTCAGTTTGATCTTCCAGAATGCCACCAAAAAGGCCAGAGTACTCATCATTCAAATCCACAGTAAAATAATCAAAATGATACGGCAAATGTGAATTAATTGCCTTTCTTAAACTGATTGATGCTAAGGATCGAGCTGTAAAAAAAGTCAACAAAACAAATAATAATTTTAAAATATTAAATTAGTTTAATAACAAACATCAACATGTTGCCAAATACCTTGCTTATACGATCCACTATTTCCAGGAACGAACAATACCGGTATTCCGGTAAATTTCATTTTTCTCAAGTCGTCTGTCAGTTTCCCTTCTCCATAAGCATACAAACCATACCTAGAAAACTGGCTCGAAATATCCGGTGGTAAAGCGATTTTCTGAAAATTAATTGATAATAATTACAAATATTAAATACTGATTACGTTTTCTCCTTATTAAAAATGTTCGAAGTAAGCATTTCCATTAACAAAAATTCTATTATGATTGTAATTACAATTTCTGAAAATGTCACAACGTTTACTGTCATTAATTGCAACGCAATTCACTGAATAACGAAGTAAAATTCACAAAGTAACCTCTCTATTTTCAATTATTTGCGAATTTTATTTTAATTTCTACTTACAACGTATTGAGGATATTCGAACATGTACGTCATTTCACAGCCATTTTCTTCGAAATTCGTAATATAATTATGTAGTCCTGCAATAAAAAACAAGAAAACTAGTCCACATGCCACAACAAAAGCATTGATAGCTGCCATTCTTGAAGTTGTGTTAGATAAGCTGGATAAGTTGTGGTTATATCAAGCAGCGGCAGCTGACCGAGAGGCTCTCTGGGGGCTCTAGGCCGGAGGGTGGGCCGGGCCTCTATACTCTCTGCTGGGGACGCTGCTCACCACGCAAGAACAATCGCTGACCATCGGTGACGACAGGTGCTCCGGCGCATGCACCGCGTGGGTGGTTCTGTGAAGTGTTGAAGACAGTACAGGATATACTCTTTGGTACAGGACAGGTATTATCCTGGTACTGTATTATATTTTAGGTTACTGTATTAAGGATTCAATTCAGTTCTATACTATCGTTATGGTTATACAGTCAGTCAGTCTTCTGTGATTCCCTCAGAAAGTCGTGATTCATCTATAATTGGAATGTTTGCATAACTTCTGACGAATTTTTCTTCTCTTTCATCGTTATTTCTGGTGTATGCGTGTGTTCATTGCCTAATGTAATTTTAGTTATTTTTGCAACTGTTTTTAACTAGTACTCATGCCAGTCCTACATGTGCGCGCCAGAAATTACTTTGTGGAAAACTGTGTTAGTTATATAATTTTCAAATGATTGTCTGCGTGTGATAGTAAAAAGAATTGTACTTGTTTCAGGCACTGGAAAGAACGTATGTTATGAATAATTTTTTAGCTATTTAGTAGCACGCATGTCATGAAAAATCAGTGATGCGTCAAAACACTTCAATTATACTCAATACAACATTGAAGCTTTCAAGAGTGAACGACAACTAACCACCATTATTTAATTGCAGAAATACGAATGGGATTTTTATGCCCATAGACGACTCCGTTACACTTGCTGTGAATGTTTCACTGTCATGGGCAGTGTTAAATTAGTTATGAAATTTCTCTTACCTTTGAAGAAAACTTCCCGCTTTTTGCCCATTTTCTCGAACAGATGTTTCTCATCTAAAGTACCTCAAAAGCCTATTACACCATCTATTTACACTTATAAATTACCTCCTCGGACAAAAATTGATCAGAGAACCATTGAACAACTAGAAAGAATTTCATTAGTAGATTTTGCAAATAAAAGAGGCATAGAGAGATTGGAAGAAGCTATTGCTTTTGCAGATCAAATATGTGCTGTTGATACCACAGGTGTTGAGCCTATGACTTCAGTTTTGGAAAACAGGTAGATGCATTAATTTTTTGGATCTATTTTAGGGAAGTATTAAGTGCAAGAAATGCCTAATACATAGTGTTTTTTGTTATGAAGATGTCTTTACCTTCGAGAAGATGAAGTAACCGAAGGTAATTGTCGTGCAGAAATACTGGCTAATGCCTCAGTTACTGAGGAAGAATATTTTATTTCACCTCCTGGTAATATTCCACTGGAACCCAAAACAAGTGCATTACGAAACAAATAGTTAAACATGTTGCAGCGTGTAGAAAAGATATTAGGAATTTGTGACAGACACTTTTTTGCACGATTCTCAGTGATAAAATCACTTAGGCATTTAAAACTTGGACCTCCTGGAGAACTTCTTCGCAACAATATTTACCAAGAATGGGTATTAACTGATCTTATCAGAACAGAAAATGTATTTCCATACAATTTTACTGGATCACTATCTGGAACTATTACTGGTAAGCCATCTTAATAGTACTAAGAACTTGTGTGTACTGCACATGAAATTCTTTAGACATTCAGATTAGCTACAACACCTGTAACAATTTTTTTAAATTTATTTTATTTATTTATTTTACGTCAAAAAAACAGTTAAAAACTGCGTATGACGTGCTATGGGGAAAAGTGAATTTCATAACTTTATATCATACATCAATCCTGAACTTTATATTTATGGTTTACATCTAAACAAAGAAAAGGAGACATGCTAATCAAACAAGGACACACTGCCAGACATAATTCATATGTGTAATGTAACAAGGCAACGTGTAAGGACACACTGCCAGACATATAAGGCATATTTGTAATGTTTAAAAGATCTTGTTGAATATTTAAAAATGACATATGTGAACAAATAATTTTAATTTGAAATCTACATGTACATTTTTCTCAAGATTTCAAGTTGTAAATATATGCTGACATTCAACTTAAGTTGATGCTTGGTACATCACAATTTTCAATTGAGACATCATGTGAGAGAGCTATCCCACAAAATTGAAAAAGTTCATACTTATTAAATCAATTATAAATGGATTAGAATATTAAAAAAACTGTTTTTGGATTGTTTTGGGTTAGCTCCTCTACTGAAAAACTCCACCCAGGTCAAAATCTTGACTGACACATCATTGGCTGTAAATAAGATTTATGTTTGAGTTTTAAATGGCTTCTCTCACACAACAGTAACATGAGTTGTGATACAAATTTGAACTAAGAGAAAGATTGGAAGAGATTCCACCAACTCCCACTGAAATGAAATAAAAAAGTTCTAGAGCCAAACAATCCTTAGATTCTTTTTGATTGTATTCTCAGCCTTTGTATTTGTTCTGGTTTGCAGGTATTTCATTCTAAGACTGGATTTTTTTATTAATTAATTCTTCCAATTTTTATTTCAGAAAAAAATAAGTTCTTCCACATTATTAGCTTGATGACACTATATTCATCCCACTCTAGTCCTTTGCCCCTTAATTATCATCAGTGAATGAATGTAAAGTTTGCTGTTTTCCAAATACAATGGAAGATTTCATTTTAATTTTCTTCTTGTAAAGTTAACTTGTCATCAAGTGCTATCTCTCCAGCCATCATCATCTTGATTTGTAAACAAAATTTTGAAATTATATAGTTTTAAATTAAAATTATCAACTAGTAGTGAACTGCCTCCCATTCTTCCACTTAGCTATGAAGTCGGTTCTTCTCAATTCATCATTCTTTTGACCAAAGAAATTTACGAACGTTATGGCACTGAATTTCCTGTGTGATGAACTTGCAGCAATTCATGATCATTTAAACTTCAGTAAAAATGCCCAGTGTTTTCCTTATCTGTAAAATGTTAAGTTTATTTTAGTCTACAATGGAATGCTGCACAATGAAGATAAAATTTGTGCAGCTCACTTTCTCAGCACTACATTTCACTTCATTCACTATGTTTCAGTAAATTGTCATTTCATTCACTTATGTTCTGAAGGAAGAAACAAAGAACTGCACCATTTTGACTTCAGACTGACTTTATTTTCCTTTATTTTTGTTGGTGAATACAAATTTCTTTATTGCATAAACCATAAACCTATAGTTTGTTGAGATCTTTTGTTTTAAGTTATTTGTAGACATTCTTCTTGATTTTGAAATTCTGAAACTTGATTTAATACTTGAAAGATATAACTAGATTTGAAATGTATGTTACAGAACTAATTGAACCATTCACTCATGCAAAACTATGTACTTCTGACCGTTTACCATTTGGCATTGCTGTCCAGACATCAGGCATAGATGTATCTGATAGTGAGAACAAAGAGCTTGAATGTGATGTTAATCAAACTATATTGAAAACATATATGTTTCTTAATCCTGAAAATAGCACACAGTATTTTGATGAATGGCAACAATTTCAAAAATCATGGTGGACAAAGGTATGTTATGTTGCTATCAGATATCATTTCACAAGTAATATGAATTTATTCAATTTTACTGCAGATTTCAGCTTGCCCAGGACGTTTCACACTTACTGATGTGCAGAGTCAGAACAGTTCAAGTCAAGTTCAAGTCCTTGCTGATTTTGGATGGGGAAAACGTGTGGTAGAAACTATCTGTTTGAACACATCTGGAATGTTTGATTCTTTGGATTCAGATAGCCGACACATTTTTGAAGTGAGCGAAGTTCATGTTGCAATTGTTCTAGTATTGGGAAGTATTGAAATATCATTTGTACATATTGAAATATTTTCAGCTGAAGCAAGGACGTAAAAAAATCTTTCCTCATGTTTTAATTAGTTCGTTTAGTCTTGAAAATGCTGTAATCACTTTTTTGTGTGATGCTTATGATGAATCTACAAGTATGAATCTCTCTAGAGAAGTGATGAGATTTCATCGAAAAATTGCACCCTACAAAGCTAGTTTCTCCATCTCATCCTCTTGTAAGTTCCTGAAATTTTTGCATTTACTAGTTAGTTATTGTACATACTCTAATCTTGGGATAATTTTTGCAGCCACATCTTCATGCTCTGATCTTTGTGAATTAGCTGAATTTTTAACAAAGCAGTTGCGGTCTGTGGGAATCTCAACTCTCTTGTTGCCAGATGCATCAAAGAAGTCTCTAGAATCGCAATTTTTTCGAAATGATGAGATAGGAATACCATACACTGTGGTAATGAATGATTCCACTCTTAAAAATGGAATTATTGGTTTGAGAAGCCGTGATACAACTTTGAAAGTAAGTAGTTCAAAATTGTTTTATTGCCCTTGTGTCAAATGATTTGTTGTTCAAGGAAACATATTTGTGTCTTTTCAGGAGCAAGTTCATGTAACTGAATTAAAGACGTACATGCTGCAACTGTATAAGAATTATTAATCCAAGAAATGGAATGTGTTTTGTGACAAAATCTTACTGAGATTTATGAAGAAAGGAGGAATTTATTGGACAAGGTAGCAGAGTCAGAACTTTCTTCAACTGTGAAACTGATAAAACTGACTCTCTCAGTGACAAATACAAATAGTGAATTCTGCAAAAAATTAATTGAATGATTCATAATAAATGTGAAGCGAGTGAATTAATGAGGACACAACACCAAGATTTACAGAGGATTTTACTTTCAAGAGGAGTACAGGACTAATTAAGGATTATTATGTTTTTTGTGAATGTTAAAAAGTATTATGTACTTCAAAATTAAAACATATCTTTAGAAAAACCATTTGATTTATGATTGAATTAGTAGGAAATCATAATTTTTTATTTTGAATGTGACTCCTAGTAATTTAGGAAATAGTTGCTCTATAAATATGAAATCTGCTCATTATAAAACTTTTATGTTATTTTCTCCAATATGTCCAGTTTGTGTTTACTAGGCGATATCAATGATGCCAAGTCCATGCTAAGAATATCATTTCTAAAACTGAAATGCTCCCATAAATTAATTTACAAAATGGAAGAATCAAGTTATGAATAAAAGTCTACTTCCTGAAAGTTTATTTCCATACTACTGGCCCAATTAAAAATGAGTTTCCAAGTGTTTAGTCCACATCTGCATGGGTCATTTACTTGTGGTGTGTACTGAAGTGAATCAATTTTGCCAATGACCTGCCAAAACAATGGTTTCCTGGAGACTTTCACAAGTGTGGACAAAACTTCTGTAAACTAATTGCTCATTAGACCATGGCATCTCAGCTTGAAAAACGATATGTTCCAATGCTGGCCAGGAAACCTTAATGTATTGGACTGTTGAGTTCATTTACATTTTAAACAAATTAAGATTTTTTATTACATTTAGATGCCACCAAAAATCAGAATATAATTTAAATTTGCATTCAATATGGTTGATGTCATTTGATACATACCTTTCCTGAAATAAGGCACAGTTACTCATACAGTTAATCCAAAGGAAGCTTACCAAACAATGTAATGTCATCAGTAATTACACCTTTACTTTGTAGTTAGGAAAGCAAATTATATTTCATGATTGTTTACTAAAGCACAAAGTATGAGGATGGAAATCAGAAAAAGGTATCAGTATGCACTATTGTATAAATAATTTACAAGTGTTCTGAGTCATGGTGTTAGTATGGCCTGCAGAAATGAAACAATGCTGATATAAAAAACTTTTTTTTTGCATAATTTGGAATTAAACAAAAAAATACATACTGACAGAAAACATGTAAATACTCATGCAATGTCAGGAATGACAAAAATTAACAAATTATTTCATATTACATGACAAACTTGCTATGGCTCATAATAACAAAATATTTTGAATTGATGAAATTTTTGTTAAATATCTTTGCATGTACTTGCCCCTCTAAATAAGCACTTAATTGTACTTTTATCATGATTTCTCTAGATTTTTTTACATGATGAATATCAATAATTTAATTTCATAAAAACCTTACCATTGGGTCTGCAGTACATTTACACAAGCTAGAAACAATGAATTCTACCTACCAGTAGATGAAATTTTCACAATAAAATGTTTCAAGAGCCCACTGAATTTGTTACAATAGAAGCATGTAATGGGGCTCAACCTACTTAAACAAGGGAAATTTTTTGTTTAAAACACCAGTTGTGAGGAACCTACATAGGTTCAATTAATGTGCGCTCAGGCCATACACATCTACATTCAAAACAGGAGTCAAAATAGACATCTCTGTAATATATTACAAATCAATAGTAAAAATTTACAAGTGATATACGTGACATCACAGTGCCCCACATCTCTACATTGTACAATACATTGAATCTTTTCCTGAAATCAAATTCTGTGTTCAAATAGTAAAACAAATGGTTAAATTGCCTTCTTTATTTGTCAGAACATGTTATGTCTCAAACAATAATATTCAGGTAATTGTCCTCAGGAAATTTAACAAACTTCAGCTGTGTTAAGAAAAGTAAAACAATTGCCAACATTACAAGCTTAATAAAATTCTACAGAAATAAAAATGATTATCTTTCATGCAGCTCAAATTCTTGAAAAATAAATTCTATCAATGCACATCCAAATAAACAGCAGACTGGTAAACAAACACTTGTTATTGTACTATGCAACTTGCTCACTGCCATAAGAATTACACCTTAGTGGGTACTTGAAATACAAACATTCAAAATGTACATACAGGTTAGTATCTCACAGTAACTAGAAGGCATCACTGAAGTAGAATACCCGGAATGCTCTTGAGGATCACTCAGAAACATGAAATATTACAATAATTCTCAAGTTCATTTCAACATGACTCAAAAGTGACTCCAGTCTAGAATATTTTATTTCACATCAAATGCAATAGACAATTATGAAATTCATCTTTTAGAATTCTTATTTCTTTCAAATTAATAAACCAATGCCCTAGGAGCTTTAATATGCTGCATTAATGATTTCTCCAAAGACCTCATCTGAAAAAAATTACACGTCAAAGTAGTCATTTTACCCATTGCAAAATTCATTTTAATGTAGAATGATTTAATCCTTTGGTAACAAACTGAATGAGTAAAATATTAGTTAAATAAATAATGCAAAGTCATTTCATATGAGAACAATGGAAATCAACTGTAAGTACCTATGCTACATACAATATTTTGCTAAGCGAAAATGTGTAAAATTAAATGTCACAAAGAATTTTTATAAAACGTTTCTCCATTTGTACAGGTGTCAACCTACACTTATTGGCTTCAAGGCACAAAGTGGGTGTGTTTCTAAACTACATATTAAAAAAAATGTGCAGAGCACTTGTATTAGTGAAGATTTGATTTAACCTTGTATAATAAACATGAAAATTAAATGTGTGTTAATTTTATTTGCAATAAAATGAAAATATTTATTATCAACTAACGGTCTCTTATATTAACAATACAAATTCATATTTAGATTACCTATTCTCTGAGGAATTCTCTATTTATGCTACCAAATTATTCACACAATATGGACAAAAGCACTGATGCATCATATCATCTCCTTGGCACCAAAACTTATTTTTTCAAATATTATTCTGACACAAAAAAGAAACAGATCAAATTCTTTTTGCACTTCATTTTTTTTTACAGTAACCAATTAGTATTTGATTTCTTCTTATCAAATCAATTAAATGTGTATTCTAAACATTTCCATTCCTTAGGGCATTATGCAATTCAATATAGTTCTCTTTGAATTGCAGTTATTTATGGCAAGTCTTATATAATCACAAATGTGTTACAAATAAGTCAATAGAAGAAATGGTAGAACCTATGTTGATATGATCTTTTATCAATACTGAAATCACACTTCATACTTTCATAAAACCCCAAACCAAAAGGAAGAAAACATCATCAGACAAGAATATACAACTTATCCATTTTATACTTCAATATTGACATATAATGTTAACACAAATAATACAGAACTATCTTTGTAGGCATCTTAAAGCTCTTGGTTTTGCTGCCTTTGAAAGAAACAATACACATATTCATGATTTAATCAAACAAACATTTTACTGAATGAAGCATGAAATGAAGTGATAAAATTGACTTCAAACTATGCAGTAATAAATGGACAATGGAGCCACATTTGGTGGAGCGCATTTCTATACAAATACATAATGCAGATTCTTTCTGAACAGAAAAAAATCTGCTTAGCACACAAATTTCTTCTCTTAAAAAACACTCATTCTATTTTTGTCTCCCATTTAAATATGAACATATCAGCTCTAATTTACACTGATAATCCACCTGATCAAGTCAGTAACACATTAAGCTGGTAACTGCAGTTTCTTCCCTTTCAACACTGAAAAAACACAAACAAAATTGTAATGAAATATCAGTTCCACCATAAACGCTTTTTAATACAGATGTTTTTCATTAGACTGACTCAATAATACAAATTATAATTTACAGTAAGATAATTCAGTTTCGTAACTAATGCAGGACAAAAAATATATATCCAAAACTTTATCAATTTTTCTCAAATTAAGTTATTTACTGGATTAATATAAGCACTTCTTCACAACATCAGCCAAATTAAAATCCTATGTTTAGTTAGTGATACATTTTATGTGTAATGTACTTTGATTAGGTGTAGTATATATTCCAATATTATATTTACTTCCCAGAATTAAGAATGTACATTGAAAGCAATAATTATACATGACATACAATTAAAATATAAGACTTTTTTCCTAAATATTAGTTATTCTTCCCAATCATTTATAAGATACTATTGCTTAGAATGCCTTCAAAATTAATAAATGCGCTTTTTTTATACAATTCTATTTTCCTCAACTTTCAATATGGTTTTTAAAATCCTATTACATTAACAACCAACTTTCATGCAGAGATCAATGAATCTCGGGTAATTCCCAAGAACATTGGTTTAGAAAGCAAGATTAAAATTTATTATTTTTTATGATCACTTGTACACCGACATACACATGCAATATGTAATTACTAATTATTTTTGCATTAAAACAAGAGTATTAGAACAATCCACTAGCTATAAACAAACTTTTTGCACGAGCAGAGTTGGGAACATTGAAACTAAATGCATCTTCTCATCTTCTGAGAACTGGAATCCAAAATCTACTAAAGCATTAACCTAGTAAACTACTTATTATCTTCGGAGTCTCTAATTCCTTCTCCTGTATTTCGTTCCGCAATACCGAAAATATAGAAACAATTTTCAGAAAGATATGTGCACCTTTTGAGCAACCTATTCATATTCTTAATTTTGATTCCATTATTTGGAAAATTATTTTAGTAAAAGATGAAGTTTTTGTTTCAAGAAATTATACCTTTCACTATTTCTTTAGTTAATTAATTCAAAACATTTTCTTTTAACGTGATTCTAAACAATTCAATATTACTGTTTATCTCACAAAAAATGTTTCTTGCAAAAAGAGCAAAAGTACTTTAAAGAAGTTTAAAACAACATACTTTATCAGATAATGTAGGCAGACCCATGTTAACGTAGGGGACTGGGCACGATGTTGAAAGGCCCCTATTGTTCTTAAAAAATTATTTAATACTAAACTTTTCAAAAACAAAATAAAAAACCTTAAAAAAAAGTGATGCATGATATGTAAACTATATGTAAAAAATTGGCAGAATGAAGTGATATATCATGCATTATTGGATAATATTTATAATATGGAATGTTACTGGTTGATGCGAGAATGCCACTCAATGATGAGACTTTTTTAACAAAATGTCTTTAAATGGGGGTGGGGGAGATCGATGAAAGTAAAGAGTATGGGGCCCCCAAATTAACTTAGTCCCAAGGGGCTCCAGAGAAGGTCCCTTTGAACATAGGACGGATTTTTCCAAGTAAAAAATTATTTCTACCCTCTTTTTGTTGTTCTCAATTTAGACAATGTACAATACTTACACAAAATTCTACAATAATAATTATAATCTTGCTTCTTTTGCCACTAAAGAAACATTTTATCACACACGAGAAACAGCAACTTTGAGTACCACTGTCCCTGTATCACTATCTAACACAGGGTCTGACATATTACTATTTACAAAACACAAGTTTTTTTTATCAGCATCTCTGCTCATTCTAAAAAATCAACGGGTTGTTGATTTCTCTCATTTTGTCAAAGGATCACATTTCT
This sequence comes from Teleogryllus oceanicus, assembly GCA_964035755.1. NCBI lineage: Eukaryota > Metazoa > Arthropoda > Insecta > Orthoptera > Gryllidae > Teleogryllus > Teleogryllus oceanicus. The sequence goes on from CAXIVR010000003.1 coordinate 109,256,244, forward strand.
AGAAACACTGACATAAAGGACTACTATTTAAAAGCAAAATACAAGTGTGGATTAATAAATGGAATACTAACCTTTAGTGATATATAAGTAGAAGAAATCACAGTAAAGGACAGTCTGCACTACACCAGCAACAATAGCAATCAGATCATAATGATCTTCAAAATAGTAACGATAGATCCAATTGAGAAGATAGAGAGCACGGTAAGAGCCAAGAGCAAACAAATAATGAGATGTAATGCTCTCAGCTTCCCCAGTCTTTGAAACTAAGAACAACTGAGGCAAAATTGCAACAGACTCCAAATAGATACTAAAAGTCCACAAAACCTGAAAATGACAAAAGTTAAAAATATTCATTATTGAACCTGCACAAGAATATATTAGTATATTATTAGCCCATACAAACCTCAAGAACTGTGAAATCATGGTTGATAAGTAAAGCAAGAGCAACTGCAGGTATAATCAAAAACTCAATTCTGAAAAATAAAAATTATTTTGGTTTATCGCTATTGTATTTAAAATATATTTCAACATGATTGTATCAACAATGCAGTTTCCATTATATATAATGAATTGAGATTATTCACAAATGTTTATTTTCCAATGAAATTTGCTCCAATGTATTTTCACCAAGTAAAATGTGTCGAGGCAAAAGAGTAGACCTTATGGGTTGATCCTCACCATTAATAATGGCATCTTTTTTCATAAAATATGAATTTGTAAACTGAAATCTGGAGTAATTTGACTGTAGTTTGAATTCCTTTTGAAATTTGAATGATGAAGATAATAGTTCTCTAGTAATTACATTACCTGAAAGTGTCATGATTATGATCGTAAGTTGCCTTAAACTTGAGGTACATTAAGTAAACTGTTGCATATGACGCAGCTATAAAGACAACTTTCATGAATGTATTATAAGCCGAAATGTAAGTCGTCAAAAGATCCAAATAACGTGTTGTGTACACAACAGCAAACAAAATTTGAGATTTTCCTGAAATTCCTGAAAAACAGCAAAAGTACTTTATAAATAGCCATATTCCAACTTCCAAAATATAAGAAAATTGGTGCAAGCATGTGACAGGTGGCAAGTAGATAAACTGTTCAGATAGTCAATAGTAAGTGATCTAAAATATGAAAACTTGATAATATTTCAAAGGTAGAATGGAACACAAACTCAAAACTAATAATACATGCATGGCAATAAAGTGTACTTGGTAAGCACATGAACCCCCCAAAAAAGAATGCAGTTTATGAAACCAGTGTCACTGACCTCTGATTTCGGACAAACTAAGTTCCGTAATTAACAAAACAAACGCGAAAACTAAAGCAAACACATTATGATCACCATACGTTCATGCAAGCTTACTATAAAACGACTTTTATGAAGTGATAAACCTTAGCACGTCACCTTACCGGCAGATAGGTTTCTGTACCCAACTTATCATAGTTTTAGTCTTAAATACCTGCACAGGAACGCGTTTTCCATATTTTCAATAACAATATGATGATAGCTAGAAGATGAGATATATCTCCCACAAGGCGAAATATATTCATTGTATGCTATTTATTGAAATTACCACAACACCTAAAAGTGACGTGGCTTCCTACACACAATCTGCAGATGGCAGCACAGCAATAACAACACGATTATAGTGTCGTTTCCTTCCGTTGGTGGCGTTCACAGCGACTGAAGACGTGGGGATTTTTGAGGCGGCAAGATACAAATCATACAAACCCAAAACCTTGACAATAGGGGGCCAATACACGGGTCAATACAGGGGTCAATTTATCGACCAATCTGAGGAATGTATAATTAGATCTCCGAAATTGTACAGATAAATCGCTTCGATAGCGAATTGTAGAAACTAATAAAGTTGTACATTAAATCACAACAATAATTAGAAGCGATAAGTTTTTGTTGATGAGGATAAACAACGATCTATCTGTCGATAAATCTGTCAAAATATTTGCAGATAATTGCAAACCACGCTGCGACATGTCTGAGCTTGTTTGTGTTTGAACGGTGGTAGGATTGCGTACTCGTGGTAGTTGAAGAAGTGGCGAGCAAATAGTTTTTTTACGGGTTTACTCGAGTTATATCGCAATAATCCGTGTTTATTAATATTCCAAACCTTTTTTCAGTAGCCATTTATGACCTTTTTTGAATGATTCCTTGTTATTATTATTATTATTATTATTATTATTATTATTATTATTATTATTATTATTATGTACCCCATCATTCCAGTAACGCAGAAGTTTTGTCCATGTTCAACTTTTAAGATGCACAAACTGAAATTCTCGAACAACTCTTTCATTTCAACGTTTATTCGGTCATAAAATGGCAAAAGATCACCGAGCACAGATAAATTGGTTAGATTTGTCCAAATAATCGGTACAAACAAACATATGTACAAGTAAATTGGGCCGATTAGTTTGAGAAGAAATGTTGGTTCAATAAAACTCTGATTTAATTAATCTGTACGATTTACCTGACAGATTTATCGTTAGATTATTTGGTGCAATTTATGGCAACAATAAATTGTTCCGTGTATATCATCATCATCATCATCATCATCATCATCGACAGCAAGGGTTAGACTTCTTGATCTGTTCCGTCTCGAAATTATTCATGCCATCTGTTCAAGGAACGTCCACGTCCTACATTTCTTTTTCCTTTAGGGAATATCGAAGAATAATTTTACTGAACCAATGTTCTGGCATTCTCAGGACATGCCCTTAGCAGTTTTCTCGATATTTTGTTATGATATCTACAACAGACTCAATATTTAATTCTTCTCTGATATCTACACTTTTTTTAATGGTCTAATGGTGAATATCCTTATCTTAAACCAAGAAATCTCATTTCTGAGAATTCAATTCTTCGCAGCTGATCTCATGTTAATGTCCAACTCTCGTTTTCATAGAGCAGTAATGGCAAGGCAATAACTCCGGGTATATTCCCCTAATAAGATTATTGCTTCATATAGATATAAAAAAACGAATACTGTAAAGATTATTTATACACTAGAATGATTTGAAGTTCTATTAGCTCACCCGTTCAAATGCTTTTGTAATCTTTATTCAATCTTAGGTACAGTACTTAAGAAGACGTAAATTACACATAACAGGTACAGGTAGTAGGTACAGTAACTTAAGAAGACGTTAATTACATATAACTTTCTTTTTCGCTGCCGAGGGAAAAAAACAACAACCAGGAATCTTCGCATATTACCGGTCATTCTTTTGGTAATTTCAGAGCTGTATACTTCCTACAGTCTACATTACAATAATATCAAAATTGGAAGTGAAATGCACTTTTATTTAGCCTCATACCTCCGGTGAAACATTGGTAATAAGCGAATTTTTTTATGTTAACTCGCAACACATTTATATTTTTTCTAAATTAAAATTATTTTCAAAACAAAAGCTATAACTTCAAGCTTAGGGCACTCGTGAATCAATATGAAGTAATATTGTGACTACTTGATCATAAAAGTCGAGTACCTATTTTGAACCTTAGGAGAGAACGAACATAGTGTAAGATCCATAACCAGACATATTAGTACCACTTACTTGCGTTCCTGTAGACTGATAGAAATATACGCTTGGAATTAAAGAAGTTATAATAAACATAAAGGTCAATAATATTAATTTCAATAGTTAAAACCCTTATATTTTTAACAAAGGATTAGTTTCCATAGCATTATTACTCAATTTTAATGAGAAGCGAGTTTTTGAGGAACTTTTGTTAGATTTTGATTTTTTAATGATTATTTATTTAATTGGTAAGTGCACATTTTGATATTTTTACTACCATTTAAATAAAAAATGTAATAATCTGTAGGTAATATCCTCCGCTTTCTGTCAAAATTACAGGGTGCTTGAAGCAAAGAATAACCGCTTAATTCTGTGCAGTTTCTAGGGCTCTCGCTGTATTTAGAATGCCATTTTCTGGAGAAGAAAACACCAGAATAAATAATGTAAGGAATATAAACCAAAAATATTATTCATAGACACTGCATATTTATGTGAAATAATTTAAAAGCGTGATATAACCATGAGGATACCAAGGAGAATTATTGAAGACAATTATACGTTAAGGAAGAATAAAGTGCTATGGGAAAATTTTATTGTAGCCATTCTAGACCTTTGCGCTCGCTTCTCAATAAACACACCCGACTCACATGACTCTAACTTACACTTCTTACATATAGTATATGACTGTTTCTTGTTATTCAAACCATTCTTTGTTCGTTCAAAAGTTCAATAAGTAAATTTACATAATTATTTTATTTACACGCCCGCAACTGAAGATGTAGGAAATGTAGATGTTGCACATATGGGAGATACAGTCGTTAAATAGATAACTCAAAAAATATTTTTCTTAGATTCGCATTAGGTAATGAGATCAATAGTCGTAATAGAAGTTGTACATTTCATGACATGTTAATGTAATTGATATCTGAAATCTGTTTATTGTCGGATTAAAAATCATTGAAATGGATGTAGGAAGCAATGAGTCTATTTGTTTTGCAATATAAAACTAGATGTGCTACAAAATGGCACAGACTTTCTTGTAGTGATGTTTTCCAGTCTCCTTGGTGTGAACTGATACTATACAGTCTTGTCCCTCCTTGCCTGTTTCCATCTATTGCGGTCCAAAGATTTTTTTTTGTTGAAATTTTTGCAACTTTTCGGTTTCCAAATAGTAGAACCTAAATTATATTTTAAGAATATTAAAGAGGCTATAACTTTGTCCTAAATAGCAATTTTCATTGAAAACTTTGAAGCCATTTTTAAGAACAGGGGGATTAAGCATTACTGTAAATGCGAAATTTGATGGCTCTTTTTCACGGGAATCTACTGAGTTTTCGAAAAACTTAATTTGAAGTCATTTGAAGTACTTTCACTAACAAATGCAATAATATATACAAATCAATGGAAATGCGCGTATTAATGGCGTGAGAAATATTTCAATATAATATAATATAAGAGAGAATATAAAAAAAAAACAATTCAACTAGAAAACCCGTAGAGAATGTTGTTTTAAAATATAACGATATAAATGTAAACGATCCGGCAACAGTGGCTAATCTCTTTAACCAATACTTTTCGAGAATTGCTGCCGATCTCACTAAGGGTCTTCAGGCACAAAACTCAAAAACAGACAGTTCACCCAAAATTTTAGACACAATGTTCGTTTCCGAAACTTCTTCCTATGAAATTCTCAAAATAATCGGTAAACTAAAAAATAAATATTCGTCCGGTTTAGATGAATTCCCGGATTCTTTGTTAAAGACTTGTGCGTATGCCATTATACACCCGTTAACTCACATATTTAATGCATCTTTATGCACTGGAACGTTTCCAGATATTTTCAAAACAGCTAAAATTAAGCCGCTTTTCAAAAAGGCAACAAAATGAAATTCAAAATTATCGGCCGATTTCTCTTCTATCAGTTTTTCAAAAATATTAGAGAGACTTTTTTACGTACGAATGGAAACCTTTCTCACTAAACACGACGCGCTTTCAGATTGCCAACATGGATTTAGAAAATCAAAATCAACGGAAACAGCTATATTTTCTTTTCTTAAAGATGTCGCCTCATCATTGGATCAAAACGAGGCACCTATTGGATTATTTTAGATCTCTCAAAAGCTTTTGACGTCATTGATCATGACATTTTACTTTCCAAATTACCTTCATATGGAATTCGTGGTATTGCTCTAGATTGGTTATGTTCGTACCTTAAACAACGATCTCAGAGAGTTGAAATACCTTACTGGAATGATGGAACATTACGTACGCACCTTTCTGACTCTTTGCCCGTTGCATGTGGAGTTCCTCAAGGATCGATTTTAGGCCCTACTCTGTTCCTACTTTACGTAAACGATATGCCCTCGACGATTCGAAACGGAAGAACGGTTCTCTTTGCGGATGATACGAACATCCTTTGCAATAAAGAAACCGTAAATAGTACAATATCAGATGTTTCAAATTAGTTCCGAAATAACAAATTAATAGTAAACGAAAAGAAAACGGTTTTAATGCAGTTTTCCATTTCAAATAAACAATTCTGTGCTCCATTAAAATGAACAGTGTACCATTGACTGATGTTAAGGCAACAAAATTTTTAGGTCTCTCAATTCAGTCAAACCTTAAATGGAACGTCCATTTAAATGAATTGAACACAAAATTAAGTTCATTATGCTACGCGTGCAGAATTCTTGCAAATTCAGTCAGCCTTCATACTGCTCGTTGTGTATACTTCGCGAATTTTCATTCCCGCCTGAGATATGGCATAATATTCTGGGGAAATTATTTCCAGACTTTTAGATTACAAAAACGAATTGTACGAATAATAACCAAATCCCACCCACGTGATTCATGTAAGCCTCTCTTCATTAATCTAGGAATTCTACCATTACCGTGTCTTTTTATTTACGAATCAGTGGTTTTTGTAAAAATGACTTGCTCAAGGGCGGAATATATTTTCAGAAAATGCCGAAGTCTATTACTATAACACTCGACGTAGAAATCATATTCATCAGGTGACAGTATCAACAGCTCATTACAAAAAATTCACATACAATACATGTACATTATTTTACAACACTTTGCCAGATGACATTAAACGATTAAATTCAATAGAAAAGTTTAAATTCCAAGTGAAATCGTTTCTGCTGCATAACTGTTTCTATACAATTAGAGACTATACTGGGCATCACAAGAAAAGTAACATTAATTTTAACAATGATACATAATGCATTATTTACCATTTGGACTGTATAAATGAGTATAAAAACCTGTAACAACTATTGTACTACAGCTTCCGGGTCAATGACCCCCATCTCGATCAGGTTTTTCGTCCAGTTTTCCTGATCCATTGAGCAAATGCTGAGATGGCCCCTTGTTTTGCTTCTGGACATAAATGTAACTTCATTTTCTGTGCACGTCTTCTAGAATTCAGTGGGAAATACAATTATTCAAATTACCGTTTCCATGTTGTCGCGGCAGGAAGTAATAAGAGCCAAAATTTATTGCTTATTTATCCTTGAAAATAGATTTTATTACATGGGAGTTTTTTTGTTTTGTTTTTCTCCCTTTCAAAATTCAAAAATTATTGCTTATTTATCCTTGAAAATAGATTTTATTACATGGAGTTTTTTTTTTGTTTTTCTCCCTTTCAAAATTCAAAAATTATTGCTTATTTATCCTTGAAAATAGATTTTATTACGTGGGAGTTTTTTTCTCCCTTTCAAAATTCAAAATTTAAGTAGTATAAGACTTAGTGTAGGGATCACAGAATTTTGAAAATGTGCACACAATTCACTTTTCCCCATAGCACGTCATACGCAGTTTTTAACTGTTTTTTGACGTAAAATAAATAAATAAATAAATAAACAGACGGACGGACGGATAGACAGACAGAGAGATTTCATATATATATATATATATATATATATATATATATATATATATATATATATATATATCTGTGTGTTGTGTGTGTGTGTGTGTGTGTTTTGCGGCTCCCGCACCCAACTAATCTTAACGAAGATAATTTGTCTAGAGATAACGAATTGCATTTTCTCTTTACAAATCTTAATATTCGCCGAAGAACCTATTGGATACAGTCACCAATGCAATCCAGTAATACACCGCCCCTTTAACTGTTTCTGGTCATCGATTGTTCATAACTCGAAAACAGTGCTGCCTAGATCCTTAAGTTATCACATAAAATCTTGAGATGTGTGTTATTGATGGCATAATCTATGACATGGGATTTTTTGGTACCTCGTAGAACATGGGGGAGGGGAATGCTCTTGAGGATACACCAACTCTGTGGTGATGATCTTGTGTACAGTACCTCCAATTTAGAATGGTGTAGTAATTACAATTTTATTGAAACACTTTTCTTACTAGAAAACTAGAAACTTCTTTCCTCACAGCGTTATAGGAGGAAAGGGTGGAGCTGGATTTTTTTAAAAGAGAGTTTTCGCATGACACACTGGTTTTTTATTGTGTAAAATACTTTTATTTAGAGGCCGATCAAGAGAAATTACGATCCTCTCATTTAAAAAAAATAAAAATGCGGAAAATTTCAATCTTTTTTCAACAGAACTCTTATGTGAAAATGCATCTTGGTTCACCCTCTGAGCTACAGTGAACGAGGGATGAAGGATGAAGTTAGTTGGGGGTTAATGAGGGATGGAGGTAGTTGGCATCTTATCCCTCAATTAACTCATTAATACACGCGTCAAAACCCCCACAAACGTAATCTTGGAAGCTGGTAAATTTTATTCGAAACAGAAAATCTGAGGAAGGAAATAAAATATATTAGAAATTTTGTTTCTATAAAAAGTGCCATAAATTTACATGTAATTCTATATTAATATTACTGAAATGTAAATATATTTCATCATTATTGTAGCATTAGCATGATTCATCATTAACATTATGGTAGTAGTAATATCAGGATCTCGCTAAAAAGTTTCAAATGAATTGTTTCCATTTTATTGTTGTTGGAAAGTGATGTTGCACGAATCAAGAAACAATCAATAATATTTATTATTGGGAACAATGGTAACTCCTGTCACTTTGCACCTGTGATGCGAACTTTGAAAATTATCACGAAAACATATATTTCACATGTATTAATTCGAACCACCGTTAGCAGCCATATGGTTCGAATTACTCCCAAAAGTATGATTCAGATAGGGAAATAAAAATATTTTATAGTTTTGGAAACGCTTATTCTACATTTTTACTTTATAAACTTAAATTTAGGATGCTTGTTAATTAGTTATGTTCATGAAATGGGGGTTACACACATCTCAATAAGAAGGCAACAGAGTCATCCCGAGATAGAGAGAAACGAACTTTAGAATTTGATGGAAAACAAGAAGTTGGACGTGACAGTTACCGGCTTCAGTGGCTGTGGCTCAGAGAATCAGACCACTGCAAAGCCTTTGGCCGAGAAGGCCTAAAGTCCCTCTGATGGCAGGATTTTCAACACTAGCTACAAAGCTATAATAGAGAGGATTCAGTCGCTATCTGAAGGGGAATACTAACGGCCGTCTGCTCTGATCGGTAGTTTTCCGTGGTTCCTCCAATCAAGACCAAATGAATGTCGGGCAGTACTCTAACAAACGGGCCATAGACTGGGCGCGATCTTTCTTCCCTTTCCTTTCCTCTTACTTACACGTACACTTTAATGCACTCTACTTCCACACATGCCGGGAGGTAGAGCTTGTTCCGGTTGGTGCAGCTTCCTGCTGGTAGGAAATACCTCATTGGGAAAACGTCGCAAGCCGACGTTTTAAGTTGGCGACGAATCTCGCCATTCAGCGGGAAACTTTCAAAATGTAACTTCATTATCAGTGCATGTCTTCTAGAATTCAGCAGGAAGTATAAATATTCAAACTATAGTTCTCTATGTTGTCGCGGCATTATTCCTTGACGAAGGACATGATAAAGAATAAGAGCCCAACTTTATTGCTGATTTATCCTTGAAAATAGATTTTATTACATCGGAGTTAATATTTTATTAACAATCCTTGCAAAAGAGGCTCATTTTCTTTCTGTATTCAAAATTCAAGTAGTATATAGCTTTCGGTAGGGATCTCAGAATTTTGAAAACGTGCACAGAATTCATTTCTCTCCATAGCAGGTCACACACGGTTTTTAACTGTTTTTGACGTAAAATGAATAAATAAACTCAACCCACCTCCTAAAACATGCACTACACTTTCGAGATTAATGACCTTAGCAGTTGACGCACCTGGAAACAGGGGTTTTGTCGTGTAATAATTCTGAGGAAAACAAAGTGAGAAACAATTTATTGCAACTAAAATAAGATTTTTGTCGCGATTTTGTTTTGTAATTTCATACACCTTAATATAAGTCTGATTTAATATAATATTAGTCTGAGTCAGTCCAACTTACGTTAACTACTCGAAGATGAAACGAAGTGAATTAGAAGGGACTGTTTCTTTTGTAAACTCTAAGCAAAATGTCAGACGTATATAGGATTTCATATGAGTGTTATTCTCGTTAACAGAGGTCGACAACCTACTGCCCGCGAGTGGGACGGCCTTCATTCTAAAAATACCAGGACCGTATACACTTAAAATGCATAATCATTATTTCTTTCTCACTTCAATCAATTTAATTTTAAACGTGAATATTATAAACAAATAGTGAAAAGCGAAAAAGGCGTAATTATTTTTTTCACAGATGTTTTTCGTATAACATTAAGTGTAAAATTATACTGTAAAACGTTTAATTGGAAAGGGGCAGTTAAAACTCAAAGAGTTTCATACCTTGTTGCAATTCTTCTGGGTCCAGGGGAATCTTGAGATTATTAAGTCGAATCGTAACAGCAAAGAAGAATAAGCACAAACTAATTTCAGTGAATAAAGATAATGTGTAATAATTTCTGATTGCAGTAAAGTTTCAAATGTATTTATTACGCAAAATTAGCTTATATTAGATGTTACTATTAGCAGTCTAATGTCTTCAGACAAACGATGTTAAAATGCACAAAATTGCTCGATTGTACTGTTTTGTTACATTAACAATTTAATTAAAGAAAAAATGAATAAAAGACTCAAAATATAGAACTTTCATTAAATTCGCAAGAATTAATTTCTTAAACTGAAAGTAGAAAATGCTAGAAATCCTGGATTATAGATATCGATATCGATTATAGATATAGATTAAGAATTAGGATATCTCAATGTTCCTCCCAGTGATTACTCCAAGTGCTTGATTAAGCATTTTTTCATAAATCCTTCTTTTATACATTTGATGTTTCATACATGGTTATTAGAAATACATGTAAATTGATTAAAAACTTTCTATTAATATTTTGCATGACTTTTGCATGACATCTGCATTCACTTGCTTTAATTAAAATTGCACTTGTAATTTGTTAGTTATCGAACTAATGTGTAAATATAATTAGAACTAGCGTACCCGTGCGAGGAATCTAGCATGATAAACCCCACCCATTTCCCTATTTTTCCATTTCCATATTAAGCCTGTAATATATCTGTTTCTTCAAGGCCCTCTTATCTGCCGTCACTTGTTTTAGTACATGCCTTCTTGTAATCGATAATAATACAATACACCTTTGTCAATGGAAACTATTCTTAACGTTACTACCGAGCAGAGAGGTACACCCGTGTAATTCAATCGCGTAGAATATCAAGTAATTAGTTTAATTTCACATACAGTTGCAGATTCTACAGGCTCTGAACAGGTGGGGTAGAATCGAGAAGCGTCGAACCAGCAAAAATGTAATAGAATGTTCAAGAAGATCTCATCCTGTACATTACGGTGTCAGGAACGTTTCCGAGGCATTGTACCTCAAAAATTTAATTTTTAAGGCCCTAAAACGCTTTGTTTAGTTAGGAGTTATTTAACGATATAGATAAAAATATCCGCCAAAGTGTTGCGGGTTGCATTTGAAATGCATATATTATATGCGTTTTTAAACAAATCCTTCATATTTTAAAGTCAAATTGCAATTCTCCGTGACGTTCTTTAGATATCTCATTTATAAAGATTAATTGCATGTGAGAGCCGCAAAAGGTACCACTGAAATAATATAGGAGACAATGTATTGGGAATGCGCGGAACACCGAAAATTTTCCTCCTCTTGGTGTCATTATTCAGCAACTACTCATTTTTTAAAGTGCATGGAATCTTTTAAAGATGAACAATTGAAGGATAAATTTCATTGGGAAAGAAATATCTGGCTTTAATATTGGTGTATGAATTTTCAAAATGTCAGGGATTTTAATGAAGATCGTAAGTATACAGTATTTAAATGCTCTTTCCTCTGTGCGAAGCAATCTAAGTGAAATAATGTTAAGAGAGGGTAAGAAACAGTTTCATTTGAAGTTCGCTACAAATAGGAGGAAATCTTGAGAGGAGAAACTTCTGAAAGGAGGACAAAATGTGATGGTGTGATTTTACGTGTATACACAATCTGCTGTACTTTCCTTAAGCCTCTCACAGGTGGAGTTTTTGAGATTTTTTAGGTTTCAAGAAAATAGTTAATAACTGACTTCAATTAAGTAATTTCATGTAACTTTGGGAAACAAATTATTTGCTTAAGTAATCAGTTAATGATCTTGGCACACAAGATAGGATTTTTCTACTGCTCCTTTCGTTTGTTAAAAAATTACGATTATACTAAGTTTCTTTAAAAATTGTTCAAAATAAGCTTCAGTTTGCATTATTGACACAGGAGAAACTATTTTGTTGTTGAAAAATACAGCCGTAACCTCCTCAGATGTACCCTACAAAACTAACTAACGATGAGTAAAATTTAGTCATTGTCTCTCGCAATCATTAAATCGAACCAAATGGCTTTCAGGGAAGTTTTTGAAAAATAGCCATGTTGCAAAGTGACTAAAGTGGCTAGACTGTCTAGGGTCAGGAACTCGGAAGTTGAACCTTAAAAGATTTCGGACTAAGTAAAATTTATTCATAGTTAATATTCTAGGTTTAAGATAAGGCAGATGCTTTTAACATTTCTGAAAGTAATTGTTTCAAAGTCTCAAAAGGGGTAATAGGTTTTACTTGCGTTTTTGCATTGTTATATAATTTATTTTTGAATTACTGAATTTTAATGATTGAGAAATACTGAAAATGATGTTATAAATATTATATTAAATAACAATGTAATAATACATTATTTCACTATAAATTCATTGTTTCAGTTTGATACTTTAGATAGTACTCCAAGCATGTCGAAGCAGAAGAAAGTTCAACCCCTGATTACTGACAAGTCATCTGAAGGACGTGCAAGGTACTATAATACTTTACAAAACATTAGCGATTATACAATAATTGGTATCAGATTACAACACGTAGAGATAATTCAAATACAAATTAATTATTAAATATTATGGTCACAATATAATGAGATATTCCATTGATTTTCCAAGTGCACGCATCTCCTCGTGAAACAATGGTTCGAAAGCGCAGACGCGTGAATAGAGCCCTCTTTACTGAAATCTATGAATTTCATTTTGGAATATTTATGATTCTTGTATTTATAAGTCACACTTGCGAAGGCTTAACAGTCATGAGCTTTTCAGACGGCTTAACGGGAGTACCAAGTTGTTATGCCTTTTAACAGAAACACATGTGTTTGTACTTTATAGAGCGAAAATGCTTTTTAAGTATTCGAATCAAAGTATTAAGTCTAACCTTCCACTCCCTAGAATTAAGGTAGAGTTTCTACACGGAAGGTTGAATTTTAAACGCTGTAATAAACTTTAGTTTCGCATAAGATGCAAATGATGATTGAACGTGTAAGTTATGAAGAGAGCCTTTAAAATAACGTGTATCTATAGCGCTTTGTAATTGTTGAATATCGATTGGTTTCATCGTACACTTACTAATGCTCATAAAAAATAAATAAATACTGTAATATAAAAATTGCTGAAGTAAAATAACGATATTGTATTCAATAATGGCAATATTTGCATGATATTATTTTTTAGGTAAATATTATTAGTATTCTTTTATTTCTCTTCTAACTACCAGCAAGAAAGTAAAACAAAGGAATGGAGGAAGCATCGCATCTAAGGAGAGCGGGCAAATGGATCAACTTCCATCAATCACACTGCAAATGGCACCATTAGGTATGTAACATTTGCTCAGGATGTATAGAAATGAGTTTTGGCTACGCTATTACTTTTCTCATCAACTTATCAGGAAACATTATTACAAATAATGTAAAAATTAATGTATTCAAAATACATGACTTTGTTTTGCAATATCACTAATCAACACGATTTTCGGACAATGGAAATTTATTACAGTTTTTAATAGACTGTTTAATACAAATTAAAACAGCAACCCACATTTTCTCTGTCTTGGGAGATTCTATTTAAACATGATATAATTTTCTACATACAAAGTCATTCTTTCTCTTTTCTTAGAGTTTTCAATTAAGTTCGTTCCCTTCACATTCTATCTGTATTACTAATTTCCAGCGCGCGTAAGAGTTAAATGAAAACTATGCAGACTCTGATCAGCTCAAGAGAGGTTCCTTCAGTTTCTTTAGACAGTCAAGAAATCGGGAAAATTTTTTTAAAAAATTAAAAATTTCGATTTTGTCTGAAAATGCAAATATTTGTTTGTGTTATTCCGCCTACTCTCGTACTGTGCGTACTTTCTGAATTCTCATGTTCAGAGTGTCACTGCTTACCACACAAATGATGTTATATGATAGAAAGGCTCCAAGGAAGAGGCCGCCCGCTATTAAATATTTGCTATTCACTTTTTTAATAATCTTGAAAGTTTGTAAAAAACTGTTTCACCGTGAACGAGAAGTATTCAATAAAACTGTTCTACAGTAAAACTGTTCTACTGTAAAACTGTTTAACTATAGTACTTGGTGTACCTAAACTACACAAATATACTTTGTACTAAGTTATTGAAGACTGTTTTTGTTAAAATATTTGATTTCTTGCAGTGTTATATGAGAGTATTTTATTTGTTATTCTTTCGTAGTGTGTGTGCTACTTTTTGGAAAACCATTTTGTGTAGATTTATTTAGCAGAAATTTTGCTGCTGCAGGCCACTTATTACAGTTATCATTATGAAGACATTTTTTTGTTTCAAAACATTCGTAATATACCTAACACAAAGCAAATAGAAATTGACCATGTTTTTGGTGTTTAAGGTAATTTGTTTGTTTTTTGGGCGATACATTGAAAAGACAATTATATTCAGTGGCGAATTCTCCGATATACCGGGAATGCCGCCGGCATACCTAGTAATTTGAAGTGTGTAAGAAATATTTCATAAGTTTGTTAATCCTCTAAAAAGTTATTGAGATTTTGAAAGCTTTAAGACAGATGCGAAAAATAACGTTTTGCTGTCGAAAGTCAGTCAGTGTCCGTAAGCACTATGAAGTGCATTAGAGTGAGAAGTTTCAAATAGTTCTTAATGCTGTCCAGAGAAGTTGTTAGCGCAGGAGAAGGCACCGCATGCCAGCCGCGATAACCTAGGGCTCCTCATGTTTCAAGAGCGAGTAGAGGGGAGGGTGCGTGTCTGGACGGTCGGTAGGCACCGCAAAATATTGCGGTGAACAGTAATTCTCTGGACGTTCGTAAGTTACGATTATCTGAAGTTTTTGGGAAAATGGAATGTGTTAATGGTCCAGAAGTTAGTGGTTTGTGTAATTGTCTTATAGAACAATTATTAAGCACGGAATTTCATAGTATTGGGTTTTCAGAAAAGCTCACAATAAAAGACAACGGTAGAGGTAGCTTCCAGAAAGTGCAGTATACTTGAAATAATGTGCCACTGATTAAATTAGAACTAAGCTCAAGTACGCACGTTTTCTGTCTGTAATTAGATCTGTACATGAAGACGTATAGTAGTTCAGTTTCCAAAGATAATTTAAAACAAAGTGTAATTAAAATTAAAAGAGGAGACGTTCCTAATTTTGAAATAAGAACGAGTAAAATTATTTTTATTGAAAATACTTTAACGATCTTGCACGTAAAAGTAGGTCGAACTCTAATGTTCCAAATTCTAGGTTGGAAGGGTAGGATAGCAACCCTCTCTCAATAGTTTTTTCATAAACTCCAATAAGATAAAATGAAATGATTTAATTACCCGAAAATCTTGGAATGGATGCCTTTGTTCTCAAACATAAACTACAATAATAGCATTGTTCAATGGCTCAACGGAAACGAGTTTGAAATTAGTTTTTCGTAGGAACAAATTATGTTGAGTTTCATTAGCTAAAATGAAAGAAATATACGCAAATGTGAACGATGTTAAAGAATTTATAACACATGGAGACCTATTTTACTATAGACAAAACACACATTCCTTTCACATTTATTGTTGCAATTTCAGATTACACATTTTACACTTTCACAACGATTTGCACTTCTTGCGGGCTTCATCAGGTTTCAATTACATGTCTAAAAGGTAAAATAACAAAAATAAATAAACTGTAAAATCTTAAACATGGGCAGGAAGAGTTGCTCTGTACTGATGTTACTCCAATGCCTCTGACTGGGAGGCCCTAGGTTCGAGTTCCGACGGTAACAGGATTTTGACAATAGCTTGGAAGCTAGGTCGAATTCAGTCACTGTCTGGAGGATAGTTATAGCGGCCGGATGCTCTGATCGCTAGTTTTCCGGAGTTTCTCCGATCAATATCAGGAGAATAGCGAAGTAGTATTCTAACAAACGGGCAATGGAGCGCGCGCGATCTTTTCCTTGCCTTTCTTTGCCCTTCCCTCACCCCTTACTAACACTTATATACACAACACTCACGCACGTGCTGGGAGACCGGCCGGGAGCTTGAAGCTTGTCCCGACTGGGATGGTGTCCCACAGGTGGGAGATATCTGTTTGGGGAAAACCACGCTAGTTGACAGGTAGGTCGGCCGGATTGGGAATTCAAGGAAAAGGGTTTACGACCCTGAATCAATAATTATCAATCAATCAATCTTAATCATGGAAATCAAACTGAAAGAAGTGGAGATACAAAGTAAGAAAAAAACATTTACTTCAGTCGGTGGAACAGGGCATGCATAAAATCATGAAATCCAATTTTAAAATTGTAAAATCATAAATATAGAATTATAAGGGCTATAAATGAAATAACGTGCCTCTGTCGGTGGATCATTCGTTAGTCTGCTCACTTTCCATGGCGCAACTCCCGATTCCATCCCCGGCCGAGGAAAATTATACCTGTGCACTTTCCTTACAAATGTCGCAGTATCTATTGCTGTGTGACGATGAGAAAGCTCAGGTGATGAAGACCAGTGTGAGCGGTGAAGAGATGTCTTCGTGCTAACCACATGAACCCCTTATCCCGTGGCCGAGAGGCTGGGTCACCACTGGTCGGCCAAGGCCCGTAGCATGCTGTCGAGCCAAAGAACAGGATCATAAACGATATACTATTAGCCTTTGAAGTTTAAGAATGCCAACCTAGTGATTACTTTGTTGCAGACGACAGCTAAGCCAACATTAGAACAGAATATTTAAACATTTATGATTTTGTTAAATTATTATTTTTACGTTACCAAGAATCTCAGGGATTTGCACTCACTCGAAACTCTTGATCGGGTGCATGTAACTTGCGGATCGACTCCCGCTCGGAAACTCTCATTATGGTTCACTAATCAAGGTATACACTGATTATAACAAAATCTAAATTGAAAATATAAACACATTGTTCTGCGGTCTGTGTTAACGACATATGTGAAACGTGCCGCACATAGCGTGAAACACGCAGCGTACGGCACTGAGCATGACTTATCACTGGATCAACGAAGCTGAGGCTGCGTCATATGCACCCGTGGGAAGTGCTCTGCCAAGTAACGAAGCGACGCGACGCGGCCCATTGCACATGACAGCCTTTCAAGTAAATTTTTGCCACTCGTTAATCAAGGGATTTGCGCAATAACGACACAGATTCATTTTTGTAAGTTTCAGAGATAAAAACGCCGTGTCATGAAAAGAAACAACTACACCACTTGGTAGTTCAACAAAGTCCTTATTGTACTTCTTTTTGTTCATAATTGCTAACCACTTCGTACTTTCTAGCATTATTTATAACTTTTGCAATTTTTGAAAATTCCCAGACGCAGTCATTTTTAAGCGTTCTTTGCTCTATCCTAGGAAAAAATAAAGTGAATATTTGGAGCCATTTTTTAGGAAAAAATATTGTCCATACTTCTTCTTCTTCTTCTTCTTCTTCTTCTTCTTCTTCTTCTTCGTAAGCCACTGACAGCCTGTTCCAACTCAGAGTCATCCTGCAATCATCATCTTGGCCGTTCTATATCCCGATATCCGAAGGGTTTGTAGTTATATACTATTTGTGTTAATTTTGATATTTCCATTCTATTGATATGATTTGCCCATTGGCATTTGTAGTCTTTGATTTTGTCATTTAGGTTGAACGTTTTTAGAGTGGTCCCTACACTTGGTCTGCCAGAGAATATCCAGCTACCTCGACAGAATATCCTACCTGGAACGGCTTTTACAGCAGTGGCAGTCCCGCCATGTTGCATATTTGTAGAATCTATAAGCATTTGTAGAACCGTTTCAGAACCTATAAGTTATGCAAAGCCTTATATGTTCCAATTTTTTTTCCATATCGCACGTTTATGCAACCGGCCCATAGTCTTTAGGTTTTGATGATTAATAACGAAACAAAATCTATATGCAAAATTCACGTACGTGTTTCTATTATTATAAACCATATCATAATGTATAAAATGCATATTTAATATTTTCAATAGCTGTAAATGGCGACTTTTAAAGCTAGAATATTGTTGTTTTTTTTGTACGAATCTCGAGGGCAAAATCGCATTCATAAAATGAAGTAACTTCTTAAAAAGTTACTCACAGCGATTCAACACATCATTTTCTAAAATAATAGAAGTTACATCATACGCTTTAGTTTTTCATTTGTTTTTCTTATTGTTGCTTTCTTGGATATACAGTGACGAAATTGTAAAAAATTCTAAATTGTTTGTTTATTTATATATAAAGGCTAAACAACTATAAGAAATTTCTAAACTATTAGACATAGAAATTATTATTCAGCAATTTATGTAAGTATCCTAAGTGTGTTTGATTCAAAGTATGATATATATGCTTGCAGCACTTAAGATATTTCTCGATATACTACTCATAATTTTCTGAGTGCCAAACTCTCATTGTACAAATATAGAGAGAAAATGCTAGATATTAAAATAACAGGAGAAAAATAACCTGTATTAAGTCATTTAACAGAGTTAGAAATATACAATTTCCCAAATATTTATACGTTACTTTTAATATTTTTCGATTGGGATTCATGGCACTGTAAATAAAATAATGCGAAGAATAAACGTAACAAGTGGATAGCAACATATTACTATTGTTTAAAGCGAATTTTGTTTTGGGTTGATTGATTTATTGCCTAATAATAACGCAAAGAATATTTGTTCAGTATAGAAGATATGCAATGAGCTATCTCTCTGATCTAGTGGAAATTATTTTTTTTAAAACTTGCTTAGAAGTCGAGTAGAATCAACCGATTCTAGTGATATTAGAAAAAATATTGTAATGTAATTTTTTGAATAGTAAAATTGTGCGCGCATGTTGGTGTTATTACATTTTTGGATTCGTTAATGGGAATTCTCATATAATAGGATTAGGTACTTTCGTGGTTTAAACAATATTTAATAAATCTCATATTATTAAACCAAGGTTCAAATAACTAAAAAAATCAAGCTAGCGAGATACCATTGTCGATACTTTTCAGAAAAATATCCAAGGATTATGATTAGTAGTGACAATGTAAGTATTATTTTGTTGCGAATCTCAGGAGAAAATTAATTTTTCGAAACGAATCTCTTCATAGTTAAACAAGCTCAATGACAAACTTCATTATCTAAAGAATTTTGAGGATGTAAGTTTCTTGTTTGAGTGTTCTTTTGTTGCTGTATTCATCATTTTATATTTCATAATCTAATCTGAAAAGAACTTGTCATTTCATGTAGTTTTTGTTCAAGATCCTGAAGATTGATTTCGTTCGTTCTTAAACCTTATTAGGCTCTGTTTCTTTGTCAATCCGGTTTGTTTATGCCTAGGTGAGTAGTGACAATGATTCTTTTTTTAGATGACTCAGTTTTTTACATTCATCCCAGGAAAGAGGATATATTTGAATGTGGTAGTATGTTGTAACATAAAAGTTGATACAAATAACCTACGGAACCCTCCAAACTTTGGATTATCTCTTTTTAAGAATGAAGTAATCTTGTTCACATTCTCGGTGACTTATATTTTAAAACCTTTTTCTTTTCTCATCAATAGACAGAGGGAAAATATTTCTCAATAGAAGTGTGACAACAAAATGAGACGCACAGGTGAAAGGAATATTATACTTAGTGGTGCTCTAGTTAAGAGCCGCAAGAAGAATATAGAATTAGAAAGATTACCTTGGAGGAGATGTGACTAATTGGAAGGCGAGTAGTAGTTACGTTATATTTAACAAGCAATTACAAGATTCACATGTTATTATTGATTAGCATACGCACGGTGATTTGATAAACAACAATCAAAATTGGAGATGATGCTAAAGAGCCATGGCAGAAACATCAAGGTATTTGCTTCAGTATTCAGTGAGAAGTAGATAAGAAGTAATTGATCAATATTTTCTGTCTAGATATTCCAACTTGTGTCATTCTATACGCATTGTGCTCTTCCTTGAGAGAGTAATCTCACTGGCAATGGACGACCGACAAAGGTGGCTCAGAGCATCAACTGATGTCGGTGAAGAGCCCATGACCAGGATACCCTAGGGTTCGAGTCCAGACGGTGGTAAGATTTTCGACATTAGTTAGACAGCTAGTTAGACTGACTGGAGAAGAATTCGAAAGAAAGCGAAATAAATCGAAATTTAAAAAAAAAATCCCTTGGTTTTTGCTAATTTGTTGCGCAAAAAATTATGGTTAATGTGGGGAACACGGTACACCCTTAGAGAAGCGTGGCGAGAGGGGAGTCTCCTTAAGCCCTCCCTCAAATTAGGCTGCGCGCTCTGATGGAAATGAATAAAACTTACCGATAGGTGATTTTCATGTCTATCCCTTTATACACTTTGTCCCCACCGCATTTTAATGCCAAATTGTTTCCAAAGGCAAGTTTTCTCGCCTCGCTCGCCCGGATCCAAGTCACGGCGAAGCTCGGGCTACGCCCTCGCGATCACAATAAACATCCTTGAGTCTATCCATCGCATAATTACCAATTCCCCTTTATAAGAAAACACTTTACCTCGAGAATTTAAACTGCGTAGTTGCAAACACGTTTGGAAGAAAGAACACTACAAGGTTTATCATACAAGCACACCATCCCGATCGCAGTACTATTTAGTAATAGAGCTCCGGCAAGATACTAGGGTGAAATTGCCTCCCCTTATAATCGCCTAACCACCCCTCGTCCCCAAGAAGAATAACCGTGGATTCCCCCGTCGCCGGGGCGGCGCGAAGTGTCGATTTAAACTTCCTTAGGTTGTACCGTGTTCTAGACTTCAACCAAAAATTATTGTTCTGACACTAATAAAGGGAACGCGAAATCTTGCTAATTTTGTAGAAAGTTTGTTCGCAAATTTCAGAGAAACAAAGGAATGAATTAAAAATTAAAATCAGTGACGCCGATCGCTAGTACATGACGGATGATAAGAGGTGCCTTTCTCTGCTCTGGCCGCAGCCACTCAACTGCGTTGTGTAAACGCTGCTCTCAACCTATGCTTAGGCCATAGCCCAGCATTATGTTTTGCAAGTTCGTGACAAAAATACATTTTAAATATATCGTAGGTGACCAGTTCGACCATTATCGAGCATAAAAATGTTACATTAATATACTAGTTTAAATGTTTGTTTCATTACAAAAATACGATTAATGATCGTTAGTCTGATGAATCAATTCGTAACGATTCATAAAAACGCTGGAAAGGTAGCATCGCAATTTTCAGAACTTTACATTTACAGTACATCAATGTACTAGAAGGTGCGTTGAAATCATCCAAATACTTACTTTTCCAGGAGAAATCGTCTGAAAAAACGGCCATTCCTCTCGAAAAGCCCTTTCCTTATTGAGAGGAATTGAACGAACTATTGATCACCTCTGTAGGTGCCGTAAGCGACCCAAAACACGCTCAAGGTGCTTAAAAGGACCGTAAGCCTTAAAAGGACCGGAATTGTTCTAAAAACAGTTTTTAGAACAATTTACTTGAATATTTTGGTTAAAAGGTGAACAGTTCCCCGCCGGAAGACCGAGACGCGAGGGTTAGATCTAATTCGTCTAGAGAAGATTATTGGAGCGGAAGTGTCTACCCATGACTGACAAACGAACGGACGGCAGGTTACTCGATTGCTATTGATTGATTGATATTTTCGTGTTTCCGGGCGCGTCAACTGCTTCGGTCATTAGTCCCGTTAGTGTAGTGCATGTTTTTCTCGGGAGATTGCGGTGATTTTCCCCTCGCTGGATGGCGAGATCCGGCGCCGACCTACCGTCGGCTAGTGGGGTTGCCCCCTAACCAGGACTCTCCCACCAGCGGGGCACCGCCCCAGCTGGGACAAGCTCTAAACTCCCGACCGGTCTCCCCGAATATGTGGTAGTGTAGTGCATGTTAGTGTAAGTGTGTGTGTAAGGGGAGATGTTAGGACAAGGAAGAGGAAGGACAGATCGCGCGCGGTCCGTGGTCCTTTTGGTAAGGTACTACTCCGGCATTCGCCTGGTGTTGATCGGAGAAATCACGAAAAAGTACCGATCAGAGCAGCCGGTCCCTAGAATTCTCTCCAGACAGCGACTGAATTCGACCTAGCTGAAAAGCCAGTGTCGAAAATCCTGCCGCCGTCAGGACTCGAACCTAGGACCTCCCGGTCAGAGGCGCTGCAGTGGCATCAGTTGATGCACTGAGCTACCGCTCCCGGTCGATTTTATATAAACATTTTATTTCATTTCAATTATTTTTAATTCTCTGTAATTTCTAAAATTTTCTGAAATTGTCGATTAAAAATTCTATAAAGTAAGCAAAATTTTGCATTTACAATGGTTTTTGACGACACATTTTATTTCTCCTCCACAAATTAGCGAGAAAAAATGCAACGATTTTTAAAGAAAAGTTTTGAGTAATTTCGAGGCCTTTGAACTGCTAGATTTTTGGACCAAAGATGTGGTAAGCAGGACTGTAATTTACTAGATTAAGAAAGATCCAGGCTGCCGAACCGGGTAGTCGAGATCGCTAAGGCAGTAGTGCCGTGGGGATCTCGGAACGAAGGATCATGGGTTCGAATCCCACCTCGTTCATGTTTGTGTATGTTTCGCAATTGTGTGTGTTGTCTAGGTGCAATGTGTCTTTTGTGGTTAGTGCCAGGAAAGACATCCGGTCATAAAAGATCGCCAAATCAGTATAAAAATGAGCCCGCTCCGATTAGCGCCGACCCCGTAGAAACTGGAAAAGGCGAAATTAAGGCTATGAGACGTTATTACTGTGGGACGGGGAAAACAAACGCTCACCACGCGAGGTCGGTCCTGACACTGTTGGTAAAGAGATTGAAAGGCTTCTTTACAAGCGCTAACCTCTTGCACCTTCCGCCTCACCAGCGACGAAAACATGTTACAATCAGAGCTACCGGCACATCATGTTTGAAAACATCTTACCCACATGCAGTGATTCGTTCACGGCATTTTAGTGATAATCATTTCGCTTTGCTTTTGTTCTTCGATGGTACGCTTTAGACTGTCGTATAATTTGTTAAATTATAAAACACGATAGGCTGTTGAAATCTCAGATGTTACAAGTAATGTATATTGTAGACATTGATCAATAACTTCGCATCGAACTGGAAACCGAAATAAATTTCTTGATTTTTTTACGATGGTCTTTTACTCTCGATCTGCTTAGGGAAACTGCAGTTAATATAGTAGGATATTTGTTATTATTTATGACTTTTATGTCTACTTCTTACAATTGAGCGTTACAAATGTAGCAAGTACTTAATTTCTATCTTCTTTTTGTGAAAATCGTTTGTTTAGACTTTTGATAGTTAAACAAGCAACAGTATCCATTGTGTCTCTAGAACAATAGGAATGTGTAATGCTGGTCGACTATTGGACTCCCAAATCTTACTCTCACTACATTGAGACTACAGGAGAGGGCGAATTTATTAAGAATGCTGGGCACAATGCCGCAACCTTGAAGTTTGTCCTAAAATGTAGCTATTTCGATATTATTACAAATAAGAATTCATTATATTTTTCAATTAGATTGTCAAAAATACCTTCTTAGTAATCATGTAACAAATTACACATCACTCAACTTGATAGTAACAAAACGAACAAACATTATTTTTTCACAAAAGAAGTTCCGAAACATATAGCAAACGAAAAAACATTTCAAACTACCAAAAATTTAAGCTTCTTCAAATACACATGAACGGATTTTCTTGAAACATTTTCTCTTTTGTTGACTTCGTCAAGAGTCAAGTTACATCAGGGCACTTAGTATCATATGCCATAACAAGTTATCATTTCTATTCATGGGAAGAAAACGGAATAAAAGAGGAGTGTTATTTCATTTTACCACTGACTATATTTTTATAATCATAAAGCGAAGGAGGTACTTTGAAAATATAACAAGTTATTGATGTATAAAGAGTACGTGGATTCTTGCCAACAAACGTGGAGAGAGCAAAGTGGAGAGTGGAATTACTCCAAAAATTAGAACCTTGATTTACAAAAAGAAATTACAATTTGCATAGTCCAATTTCATATTGACTATAAAAATTTGATTCATTTCATAATTCCATTTGATTTTCAAACACAGGCAATAAAAACATGTTCATGGGAGACATATTTTTATGTCAATAGCTCTCCAGCCGAAAAACATTCAAGAGATGAGAATTAGATACTGAGCAGAAAAATGGCCCACTAGAAATTAAAAGAGAAAACGAGAAAATTAAGAAATTAATTTTATTATAAATTAATTTTGCTTGAACATATCGCTCATAAAAATTACTTCCTTAGCGTTAGTCAGTGAAATGTTATTTTTACTACCCTAGAAATTCATCATTTAAATTGTATAAAACTTATACTTATTGATTCTCAAACGTTTGTGATATTAAGTTGTTTCATAAACCAATACAAAACACAAGTGATTATTTTTACTAACCAATGAAATTGGTAAATTAGGTGCATCCAAAGGCACATTTTGATTTACCTTATTTTTTACTAAACTTGGTGTCATGTAACCTCTAGCGACGTATCTCCGAAAACAACGCTGTAGAAACTTCTGGGTTTTCATTTAAAAGCATTTGTTTAATGGCTTCGAGGGGAGGGAATAAAAAGGATTTAAATATAACGCGAAGAGAGAAGAAGGGACACGAAGAGAGAACAATAAGCAAGATAACTAGAGAAAAAAGGGAGAGAGGGGGAAGGAGAGAAGAGAAAGAATGAACACAGAGAGAAAAGGAGAAACAAATAGATCTAAAGAGAAAATGAGAGATCTCAGAATTGATTGATTGATTGATTTTTTCGGGTTTCCGGGCGCGTCAACTGCTTTGGTCATTAGTCCCGTTAGTGTAGTGCATATTTTTTCTCGGAAGATGGCGGTGATGTTCCCCCGCTGGATGGCGAGATCCGGCGCCGACCTACCGTCGGCTAGTGGGGTTTTCCCCCTAACCAGGACTCTCCCACCAGCGGGGCACCGCCCCACCCGGGAGAAGCTCTAAGTTCCCGACCGGTCTCCCGGAATACGTGGTAGTGTAGCGCATTTTAGTGTAAGTGTGAGTGAAAGGGGAGAGGATAGGACAAGGAAGAGGAAGGACAGATCGCGCGCGGTCCGTGGCCCGTTTGGTAGGGTACTGCTCCGCAGTGCCAGTTCGAGAAAACGAAAACCCAACAGCGACTGAATTCGACCTAGCTGAAAAAGCTAGTGCGAAAATCCTGCCGCCGTCAGGACTCGAACCTAGGACCTCCCGGTCAGAGGCGCTGCAGTGACATCAGTTGATACACTGAGCTACCGCTCCCGGTAGAGAGAGCGATCTCAGGAGATAGCCGAGCAAAGGAGTAAGGAGGCCATTACCGCAAGAAATGATATGTATATTGGAATTTTTTTTTAATGTTTCTATCTCCTTCCTATTATAGTTTGTTTTTTAACGTGGCGTTTCAAGGTCACGCGCGAAAGAGGGAGAGGGAAGGCAGACTCCAATGGGGAGCTGCAACGTCACTACAGCTCCGACTTTTACGGCTCGCTATTGGAGTCCGCCTTCCTTCTCCGGCTTTCGCGCATAACCTTGAGACGCCACGTTAAAAAAAAACAAATTATAATAGGGGAAGATAAAAGAGGATGACACCCAAAAGTGCCACTACGGGGCGAGACTGAAGGAGCCGCCTTAGAATGTTAAAATCTTATTCACTCAAAGTACAGCGAGCATTAGTGTAATTTTAAGGAAGCTCTTCAAGAGTCCTAAAAAGCAGTAAACAGGACCTTATCTTCATACAGAATGTCTCACAATACTTTTACGAACTTCTAGGGGAACGTAAAGGAATTGAAGATGATACTTTTTTGTCAATAAACATTCAGTGGGAAATTTAGTATAACGAAATTACACATGTGACATTCGCCCTTGATTGGTAGCCAACCATCAAGCAGGTGTATGAAATATCTTCGCGTGAGAATATGGCCTGAAATACATCAGTGTTTCATGAGTTTTCTATCAATGACGAGAAAATGTCACGTTTCGTACTTTATGTATAAAATTTTCCGCCACATGTTCATTGGCGAAAAGGTATTCATCTTCGACTCTCTTCGTGATGTAGAAGTTTGTAACATTTATTCTAAGATGAGGTGAATATCACAGGGCAAAATAAAAACAACAACTAAGTATAACCCCTGCTTCCGTCCCACGGATGTCCTGGTAGGGGAGGAAGGTGCGCCGGCGGCCTTCGGGCTCATCCACAAGTACCTGGAGGCTCTGGACCGCGCCACCGAGCTCCCGCGGGCGGCCGCCCAGGCGGGGGCGCGCGGCGCTTCGGGCCCGCGGCGCCTCTGCGGCGCGCCGACTCCACCAGCCTCCCGACCAAGGCCACCCCTTCGCCCAAAGCCGCCCTCGCCGCAGGTCAGATCCCCAGACACATTGGGAGAGAAGTTAAACTTCGATTAAAGCACGAAGTCTTTTCAAAGTCTGAGCTGAAAAGAGAGGGGACAGTCATTCAATCGGGAGCTACATGACCAAACATTTAAGTCGTGACGAAGCTCGCGTTTCGACGAGAGTGTCCCCCTTTCCTGCCAGTTCATGACCTTCAAAGGGTTTCCTGTTTTAATCCGAGTTTAGTGACCGTTCGCTGATTTGCAGAGTATACTCTGATTTTAAACACAGGGACACTTCAAGGTCACGAGCTGGACAGGGAGGAGAACATTGTCATCCAATCAGGAGCTTCGTTACGACATACATTTACGTTATTGGAGCTCATGATTGGATGACAGTCCTCTTCCTCCAGCTCGTGACCTTGAAATGCCATTACGTTTAAATCGGAGTATAGTGGGGACGGATTGCTTGCGATGCGCCAAACATTTGGACCCCTATCTGCAGCACGTGAATCTTTTGGGCACATCGAGAGAAGCTAACATTGTGAACATTCACCGAGCACTTTCGCTACTCGAGATTAGGCGAGCACCATCGTGGGGAGTTGAGTTTTGGCAGGGTCCCCAAAAGGGTGTTCAACTCCATCAAGGCTACTAGTAATGATGTTTTGCATTTTACAAATAGTTGAAGGTTAACATGTGTCAGGGACTTTCACACATTTTTAACGCCCTGCCCTTATGTACTATAAATCACGTGACATTCGACGTTAGGATCAACGCTACAGATTAGAAAAAGTGTTGGGCTCTGGCAGGATACCTTATGAACTGTAAAAAAATAATAATCGTTGAACGCAAAAAGACATCATAGATCAGCACAAATTCTATTGGCTACGTCCATGTGTAATTCTCATACGTGATATTGCTTTAAGTTGCTCTACAATGCACGCTTGTTTAGAGTTTATCGCTGTTTGTGACAACAATACGTGTTTTCCTATTCAGGAGCGGCAGATTAAAATACCGACAGCCAATCTCAGAAGGTATGGTTATACGTGTACGATCCAAGAATATTAATTTAACCAAACCTACAACCATTGGATGCGTGCGATTGAACCATTGGCTTCATATTCTTTTTCTTCGTTAGCACCAACACTGCGGGTTACTGGATTCGGAATTCATGAAGGTCGTACTTACGCGTAAGGTTCGTTCTTACAATTCTAACGTCAGTCACGTGCTAAATAGTGCAGAAGACAAGACGTTAGAAATGTAATAAAAGGAAAATCCCCAAATGTCTTTTGCTTCAATGTCCCCAAATGTGCTGTAAAACAGGCCTCGCAAGTTCGCGGGCAAGGTAACAAGTTTACTAGAGCTCACGGGCACTGCGTCAGGAGAATCTGGCCCGTGATTTAAAAGAAAGGGTTGTACAAATTCCTTATAGAGACTTGTTAATTTATTTCACATCATTGATAACTAAATTAATAACTGAATGATTTAATAACACAACACAAAACGAAAACAAGGAAAGAACTCGCCATTCAAACATTCTTGCCACTGAGCAAAGATGTTTTTACAAGGGGGAATTTAGTAAGAAAATAAACATCAAATAGTAATAAGTAGGAAAACAAAACATAATTCAATTCTCGGTTATTTGATAGAAATAAAATCTGGCAAACATATTATCGTATGAAGCCCCTGTTCACCGCGTCAAGCCGCTTCAGTTTGTGCATTTACACCCCTTTGTAGGTTTTAAGCGGAAATTAGTGCGGAGTCGGGTAAGTTACCCGAGCCCGTAGGAGCGCCGGGTTCCCAAGGCGGGCAAGTAGATCGTGTGGGCGCGGTGTGACATACCTGCAATAAAAGGTCCAAAAAGCAAGGTAATATACTACTCGCGCAACTTTTCTTGAACGATGACCTTGCTTCCCCCTTCCTTGAGCAATAAACAAAAGCTCGCAGCCAGCACTGATGACAACATTCCAAGCATTAAAACTTCGATGGCGCGAAACAAAGTGTAGTCAAAGCTAGTTGCTGTCATAGTGGAGAACTTCTGCTCATCTTTATTACCATTATCTAAAAAATGGCTAAGGCAGGTCCAGATCCTTCAAGGGAGGCACCTGAAACTCCTATCTAGTGTCCCTGATGTTGTCTACCCACAGCAATGTCCTGGCCGCAAACGTAGCTGGTTTGACTGTGATTTTCCAGAGGTTGGCATTACTGTAAATAATCTAGTGGCCGACTTTGTAACTAATACCCCCACTCCGCCCGCATTTCTTCAATCCATCCTTCAAGAAAAGTTACGCGAGTAGTGTATGAATATCAGGAGACGTTCATGTCCACCTCTTACCATTTGCTTATCGAAATTTGCAGTCACTTTCCCTCATAATCTCAACGCAAGTTTCTTCACTCTTTCTGGCAATGAGGACGGCTTTTTTAAAGCCTTCGAGGGACACCGGTAACCACAAGCTAAATTGCAGTATTTTGAATTGAAAAATGTATTGTTGGTTTATTCTTGATTTATTCGTTTGTTTCATAAATTCTGTATTTTTTGGTCTTCATTCTTTTAAAACTTAAAATTCCACATTTTACGTCCGCACAACTCATCGCCAAAATTTCGTAAAATCTTTAGAGTTAATATATTCTTCATTAAAAATTGTTTTTTTCAGCATTCATTAATATTTTCTTATGTCTATAATTGTATTTTCCAACATTTCCTATCCTAAACCATTCTTTCCATGTTCTAACTGAGATAGTTTGTGTGGTATGTAATGCATTTAAAGGTACCGGGTATCTTGAGACATGAATAATTGTAAATGTTTCTGGTGGCTTGCTGGTATCTTTGAAATTACTTTTATCAATATTATTTTATTGTCAGGTAATAACATTTTTATCGAGTGCCTTCTGGATCTGAGAGTTTCCTGCCGCAACAAACTGCGTAAAACAAATTCATTATTTATGAGAAATTCTAATCCTAATTTAATATTTACATTTCTTTGCCTCGAATGGACGTTCACTCGTCTTCCAAATCTCCCGGGTGAGCTGGACGTGTTGTGACGCTTGGCGCCCGCTCTCTACCCCAGGCCCCGAACAGTTCGTGGCGTCGACGAACCTGTCGCAAGGGCCCGCGTCGGACGGAGACACCCGCGCCGGCGAAGCGGAGGGCGAGGGAGGCGAGCCCACGGAGAAGGAGGAGCGCTCCGTCACTTCGCTAGCGCGTGAGTGCAGCGCGACGGCTGCGGCGCGGGCGCGACAGTTGTAGGCCAATACCAATAGCGGTTGATTATATTGTTTAGTGATTCCGGGCAATGCCAACTAACGAGGTCATTATCCCCGTAAGTGTAGTGCATGTTTTTTCCATCGGGAGGTGGCGGTGGTCTTCCCCCACTGGATGGCTAGTTTCAGCGCCGACCTACCGTCGAATAGCACGGTTTTTCACAACCAGGTATCTCCCACCAGCGGGACAAGTTCCCAACCAGGTATTTCCCCCCAGCTGGGGCAAGTACTAATCCCCAACCGGTCTCTCGGAAAGTGTGGTAGTGTAGTGCATGTTAGTGTAAGTGTGTGTGTAAGGAGTGAGGATAGAACAAGGAAGGGAAAGGAAAGATCGTGCGCGGTCCGTGACCTGTTTGTTAGGGTACTGCTCCGGCATTCGCCTGGAGTTGATGGGAGAAACTACGGAAAACTACTGATCAGAGGAGCCGGCTACTAGAATTCTCCTCCAGACAGCGACTGAATTCGATCTAGCTGAAAAGCTAGTGTTGAAAATCCTGTCCTCAAGATTCGAACCTAGAATCTCCCGGTCAGAGGCGCTACAGTGACATCAGTTGATGCACTGAGCTACCGCTCCCGGTCATGGGATAAGCGGTTCGTGTGGTTAGCACGAAGACATCCCTTTACCGTTTATACTGGTCTTCATAACCGTAGGGTGGACTTTTTGATCGCCACACAACAGTAGATCTGGGACATTTGTTAGGAAAGCGCATAGGTATTATTTCCTTAGCCGGGAATCGAATTCAAGGTTGCGCCATGGAAAGGGAGCATGCCAACCAACGAGCCACCGAGGGAGCCTTAATTACCATACGTTGGTAGCAAATCCATTTTTAGCCCGGCTAAGTTTAGCTTAGATCAGCAATACAGCCGCAGTCTCTGCACCGACTCGGACCAGGAGGACCTAGGTTCGGGGCCCGACGGTAGCAAATTTTCGACACTACCAGCAAAATTAGATTCAACCGCTGTCTAGAGGAGAATTCTAGCGGTCGTCTGCTCTGATCGCTAGTGTTCCGCGGTTTCTCCGACCAGATAAGGTGAATTCCGTAGCTGTTCCCTAAGAAACGAGTTACAGACCGCGCGCGATCTTTCCTTCCTCATCTTTGTTTTCACCTCTCCTCTTTCACACGCACTACATTACCGTTCATTTGGGTGCTTGTCGCAGCTGTGACGGTGTCCTGCTGAGGGAGATCGTGGAGGGGGAAACCCCCTGCAAGCCACCGTTTAGGTTGGCGCCAAATCTCACCATCCAGCGGGGGAGCAATGCCGTCACATCACACGATAAAACATTCACTACACTAACGAGACTAATGACCGTAGCATTTGACGCGCCCGGAAACATCAATCAATATACTTTTTAGGCCATATAATATTGAATAAAATCGGCATTTCCCGCAGAAAGCTTGTAAAAATCAAGGAGAAGGAAATAGAAGTATTCTACAAGTGTTCTATGATATTCGTTCTTCAAATTTTGTGTTTGAAGTGGCCGCTACTGGTGTCTTTGCAGTACTTGTGCTGTATTTATTTACAGTTAGACTTCTTTAATTTTCGATGCATCAAGTTTTAAAATTATATTATGAAATGTTCTTGTTCTGAAGTGTAATATACTACGATCCTTCACATTTACATGCCATGTTGAAATGATAAACGAAACCGAATAACCCGAGAACAACGAAAATATAACCTGAAAGGAGTGAAACAATATCAATGATTGTCAGATTCGAAATTTGTCAAATGTGTAATTGAAGGAAAACTGTATTAAAATATATCTTGTTAAATGTTTCCAAAATGTTAACCAGGCTAATTATTGAACGAATTCGTAAGAGTTAAGTTTATAGAGGTATAATAATCATTCACATGTATTACTCTTCCAAATAAGTTTATTTTA
Source organism: Teleogryllus oceanicus (assembly GCA_964035755.1). Classification (NCBI taxonomy): domain Eukaryota; kingdom Metazoa; phylum Arthropoda; class Insecta; order Orthoptera; family Gryllidae; genus Teleogryllus; species Teleogryllus oceanicus. The sequence continues at coordinate 109,288,023 of CAXIVR010000003.1, forward strand.
ATTGTTAAAACAATATCTTTTTAACGATGTTTTTACATTCGATATTTGAAAACAAATCCAGTAATGGCCCACAAAAGTAAACAACTTCATTTCAGAAGAAGCGACTGGCGCTCACTCTATGTAGTCAACTAGCAGAATCCGATACCATCCGTTATCCTTTCCGCCGTCCTGAGCTCTGGCGTCATGAGCAATGCATGAGGCAAGTGCACGGGAGCTGTAGTGTGTGGAGTGAACGCGTTGCAACAGGTTCTCGGTAGGAGCGTTGTGATCAACCGGATGAAACGTTGCGGGACGCTCGTGCCAGAACAGGAAATTCATAAAACGTGAAGAGCTTCCAATTTGTTCAACATGTGAAAGTGGAAAAGTAACCAGTGCAGAACCATGCTTTTAACGGAACTGAAAAGAAAATTGATCATAATTTAATAAATTAACACTTACTACAAATTAAACATAGTTTTTGATTTTCCTTGGTTCGGTCAAATGAAGGTAACAAATGGAAATTCGCTCCCACACTTTACGTTTTCCCTTATTTCACTCTTTCATCTCACTCGTTTTCACTCAACCTTTTGTTTCTAAATTATTTTTATGAGATGAATATCTCACTAAACGCAAACCACTGCATTGCTCTCTAAAATGTCTGTTTATAGTTAATTTTGACTTCTTTGAGAGTAAAAGCTGGATATTTTTATATTGATTGTCTATATATTTATCTCAGAAGATATATCCAACATATAAGTCAGAAGATTAATTCAAACAATAAAAATAAGAATTTGAGACATAAATAGAGTTAAATAAAATAACATTTTGTAATAAATATTTAAAGTCACAGTGTCATTCACAGTCTGAAAGGACTCTCGAAAGTCTCAATAGAAATATAAATGCACTGTAGATTTTTTACATGATATTTTTTAACTGAAGTGGAAATTGACGACATTTTATCAAACCTAAACATAATTTATATCCTTAATGAAAGAATTAACTTAAATGATACTGATAATTTTTCCTTGTCGATAAAAAAATCAAGTCTTCTCCCCTTTGAGATATAGTACCTTATCTCTCCTGAGGAGACTTATTACCGAAGAGGATGATAAGAGCACATGGTGGATTACCAAGATTGTGTCTTTCGCAGATCAATACTTATTTCATATTGTGAACGTTTAAGGGAGTTGAGGTAGTAAAAATTTAAGGATGTTTATTACTTCGTCACAATAAGTTTGTATTAATTAATTAAAAATTACATTTCTAATTCACTCGTAAGTGCAACTATTTTAACTTTTTGGAATAATTACACTTCTAGTAATGTATTAAGCCAATTATCATAATGTGTATTAATTCTTAAATAATGTAGAGACTTTGTAAATGTTTCCTTCAAGCCATTTCTTGTGTCCGTTGCATCACACTTCAAAGCTACTTTTCCAAACCCATTTCTCAGAATTTCACATGGATAGCAGAGTTTGTTAAGGTAGAACTCTTGATGCAGCACAGTTTTGATTCCCGTGTAAGCAGGATTCACATGTTCGTGTCCTCAGGATATGATGAATTACAGACGGGAATTTGCACATGCAAAAATACATATTGTGATCCTTGATTTACAAAAAAATATTTTCTTCAATTTTTTCGTTTCGCCATTTTTGAATTATTTATTTGTTATCATACATTGTATTTGTTGAGGTGTTCTTAAACAAAGATAAATGTTTGTTTTTATACATAGAAAATTGACAACTATTCTCTACTTCGAAATAGTGTAACATTATAATATTGATAGCAACTGTGATGTCATTTGATGTTTAACATTGAATATACAGTATAAAAAACTATTTGAATTATTATCTCCCACGTATTAAAGTTTGTCTTTTTGTATTCACTGACATACGGAATGAAAGCTGTGGCAAATGACTGCATTTATTGTTATTATTTGTAGGTGAAATATGAATTTATGGACGTTAACGTCAAAATTTGAAATTAGTTAATGCTAGTATTATGTAGAAAAAGTAATTTAAACAAAGCCCTTTCGTGAAATATCACGTACTTATCACATTTTGCTTACTGAAATTTTGATATTCTGAGCCCGGATCCTGTAAAGAGTCGGGTCATTTACTTCTTGTAATTAGTCAGGGAGGAAGTGGGCGCTCGGGAATTTATGAGTTTCGTTCTTGGACTCCAGAGGCATTCTGCGGTGCACTCTCGCCGTGCGGATGTGCAGATGCAAGCAGCATTTCTCGCTGACAAGTCGCGCCTCTCCTGTCAGAAGCAGCTGTTCTCGTGTTTCTGTCCATGGCTGCCAACCGAAGTGTCACTATTGTTCATTCAGTTGCAAATTAACCGAAGTGTCACTATTGTTCATTCAGTTGCAAATAAATTTTCTTTTAGTTCTAGTTACTTCAGTCATTCAGCAAAGAATGTCACTTAGGCTCTTTTAGATTTAAATGTGAAGCGTCAACTCTGTGTAATATTAATAAAATTATGATACTTCTTGAAAAACACGCGATCTCTAGTCATGAACTCCCGGTAGAGAATCTTAAATAATCTCCTGTTAACTGACATAATCATCGTTCATGCTGAATTTCCATTTATTGCGTTATATTGGACGTAGCAATGAGACATTGTAACTAGTACTAATATGTCTGTGTTTACGCAGTATAGTGCAGAAGCTGCCACACTAAACAATATTTTAATGGGAGAGGAAGTGTTTTAATGGAATAAGATTTTTTTGTAAAGACGAGACACAGGAATCTTTTTAGACGCTGTCTTTAGTTAATCTAGTGCAATAAATATACGCGAAGAACATTTTAATCTTTTAAACAGAAAATTAGATTAACTTTCGCAATTGATTCAGCGACGAAAGTTTGCAAGTAACAACTACATTAATTAGTATCAAATAAATACTTACGCAAAGGTTTTTAATAAAAAGCCTTGATGTATTTTCCCAACATTTTGTTATATATATATATATATATATATATATATATATATATATATATATATATATATATATATTTGTAGGTTAATTTCATTTGTCCTCATTGCTTTTGAAGGATCGTAGATCCTCCCCTGTCCCTATGCTGGCTACGCCCAAGACACCTGACATAAAGACTAAGTTAGATTTTGTTAAATACACTAAGAATAGTTGTGTGTTACTAGAACAAAAAACAGGACTATCAGTAGTAGTCTTGTGTTGAAGTTTTTGCATGAAAACCTTCAAATTCCTAAAAATTTTTTATTTCCTAAAAAATTAAAGCATCAATACAAACTTAATTTTTAAATTCAGGAGTTAAAAATACGAGACTTAGTAATAATATGTGCTGTGGAACAATAGTAATTAGAGCATCTAAGCCCTATTTCCTGCGTATGTGTGTGTTTGGTCGTGCTGCCTGTACAGAGATTGTACTCATCAGCATGAGTGTGATTTTAACATGGTGCAAAAAACAATCTATCTTAACTCTCCATCCCCCAGATGAACTGGTGATATGAGAGAATGGCGTATGGGAAGCGTGAATGGATGGGTGATGTTTTGGACATGAAAAGATGGGTTAATTTATTAGGTCTAGGATTTAGAGAGGTTATTTTGTTAAAGGGAGGGTATTGTGGGATGAGATAGGTATCTTAATTAAGGTGTAGGAGGGGATCACAGGTTATTTTAATGCAGGTGAAGTTTTAGGGCTGGGAACATGTCCGACGGGTTATTTCTTTAAAGGGGTTTTAGATGGGTTATTTTATTGAGGGTACTGCGTCGCGATTGGTTGTTTTGTTAAGGTATTGGTAAAACTGTATATGGTGTATGGAGATTGTTGGAAAAACGGGACATTTCTGGATTTTATGGAACTCACGTCGATTAGTAGAGAGGTATGCCATTTCAGAAGTCGTTTGAAAAGTCGTGAATGTAAGTGCTGGTTGTCCAGATGCTTGGTCGTATGGTCTACGTAGCTATATTGTGGGAGAAGGTGGAGGTAGGGTGAATATGTCAAGCGGGTGGCGCTTCCTATTGTGAGGGATGGTTCTGTTTATGATATGACGATGAGGTTCGACAAAATCAGAGAAAGAAGGATTGTACATTGCTTCTAGCAGTCGTTTCCGTGCAGTTTCGTAGGTTTCTGTCGCAAGAGGTTTGATGTCGTGCTGGGTTTTGATGTCGAGGTAGCAGTCGTCAGGTGCGGGTCTGTAAGTCAGTCTGATTATTCTGGTTTCCAGTCTGGTCAGCAAGTTATAGTTTGATTGAAAAGTCGAGGCCCATGTTTCAGCGCCGTATGTGGCTATTGGCTTGATGTACGTATGGTATATGTAAAGTTTGGTTTTGTCTTTAACGTTCTTGTTTGTCATGATGGGCAGTAAGGCGTTGATTGTCCGGTGTGCTTTTTGGGTCTTGTCCTTGATGTGTCGCGTCCACAGTAGTTTAGAGTTGAATGTCAGTCCAAGGTACGTCACTTCTCGTTTCCATGGAATGTCCACGTTATTAATTTGAATGGGGGCTATTGCTGGATTTGCTCTTTTCCATTGAAATATGATAGCTTGACATTTGGATGCGTTTATTGTTATTTGGTTTTCTCTGGCCCAGACTGTGAGAAGGTTAGCGGCTTGTCGTAATTTCCATAATGCCAGTTGGGTCGTGTGATTGGTAACAGTATATGCCAGGTCGTCTGCGTATAGATAGTCATTTACATTATGAGGTACAGGTATGTCATTAATGAAGATGTTGAATAGGGTAGGAGACAGCACAGCGCCCGGGGGTCAGCTGTCTGAGTCAAACGCACGGCTAAGGAGAGGTAATTTCTCAGAAAAGACTGAAAGAATTCTGGGATGTATGGTTTTATTTTGAGAAGGAGGATCTCGTGGTTGACTGAGTCAAACGCACTGCTAAAATCGGTAAACAAGGCAGGGACGTCGTATGGATATTGGAGGGATGTTGAAACGTCTAGGGCAAGTCGTAGGGTCTGTAGTACCGCTGACCTATTCTCTCTGAAACCAAACTGTGTTTTTCGTAGTACGTTAGTCAGAAGTGGTGTCATTCGTCTGAGTAAAAGTCGTTCAAATAGTTTGCTAGAAGTGGGTAACAGATTGATTGGTCTGTAACTGCTGAGTTGTTTATGGTCTTTGTTTGGTTTTTGGATCATGATGACGGTAGCATGTTTCCAGATGGAGGGGTAGTGAGATAGGCGTATGCATGAGTTGAAAATGACAGTCAAATGGTGAGTCGCATTATGGGTCAGATGTTTTAGTGCCGCCGTCTGAACTCCATCGGGGCCTGAAGCCCTATTTCCTGATTAATTGCATTTCCTTGCCACTCATAGTCATTTTGTTAAAGATGCGCGACACACTACAAAATGCGTACGCCCCATGACAACGCGCCTCACCTCATAACCCAGTATACTTTTTCTCATAATTGTGTTCAGGACCACTCCAAAGGGCGTTTGACGAAAAATTATACAGATTTAAATGTTTTCCATGGTGCAAATGAAGACAATATACTGATAAGGTTAATTTCCATAGTTTTGTGTGTTTCTGAATTTAGAAGTATATTTTGAAGGGAAGATATTTTAGTTTTTTCTTAGTTCCTTTTCTTAAATGACTTCGTTATAGTAAATATAAATATTTATTATATGACTCAAATAACATGATGTCATCTCAATGCAAGTCCATGAGATAAAATGTTTTTTTGCCACTATTTTCATGTTTCTGTTTATATTTTCATGTCCTTTGTTTTTCACTATCGAAAATAAAAATAATGTTTATTTCACAGAGAGTTTTTAAACAATGATATAGTATGATGAATTAGTTTTCATTTGTATTGTACAATTAAAAAAAATACTTAACATGCCTGTAACATGTACTTCAGCTTCCTGGTCAATGACCCCCATCTCGATCGTGTTTTTGTCCAGTTTCCGTGATCCATTGAGCAAATGCTGAGATTGCCCCTTGATTTGCTTCTGGACGTAAATGTAGTTTCACTATGCCCACGTTTTGTTGAGCTCTTTCTTTGCTTGTAGTGGTAATAGAGCTTAGGGTGAGTTACTATTTTGTTAGAGAAAAGAAAAATTAAATCTCGTCGGGAAGGGATTCTGAAACTTAAGAAAGCATGCCCAGATGATTTCTCCCCATATGTCACAGTTTTTTACTGTTTTTTGACTAAAGAAATATCTAAACATCTATTTCATTAGTTTACATCGCAAATATTGGATTTTTGTTCACTTACAAGTTCTGGATAGATTCTATGTGTTCTAGATATTAGAATCATTTCAAATTTGAAAAAGGCTTTTTTCTTCTTTCCTCTTGCACTACCTGCCCTTGATTGTTTCATTTTCGCTTTCTGAGGATCAAATAATGCGTTAATGAATTCTCAAGTTCTGTCTTTCCCAAGCTGTTTTACCAATAATTAGAAATCGTGAAAAGATTTCAGAATTACCAATATTTTAGAGTCGAATTTGAAAGAGAGGGCAACGTTATTCCGTCTTGGCTCATTATGAATACATGTGTACAAGAATTCATTATTTCATATTTGGTTCTCACTATCATCCTTCAGCATGTTATATAGTATTTTTCTTTTCGTTGTCGTTTCTGTTTCATTATCTTTATATTTTTCTTTATTTTAGACCTTCGATAATTCATTACTTATAGAGGAGAAGGTGGTAATATAAGCCCCCACATTTATTTCGACTTAAAAAAATTATTTAAATACCTTTTTTTCAAAACTAACATGATAACTTAATTTTAAACATTTTTATAAACTATTATATATAAACTATTGTATATAAAAATTTGCGCTTTTTTCACTCTTGAGAAAGTGGGTAAAAACTCTATGATTCCAAAGAAATAATATTTGTAACAAAAGTAATATGCTGGTATTATGAGCCCCCTTAATATATTAATTAATACATGGGTTGGAGAAACTATTGCTCTACCACTCTCAAAAAAAACCTTCCACTGCGCATGCCCAAACGTGGCCTCTCCCTCCAAATCTCCTATTTCCCCTTTTGAGTTCCTCTTTTGACGAAGAGGGCAGTGCGATCGCTGCGTCTTCCAATCACCTCTCCTTGTCGCCGACGCGTTTCCTTGTCGCCGAGAGGGGAAATCTCAGATGCCACAGGGTGGGGGCAGCCTCCGAGACTTAACCAAAGGTACGTCCGCCATGATGGTTTTTTTGCGAGCGGTTCTGCTATAGTTACAAATTTACATATAGATGCGTTATTTTAACAGTGATACAACTCCAATGTTTTAGAAATTGCGTTAACTCCATTTTCAGGCCGCGCAAGTGTTATACATTTATTCTGAAAGTGATAGAACTCCAAGTACTTTCTGTAGACGACACAGCGCATCACAATAAAAGTGAATCTCAGGGAATTGCAATCTATTTATTTTGACAGTGGTACGGCTACGTGGTTTTCTACTAGTCTCGTGACGAGTGATTCTCGAGATATTTATAGCGTCTGCAATGATGATATGATGACAAAGATCCAGATTTGGTAATAGGAACAATCAAACTAATATAATTATATCGCACATTTTTTATTTAACACAGAAATTAAACTTAATGGGCTGTATGTTAAAAGATATACAAAGGTCTGTAACAAGAAGGAAGAAAAATGAACAAAATGGTGTCTGTGGTAAAAAATTAGATGGTTTAGATTTGTCAAATAGCAGTCTTATAATTATATACTACACGCCGGGCTTGGTTTCTGGCGGAACGCGACGGAACGGCGTTCCGGTACCTCGGGAATAATTATTAAATTGTATTATTAATATATAACTATTTCTATTAAATTGATAATTAATTTTGGGCGCATTCCAAGACCTACAATTTTATAAATCAAGCAGTACGTGCAAGTAAACCTGAAATCAAGACGTTGGTTTCTATACATTAAACTTCACTTCACACAAACCTCCAGAGCATGAGGAAGAACTAAGGTTTTCAAAAACTTAAATATCCCGCTTCTCAACACAAAGAAGGTTAATGAAAAAAAATTTTTTTTCCTTTTTAATTATTTCCTGCTCCTGTAGGGACAGGACGTTCCAAATGAAAAAACTGAATATGCCTCAACAGTAACATTAAATGAATATTTAATCTGTTTTAATTCATCGATATTGCTTTCAATTCCAACTTTTCTTAGAACGACATCAACCAATTTGGCCCACCAAACTCATTTGAATGAGGGTTTTAACACCTTTACACTCCCAATATTCCGCGAAGCATACAGTATGCTTATTCATATCATTTTCAGACGAACAAGTAAATATCTTATATGAGTAAAACACACTTTTGCCTATCTCCATCCCTGATTTTTTTATAATTATTTAATAATTATCAGAACTTTAGAGCTCAATATCTTGAATGAGTGCCAATGAAGTTGTACCACTATTAAAATAATGCATCCATATGTAAATGTTATTTTATTACAAAAACTTGAAAAAAATTATTTACAAAAATCACGAATGTAAATATCCTTTTCGGCCCCAGCATAATCATAGTGCGCCCACATTACATACAATTCCCTGGACCTACAGTTATCCACAGTGGGTGGCTGGAAATAGTCCACCACGAAACAAACAAGGCGTTTGGCGATCACAGGGACTTTCGACCCCTAGTAATGACTCCAAAACAGACCCCTGAATTGATAGAGTAGTCTGATTTCTCATCTTCAAGAAATTTCCGTTTGAAATCTTGCCCATGTGCTGTTTTGATTTTCTTACCAGTCTGTTTTGTGCTTTTCGACTTTTCATTTTTACGTTTTTTTGTACCTGCAGGTGTATGTTTTTTCTCCAGCCGCTATAAGAACCTCATTGTAAGGAGATGATGTGATGCGGCTTGCTTTTGAAGCTAAAATATACTTGTGGCGATTCATAAAATGGTCGAAGCAATCCGTACCGACTTAAGCATCTTTTGTAAATAGGTGCTTTATTTCCTTTCTTTCACAAAGTTGGTTCACTAATCTGTGAAAATCTTTTCTGGTGAGACCGTAGAATTTACTTTCCATGAAACAAATACTCGACACTTTTTCCAGCTCATCCCCCATACATATTTTCTTCCTAACTTAGTTAAAACTGCTTCTGCCAAAGTTTTGTCAAGACGAACAAGGCTTTGAATAGTAGGTCTTGGTATGAGAAACGTTATGGAAGCCCTTTTTGAAATCCACTTTCTTGCTTTCAACTGCGTTGCAAACCATGTCTTCAGAATTCCAGTTTTTCCTTTTTGTTTTGGGCCTACAACCTATCGTGGCATCTAAAACAAAAAAGTACGAACACAATTTGTAGTGAATCTAATATGAGCCCCTTGAAATTGGGGTCTCATATACCACCATAGTTCGGGGTGCATTATACAACCATTTTGGACTATTTTGGTGGACTTGCAAACCAAAACCGATCTTTGTTACGTTCGAAATTACAAACTGCGGGGATAAAAGCAATGTTTAAAACATATAGTATTTCATTCGTTAGGAATTCGAATCCGTCTTAGAGAACTCAAACTGTAATTAAAAGCTAAAGTCTTACCTTCCAAAGTTTTTTAGAACCGAGAAAACACGAACACCTCTGTTACACATCGGCTCTCATTCAAAACTCTCATGGTTCCTCTCTCTCTCTCTCTCTCTCTCTCTATTATATATATATATATATATATATATATATATATATATATATATATATATATATACACACACACACACACATACTCACAACCCCTTTTAAACCCTTTCCTGAAATTATACAAATAAACAAACCCGTTCGTAATAATTAATTGTTATCTTTCTAAATGTGGGCGAATCACCATATATGAATGTTTGCGAAGCACCATTTAATGAATTTTTTTAAGGTAGTGAGCACGCGAATCGATCTTATACAGGAAATCGAGATAAAAATTACTGCTTCGGGAAGAGGTATATACTTAAATTATTCCGTATTTGCTAGGATATTACCATCTAAAATAATAACTTCATAACAACATTCATTTATCAACATTCATATTGTCATTACAACACATACTTCCTTCTATATTCATACAATTAAATTTTCTTAACATCCGTAGGAGTGCACTTTTCCAATTTGATTAAAAACAATGAAATAAATTATGAATAATGCATGCATGGTCATGTCTTTCTCAATATCTTAAAAATTAGAACATTCTTGACCTTCTTATAAATTATGAGTGTTTGATATACATGAACAGATACTAAGGGGCTCATATTATATACATGGCTCATATTACCACCTTTACCTATACACTTGTCAATTTCGTCCTTACTTTCGTTATTATCCTCATGTTTTAAGACATAATAAAATGTCGGAATGATTTCTTATTTAAGGTAAGAAAAAATACTCAGATGAATTTTAATTCTTATTTTTTATTTTAGAAGAAGAATTTCGTGGACAATTGAAGCATTTCCAGTTAGAAAAGAGGTCTGAGGGTAGACCTTAACAGAAAAACCAGCTTCTAGGAATACTAAAAAGATAAAAGCCAGGGATCTAAGCGGTTGCAGACCGGACAGGAAATAAGACAATGGAGCCGAAGATGACGAAGAGGGTGACGCAGATGGGCACCGGGAAAGCGCAGCAACTGCGGGAGTCGCTGATTCCGGAGGCAGAGGAGAGGGAGGTGCCGAGGAGGAGTAAACCGATGATGCCGGACCTCAGGTCGCAGTCGAGGAGCACGAAGACGAGCCTATCCATCCGCCGCCGCAAGTCGCGCCGGGCAGCCAGCCAGCTCTCGCGCCAGTCGCGCGCCCAATCGGCGAACGACCCCAACTCCTTGGAGTTCAAGCTGAACGTCTGGCGCGCGCGGCCAACGACGCGGCGGCGGAGGCGGCGAGCCTGGGGGCGCGGCTGGCGGGCGCGGCGCGGAGACGGCGGGGGCCCAGGAGGGCGACTTGACGCGCCGCTTCTCGTCCGTGGCGGCCGAGCAGACGGACGAGGCGGCTCTGCCCGAGGGCGGGGCCGCGGGCAGGTCTATGCTGGGCTCGGGCGCGGGCAGGTCCATGCTGGGCTCGGTCGCCGGCGGTCTATGCGGGGGGCGGCGACGGGGCTGCTGGAGGCGGGCAAGGGGCTGGAGGCTGACGGCGAGGTCGCGCTCGCGTCGCCAGGGGAGGCGGCGGCGGGTCTTCCGCGGCGCCTGCGCCGCCCCGCCGCCGCCGAGACGCAGCGCCGCTGCCAGGACGTGCTGCCCGAGCGCGCCACCGCGGCGGCGCTCTCCAAGCGCGCGTCCTTCACCGCCGCCGCCGCCGCCAAGGATCGGCCCCGAGCTGCCCGACGAGTGGCGCCTGGCCGCCACGCGGATGCCTCTCGCCTTCCAGGTATGGAGGAAGTACTGTAAAAAGGGACCAGTTTGACAGCGCGGGAAACAAATAAAAGTCATGTCGAAAGGCATTGCAAGAGTTGTGTCGACGCCATTTGCAAGTAGATAACTGCTAACGAACAAATTGACGAATTGAGCGCATGGACATAATCTGCAGTTATATTTCCAAGAGTAGCCAATCAGAAGCTGTCAAAGCGGTCCTTTCTTAGAATAATCTCCCTATATGCGAGTGACCTTCGCCTTCCCAACCCATTAAAAGCTGCTCCACGTATTCGCCATTCGACGAATAGCAAGCGACCGCTCGATTGCTTGCAATTTACCGAAAGCCTTTCGCACACGAAAGCACTTTCGGTGCTTACTCTATCCCCACCGTTGCACTTTTAGATACTCCCATGGTGGAAATATCACACAATGTTATGAGGGAGGAAAGAGGAGAGAGAGAAAGGAGAAGAGAGGGAAACATAAAAGGCTTCAGACTATCCCTACCTTTCTGTCTCTCTCATTCTATTTCTTCTTTTTCTATTTCTATATCTTTTTACTCTTCTCTCTTTCTTATAAACTTGGACATCTCGATTCACCGATGGTACGCTGACCTAATTCAATATGTCATTTCTTTCGATTTTGTTACGTGGGAGGCATTCCTCCTCTTCTCTCTTTGCACACGCGTGCCCGCAGGCGCAGCTGGTCAATGAAGCAAAGGGGCCCGGCGCCGGACGCCGGGCCCGGCCGGCCGGCCGGGAGCGTGGGCGCGGGGCGGCGGGGGCGGCGGCGGCGGTCCTCGAGGCGCTCTCCCCGACCAGCGCCCGGCCACGCAGCCGGCAAGACTCCCGCCGACGCCGCCAGGAGCGGCTGGCGCAGCTCCGCGCGCTGGCGTCAGGTGTAAGTACGACGGGCCGCGGACGCACGTCCTTTGCGGTCGCAGACGCGTCTCGATAATATGGATTTATCGGAACAGGAGCTCGACTGAGTAATCAAATTCTCCGGATTTTCCAAATGTATCAATATTTCTTTTGTCTAAAAATCTTGATAAAATGTCCATAAATCACGTTTGTTGTTTCAAAAGTGAAGCGGATCTATGTAAGTAAAGGTGCCCAATCTGCTGTTTCTGAGAAAATCCTCCTCTATACATTTTCATAGGTTTATATTGTTGTCAATGATAGTTGTTATTAAATATAAAAATGTCATAAATCTTAAGTTATCGTTCTTGCATTTATATCTATCCTCTGTATAGAATTCTCAAAATGTTACAATCTTCTAAGGATGTAGAGGAGTCGAAAAAGATCACGTTTTGCCATTGAACATGAAGTGGAAAATTTCACATTACAAATGTATACAAGTGTCGTTTATCTCTGCTTTTTGGGCAACCCCATGAATGAATGATCGTTAGATAAGCGAATATCCTTCGACTGTGTCACACAGTGACCAGCTGAAAACCAGTGTATCAAGAGTTGCCTGATAATCAGGGGCAAATGTCACATATCGTCGTCCCCTCTTCATGCCTCTGAAGTTTGTAACATCTACTCTGGGACATGATGTATGATTGACTACAATCGATAGCTTTAATCAAATCATTAAATTACGTCCACTTTTTTAAATATATACGTACGTGCATTCATAATTTTCACTTCATGAGATTTTTTGCTCATCAGAATGAAGTCCGGATTATCAACGCTCCAGATTTTAAACGTCCGGATTATTGACGCTCTACTGTGTATACTTTACGTTTAACATCATGTTAAACGTCAAACATATGCTGTTAAGTATGGTAACATACTAAGTGTTGCGATACGCCATCGTTCTCATTGTTATCACGACGCCATTGTTTTTGTTGACAAAGAAGATGTAATCACGTTAATTGAATATTTTAATTATGTTAAATTTATGTTTTTTTTTTATATTTTCTGTAGTTACCGGCTAAATTACGATCTTGGTGCTGTTTTCTATAAGACTGCATCTCAGGAACAACAGAACATAACCACTACATTCCGGAAGATGACACACTTTTCCCTATACTCATTTATACTCCTTTATACCTATGCTCATTTCACGTTTCATGTCACACTCATTTCATATTTCATAATTTTGGGCCCGTCATTGTAATGTTTCAAAGATCTATTATTTCTTTTTTTGTCGATTTCATTTTACTTAAAACTATAACACCTAAAATCGCAAATGGTGGTACTGCTATTGCCTTGCAAACTCACGATCTTCCCCGGTTTAGCCGACAACACCCAAACGATCAATTCACTTAACACGTTTTCCATTCCTGCTGACAAAAATCCAACATGTAAAAATATTAAGTCCAGGATGATAAGAGTTAACATGTTTAGTAGTGGTGACACGACAAATATTGATGTTAAATGAAAAGAAGGGGAGACGTGGCATTACTGTTGCACGTGGCCGCCAAGATCACACAACGGGTCTGTGGCGTTTATGCACAGTCTACACCAGGAAACCTATATTTTAAAATTCTATTTCCTGCACAAAAGTTCAAGAAATATGAATTTTTGATGTATTAACATGTTCTTTAAAATAACGTTCATACTATTGAATCAAGGGATGGCACCGATGTTTCTGTACTTGTGACATTTATTTGTCCAGTTTTACTCGTTTTTGCATTTCATAATCATTTGCTATCTGTAGAGAATGTAGAATCCTGCCAGACATCAATCGACCAAATTATTTCTACGTTTCTTCCTCGTTCAACTTTAGTAAGCAAAAAGAGTTCGAAAACAATTTTAGGCAGTCACTTGTAAACACGGTTACTTTTAGGGCATGTCCAGTGTGCTAAAATTTCAATTTTTAGCACTAGTGCTCAAAGTGAGACAATGTTCAAATGTTCAGATAAAACTGTTAACGCAACAAAAAAAATAAAAACTTTTTAATTCACCCTCTTATCGCAAATGTTCCTATTGATTATAGAGCAAGGATAGGAAAATTAGGCAAAATTCAGAAACCTCATGACTACAAGAAAAGACGCGACACTCAGCACAGTAAGATTTTTTCTTTGCTCGTTCTTGAAATCATCTTCTCTGGAGTGCAATCTTTCGGTTGGCGTCCGTAGACATTTAAATAAAACTGTATGATTTGTTTCCTTTGAACTTACTTATATTTAACCGTTAAGATACGTTTGGTGTCTTATGGCATAGAGGATGGAGTTAAAAGGATGATTGGTGGAGGAATAAATAGAACTGGAGCTAGTTCTGGCGAGAGAAAGAGGAATCGAAATATTTCATTAACTTGCCAGGATTAAATTTTGAATGGGATAACCCGTCTCCCAAATGAAGAATTTTGAATGGGATAACCCGTCTCCCTGAATGGTAGACGCCCCCAGTGTCATATAAAACTTCTAAGTTAGAACTACAACGCCAGTCACGTCATTTCCAGTGTCCCTTGGCTGCCCCAAGTGCAGTTTCCTCTGCACCTGTCAGCACCCGGACTCTGGGATGCGGCCACCATCTCAAAATGCCGGGCTTCGCTTATAGTTTCTGGTAAGGAGAAGCAGCCGCCATAATCTCTTTCCTCTTGTCCGGGCTGACTACTTTGTGAGGTATCTTTCGTTGTGTAATCGGTAATCGGTAAATGTAATCGGTCGGCTCCCTGGCACCCAGATTCCGTATACACGATTCACTACCTTGTTGCCAAGGTCCTTCGGGGCCGAATCTCTACATTGCCCCTTTCCCATGCAACAAAACCTTCTTGTTTTGCATTAGTTAACGATATTTTTTACGATAATTAGGCAAACTAATATGACTAACCTTTATGACTAGACTTATGACTGACGTCTTATGACTAGAGCCTACAAACAGTGTTCATAACCTACATTTTTAACATTTTGTCTGTTGAGTACTCACCCTCAAATTACACTGAATCACGCCTATAACCTTCAATAGTCAGTAGTCAAAACGTTCACAATGATTAGTTACGTACGCAACTAATTTTTTGTAAAAATTCGAAAAAAATGTTTTCGAAAAAAAGGATTTCCATTGTCAATGTAACATGTACCAAAATTAAGATGTTTTTCTGCGGTGTTTCCTTTCCCCAATAATTTTGTTCACAATCTCTCGCACGAGTCAATTTCACCCATCTTTATCCAACTCCCTTACCCACGATACTGTGATTGTGGCACAAATAAACTGCGTAAAAAGTGTCGACCCCATATTGAATCCACAATTTATTAAATTTCACCAATTTAATTAATGTTTCATTTACAGTATTTCATAAATATTATCTACTCTGTAGTCCTCGCCAACATTAACATCTTCACCGTAAACCTTATGTCTCAAAATAAATATTACAAACTGTTAAGGCATGTTTCGACTCGAAGACTATTGCTTTGTGTCAATGAATATGAAGTCGTAAATTTCATATAACGAAGTTATATGTTTGACATTTTCTCCTGATTGGTAGGCACTGGTGTTTTCATGTGAAATGAAATGTCATGTCACGTGAAATCTTTGACACCATCAGAACGTGTCCTGCCACGCACCAGTGCATGTTGCAAATGTCAATGTAAGTAACTGCCCGCCAAGATGCTCATTGACAAAAGTAATCATCTTCGACTCTCCCCTAAAAGTTCGTAACATTTATTCTGCGGCATTCTACACTCACCGAGTTGAAGAATAATAAAAAAATAGTTTCCTAATAGAAGGACTCTCTTCAGAATCTGCGCATGCCCCATATCAAACCCAGTGTGGCCCAACTCCATCTCCTGTTCGGCGCGCGCGTACGCTCATGCGCAGAAGGCCAGAAAGTGCTGCCCTCTGTCCCTGCCCACGTGCCTCACCGACTGCACCATGTGCCGTATGGCGCGCGGCTTCATCCCGCCCCCGCCCTGCCCCGCGCCCCCGCCCTACGCCGACTGCCCCGACGACACGCCCCCGTGCCTGCCGCCCGAGCGCTACCCGTTCTTCCGGCCCGTCTCCAAGAAAACCTCCATAATGAAGAAGTCGGCGGCGGAGCTGGAGAAGCTGTCGCAGATGGAGGAGCAGCCCCCGCCGCCCGAACGCCCCCGGCGCAGCAAGGCCAAGGGTGAACCCCGCACGCCAGGGCTCCCAGGGGGGTGTTCCAGGAGGGCCAAATTCACTCTAGGGCTTGCCGTGATGTAAATTCCTTGAGAGGGCACCTGAACTATGTCTGTCTGTCTGTCCGTTCTAAACAAGTTACGATTTAGGGATTCGATGAATATAAAACGTTGGCAAAAAATATATTCTCCACAAGAGGTCCAAAAACATTTGAAACTTATCACGTATTTGCTTTTAAACTGGAATTCATTTATATTTGAATTTGTCAAATTTTTAATTTTTATTGAGATAACATATTTCGCAAATAGTAACTTGTATGGATTACTCATAGTGTTGTTGATAAGTTTTCGGGAACATTTTATCACATTTGAAATCTAGCAATATTGATGCTGTGGTGCGGAATGATAAATTCATTTTTACAAGATTTGGCAAATAAAAATTCGTATAATAGCGCAGAAATATCTATTTTGTAAGATGGAAACAATAAACCTTGTTGAGGTAATCGTTATGTGAACATTTCGGAAACTTATTTGAGTGCCTGGAACATCCCTTGATTTTGACCTTAAAATATCAATCCTTCCATGAAAAATTAAGATTCATAATCACTGACACATACATTGCCATTGGTCTGGAACTGACAATAGTAAGGAAGTGAAAAGCAGCCATAAATCCCTTTCAGATACCCAGAACATAATGCACATTCACATCGAAAAATGACACAACTCAGTCATATATTTTTCAGTAGAGCTAAAAAACTAGAATGATAATTACATTAACGTCATACTAATCTTTTATGTTGTTCGATGTTTTTATGCTAATAGTCATGCTAATTAGAAAACCTTCTTACGCCATGTTTTCATCCATTTCTTCTTTACGTCATTTTATTATATAGGTAGTTAATAATAATAATAATAATAATAATAAAAAATAATAATAATAATAATAATAATCGGTAAGAATAGTAATAATTAACAAGGAACTAATAGAGTATTCCAATTAATTAAATTTTCCAATTTTTATGGGTTCAGCGAGAACGGAACCAAACATTTAGTTAGACGGCTACGTTTTTCCTTCCCCGAACTGGCCATTGGTCTGGGTATGCTAAGTAATATACCGCTAGGTAACGAATTCCTTCAAATAATTTAACTGCTTCAACATTTTTAATTGAAATGTGTTCTGCGCAGTGGAAGTATTAACTCAAAATAACCAATTTTTCTTTCTCGCATACAACTTACGTAATAAAATATTGTAATGTTACAGCGAAAAGAGCAATTTTTCGTATTATGGGTACCTGATGCCGAAAAAGTGGACAACTATTGCGCCTAAAAGTAAATAAATGACCTTGTGTAGTCAGAACCCACATGTTGTGGATCCTTGAATTGGTTTATGGCAAAACGTTTCTCTGACTGTCTAAGAACAATGCTTCCGACTAAAGATTTTCTCCAAAATTCATATGACCCGATTGATTTGGTTGATATCGCGGATTTTAATTTGATATGGATATTTTCACGTTTCCTCCTTAAGCTACAGTATATCACAACTCTGTTATGTTAGAAGCTTTCGAACTGAAAATCGGTAAGTACGTGATGAGTAAAATCTAGTAATTCTAAGAGATGTGGCATCTTTTCACGCCATTTTTCAACGTTCATTCAACACTTCAACTATAGATCAATTCACATTCAATTATAGATCTTGAAATTATGTCATGCTCTTTTGTAAACATCTGAGTAATTGTTGGGTAATAACACTAAAAAGAGGAATGGTTTCGGCATGCCGGGCATTTCCACTAGTTTATTTTTGGGGATACTTCTCATGAAGTTTTACGACGTTTCAATTTTTTTTTATCCAAAATGGCTCCTAATTTTTATTAACTTTTCTCTAAGAGAGCAAAGTGCACTTAATCCGATTTTGGTTGAATCCTCGGAGGTTTTGAAAATTGCAAAAGTTCACAATTTCTTCGGCGTCTTCCTGCGAATACGATAATGAAGATAAACAGTTTTGTTAATGAAACCTGTTCTTCAAAAATAGATATTTAAATAATTTAAAATGATCCGTAAAAAAATATAAAAAGAATCTGATGTGGCACCACTAGTTTTAATTTAGTAATTTTTCTGTGAAACGTGAGATGTATTTGCAGCTACCGTTGGAACCCGTGCGGATGCTCTTTCCGCGGTCAGATTACTCGCTTTTCGCAGCTGTCGTGATTAGGCGGCAGCTTTCTAATATTTTTCATCGTACGTCAAATGACGTCGTATGTCAAAGCCCCCTCAAGTTTTTCGCATTCAATTAAGTAATTTGTACTCCGGGAGTTGATTTCATGATATTACCGTGTTTACGTCGCAGCCAGTCCAAAACTTAGACGTGTTAAGTGGGTTGCCTAACTTCCAAGCAGGACCGCTCGCCTTTTTTACCCGAGAGCAGAACGCTTGTTATTCTGGTTTATTTGGACAAAGAGTGAAACAAACACTAAAGTCATTCTTACATTACGGACAGGGATATTTTATATTCAGGTTATAATATTCTGTTAAAACTATTTAGAACTATGAGATAAAATAGACCCTACACGTTTTTACTTTCCCGCACTTACTTCTTAAGGAGAGAAAGTTATGAAATCGTGAGCCAGAAAAGGGCGAATTTTCAGTAGAAAAATTCTTATTTTGGGCCCTGTCAACGAAAAAATATAAAGAATCCATGCTATGGGTCAATGATACCGAAAAATCGATTGAAATAATCAGGACGCCTGCCTGTCTGTCCGTGGCCAATGCTAGAGACTAAAACGTTTAGTGGATTTTCTTCAAAATTGATATTCCCCAATCAATCTGAACGAAGTCGAGCCTTGAGGGAGTTTCAAACGGATATTTTGATTTCTGATACACGAAGCCTCAAAAACGTTTTCAAAATTTCTCCAAAAACTGCTTCAATTTGTATATTGAACTTTGTCCTTGGGTAGCGCAAAGGACGCCTGAGAGAGGGGTGCTGGTCTCATGATCGTTGAAATTCCAGATTTTCGGAAGTTGCAAAAGTGCAATTTTTTGGGTCGTATTCTTACAGCTAAATATAATATTGAAGATAGAGATTTTCCTTAACGAACTCTGTTCTTTAAAGACAGATCTTCAAATAAGGTCATGTTTAAAGTTTTGAAAATATGAGTAGTTTTCGTATAATTTATCGGAAAATAAAGGCAATTCATTTTTTAAACATTTTTTTCTCGACAAGCGTTCCGATTTTTAAAATTTTCTCCTCATATGTATTGAAGACACGGTAAAAAGAATGAAGCTGGTACTATTTTATGCGAACCTCGTTTTTTTTTTGAAAATTGCAAAGTTATCATTTCAAATCTACAAAAAACTACTTGAGATTTTTGCATCGGACAAAATACGTTGTAAAATATCAGATCTTTAAAAAAGGTCATGTACAATTATTTGAAAAAAAACAGTAGTTTTTGCGAACTTAATGCTTGAAATTTATGCAATTTCTAAAAAAAAATATTTTCTCAAAACCGCTCTAAATATTTTCTTTAAAATTTTCAATAGATAGAAGAAGGGACGGCTAAAAGAATGATGCGGATCTCATTATCAAACTCTCTGAATTTTCGATGGTGTCATTTTTAAGCTGGTAACAACTCCGACCCCCCCCCCAAGTCAAGAAGCAAATTCTCGACAGCTAAATCATTTGTACGTGAAAGCAATGGATATCGGCGATTGAGGAGATATTTGTGTTTTGATGCAGAATGCAATTAAAGAGTTCGATTTCAAAACGTCCTTAGTTAGAAAAATTGTTTATAAGAAGCATTTTAATACTTGAATAAATGATAATGTACGATTTCGAAATAAATCCATTTTTCTGTTCAATAAATTCGCGATTATTAAGTACGTTTTGAAAAAAATTCTATCTGATGAGACGGATCCATGAAAATCAGTTATAAGTCGTAGATACTTTATAAATATTAAAAATGAAAAAGAAAAAAAAAGTGTGTTTCGGAATGTACCTCTAATTGTGAGGGTGCGGGGGAAACCAGCCGCTATGGCCTCATTCACAATGCAAACTTCGACGTAACCATAACGTAGCCACAAAACCTACAAATGTGTTACTAAGCGAGACCATTCGCAATACCTTGACGTAACCGTAGACGTAAGTCCGTAAACTTCACAAGCTCCAAGCTTTTACGTTAAGTTTACGTCGGAATTCTACCGAAAACCAATCAGAGAGTAGTGTGGCATGTCGATTTCAGATTGTGTTGAGGTAGTTTGTGGTTATGACATTTTGTTATTGTAATGTAGAAAACTAGTTTGCTAACAGTTTTGATGAGTGTAGTGAATTCAAAATAAGAATTTGAGCAATTTTTATTGTGACTTTAACTTGACACAGCGAATGAACTAATTATGTTCGACGAAATTACTCGTGAATTTGGTACGAGAGAATCCTTGTTTATACGAAGAAGGAAATGCGAACACTACTACAACAGCTACTTGCACATATATAAAGACAAATCGATAGAAATGTCGAAGAAAACGCTGGAAACTGTGGTGGAAATATCTTTCCGCCGTGCTAGAAACGAATCGATCAAGTATCAGTACGTTTAATTCTGATCGGTTCAGGCGAAACGTTCCAGCTTACGTCCGTCATTGTGAATGCTTGTTTTTACGCGTAGATTTTACGGCTAGGTTTACAGCGTTCCGTTCCGTTTGAGTTTGCGTAGTGAATGAGGCCTCCGGGCTGCTGCTGTGCGCGCCCCTCGGATGGCCGGCCGCTTGCAGGTAGCCGGGCCACGCGCGCGTGCGAGTGCGTGAGGAGGGCGCGCGCCCGCCGAGTGCCCGCAGGCGCGGGCGACCGCCCGCGGCCGCCGTGGGTGGGGCCGTGCGCGCCGCCGCCGCCCTCGCCGCGCCAGCGCGAGGAGACGCTGCGGCGCCAGACGACGCGCGCCTCCGACGCCGCCATCGCCCGACGCACCGCCGCCGCGCACAGCGTGGCCCCCGACAAGCGGCACCGCGGCGCCGCCCCCTCCGCCGCCCCCGCCGCGCCCGCCGGCTCCGTCAGTATCGCCGCCGACACCAAGGCGCCGCACCCCAAGGCGAGCACCCTCCTCGTTTAGGACAATTTCTCTGCGAGAACGGGGTCGTCAAGAGCGACATCTGTGTCGATCTTGCGACATCGATGTTTTTGTAAAAGACGCAGTGTCCTCGCGCCCACTGTAGCTTTTTGATTGATGATTCCGGGCGCGACAACTGCTAAGGTGATTAGTCCCGTAAGTTAGTGCATATTTTTTCCTCGGGGCGTGACGGTGATTTTTCCCCGCTAGATGGTGATTTCCGGTGTCGACCTACCATCGGTCAGTGGGCTTTTCCTCAACCAGGTATCTTCCACCAGCGGGGCATTGCCCAAACCAGGACATGCTCTAAGCTCCCGTCAGGTCTCCCAACATGTCTAGTACTCGTAGTTTAGTGCATGTTAGTATAAGGGGTGGGGATAGGACAAGGATGAGGAAAGAAAAGATCGCGCGCGGTCCGGGGTACGTTTCTTAGGGTACTGCTCCAGCATTCGTCTGGTATTGATCGGAGAAACCACGGAACACTTCCGATCAGAGCAGCCGGTTGAATTCTCCTCCAGGCAGCCACTGAACTCGATCTAATTAGTGTCGGCCCACCGTTACCAGCGTTACTAAAGTGTCCCACCACAAGCTTCCCTACTCTTTCCTCTCTTCCCTACTCTTTCGCTCTTCGCTTCCCTACTCTTTCCTCTCTTCTCTGACCTTCTCGATTAGGAAATTTAATTCCAGGTGTATAACAAGTAGGGATGCGTCAATGCGACATCTATGTGTTAAAATGAAATATTTTAAAATTTAAAAAAATCGAAATTTTTACGCCGATTTTTTTAAACATCTATGGTTTGTGTTTGCTGTTTTTACGTGGTCGATATATTTTTTAAATGATAAACGTATCATGATAAGAAAATCAGATATCAAAGATTTTAATTGTGCTGATCAACTTTTCTCTTCTTTAGACTGATAACTCAATTTCAGTTAATAAACACGGCAACTATTAAATTGAATCCACCATGCGCGAACATTAAACGAAATCAGTTTTTAAAAAATCGATATTTAAAAACATAGATGTTTTAGAGGGATATATTAATAATATTTATAATATGTTTAAATATTTATTATATGTTTTCATTTTGAACATCAATATTTGGAAATATTGTTCTTTTGGCAATGACGTTTCCCTAGTTTCGCATTTTTGGACCCCAAGTTTTATTACAAAATAAAGAATAGTAAAATTGCATCAAAACAACAAAAAACAGCGCTCTAATGAACAAAGCAAACAACAATGTTTTAAATTAAAATGTAACGCGCGATCTTTTTTTAAGCAGAAACACTAATGTACTACCACCTTTTGTGTACTTTACCGTCTAAATATTGTGCACAGTAGGCCTATGTACCATGCGCATTGGGGCTTATGACCTTTCTGGCACTGTTCCTTTCTCTTCGATCTTTCCTGCTTCATTTGTTCAGTTTCCCTCCATCTCTTTCCCTTCTAATTAAAGTTTTCGCTCTTTCATCTCTTTCTTTCCTTGTGTCATACATATACATACGTTTACAAACATTCCAAAAAGATCTAGCATTGTCGACCAAAACAGTCGATCCCAAAATGTGTTCCGAGTAACTCTCGATTTACACAAATGTATCGCTCGAATTTAACGAAAACACAATAAAAATAACGAATGTTAACCTAGCAGCACACAATGCTACTACTTGGGCGACATTTGGCGTTCAAAAGCTAACAACAGAAACCACGGCACCCGATGCAAAATTGAGAGATTATGAATATTATCCAAACATTTGCTCTTCTCGTTTTAGAATGCTCACAGTGTTCGTAATGAATTATAGTTTCTTTGGAATAAATGTCAAATGTTCATATCTTGTAATCATATCGAAAAAGCAATTTCGAGTGTCGGTGCTCTATCAACTTACATACAAGCGAGTTCCTCGTATGCAGAATTGGAACATGGCTCTCCACGAAACAACAGATCGGAGATATCGAATTCGTATAAATTTGTGCATTCATTTTACGGATTGCAGCCCATGGCCCTTCCAATTGAACCTTTGAGTTGGTCACGCTCCAACTGTCTCGGTCACCCCAGCCAGCTGAAACACTTTTTGTGAAGAGTTTGCTTCGGCTTCCACGCACTTCGTCACGCCCACCCCTCGCCGTCTCAGCCATTTGAACTCTTGAGTTCTTGACTGCTCCTTCTGTTTTATTTTATGTTTTCTGTTCCATCTCAGATTTTTATTCTTTATATTTTCGTTTTTCCTCTTCATTTTTACATTTCCACACAAGGCACAGGCTCTATTAATTTCTTCCGACTTAATATTCTAGGCTCTTTCCGTTTTCTTCCCCGTGCCTTCTTATCCATCGTTGTCATACGCGATGATTTCTACGATTGCTCGTAGGTGGCTCAGGGCATAAATTGATGTCCCTGCCGTGCTTCCGACCGGGAGGTTCTAGGGTTCGAGTCCGGACGGTGGCAGGATTTTCGGCCCTAGCCAGATAGCCGGGCCGAATTCAGCCGCTATCACGAGAATACTAACGGCCGGATGCTGTGATCGGTACAGTTTTCCGCAGTTCTTCTGATCAACACCAAGCGAATGCCCTAACGAACGGATCACGGACCGCATGAGATCTTTTAATCTTCCTTGTCCCTTTTCCACCCCTTACTGCACACTCACTTACATGCTATACACTAACACACATGTCGGAAGCTAGTTTGTCCCGGCGGGGCGGTGCCACGCTGGTGGGAGATACCTGGTTGGAAAAAGAAACGCTAGCCGACATAGGTCGGTGCCGGATCTCGCCAGCCAACGTGAGAAGCTCACCGCCACTTCTCGCGATAAAAAAACATGAGTTTCACTTACGGGACTAATGACCTTAGCAGTTGACGCGCCAGAGATCACCAATCAATCAATAAATATCTTCTTAAATAAAATGATTATTAACAATAGCTCGACATATTTATTGTTCTATGATTAACTGTCTGTTGAACCAAACACACATTTTGAGATAGTGAACTTCGAAAATAATAGGGATGACTTAAATTGGTGAAATGCAATGATGGTTACTGTATCAATATACAAACACATATACACATACATAGATACTATAACGAAAACTAAGCAAGTATAGTTTACTTTAAAACTTTCTCAATCATTATTTTGCTTTACGAAGTATCTACATTTAATAATTCGTAAACCCTTCACATCATTATTTGTTATTCAAATTATCGTTTGCATGTTGTCGCGGCAGGAAGTATTATTCCTTGAAGGACATCATGGATAAGAGCCCAAAATTTATTGCTGATTTATACTTGAAAATAGATTTTCTTACATGGGAGCGTTTTTTTTATTCAAAATTCAAGTTCATATTACTTAGTGTAGAGATCACAGAATTTTGAAAACGTGCACAGAATTCACTTCTTCCCATAGCACGTCATATACAGTTTTAACTGTTTTTTTCGTCGTGAAAATAAATAAATCATTAGTCCAATTCCGATTGGCCTGTTGTTTAGGGCTTTGGCCGTCACGAGGGGGCTCTGTGTGAATGTGTTGTGTTTCTGTTACAGAAGGAATTGGGCGGTAAAGACAACGGCGTGCCCGGGAGCAACGCTAGAGACAGCGTCGCCTGAAGCAGGGTTTCGCGGGGAGCAGCGGTCGGGAGGCGCGGGCGCAGCTCAAGATGGGGCCGCGAGCGGGCCGGCCGGTCGGTGGGGCCGCAGCACGTGGCTAGAGGGCAGCGCGGATTCTTGTTGTGCGTGGTCTCCAATTTTAGCAATGAAGATTATCCGTAATCGCATACAATGTAAATACGTTCGTGCTGATTTGTTGTCTTCTGGGTTTCTGCTCTTTAATTTAAGGCTTATTCATAGGAGGAATAATATATGACATACTTATACGCAATAATAAAGAGAAATACTACATACCTTCTGGAGTTGTTAATGTTATTTTAGCATAAACGTTTTTATTCCAAGTTCATATAAATGCGATTTTTCGATTTTTCGATGCGATGCATCGAGATTTTTAGGTAACGGTTTGCCATTATTGGCAAAACAGTCGCGCGTACGTAGAGGAAACAGTCATAAGCTGACATAGGTATACTGAGGATACATTATTTAGAACTAGTAACTATAATTTTTAAGTGAGATCCCATGACTTTTACATGACTAGAAAACCAGTTGGAATAATGTAGTTAAGAAAATAGCAAGTGTTATATACCTGTAAAAATGCATTTTTTGAAAATGCTCCGTTATGCTATTTTATCCTCAGAGTAAGGTAAATGGCGTCGATGCCAATGACGTTCAGATCTCACTTCTTACTTACATGTCACTAGTGGTGATAATCATCATCACCAGCAAAGTCCATTTCTTCACCATCCTCTTCAGGAGAGCTTCATTTTAACCTGTTTGCAGCATATCTGGATTGTAACTTTTACTTCTTCTCAATAACTTCCGCATTATCATCGGAGTAGACAATGAGAGAGCTGTCGGGCCAGAAGCGGATATACCGTTAAGCTAAATAAGTTTCAACTTGGGGCCTCAAAAATTATTAAACAAAATGGCAATTTACTAAATATGTTTTTGAAAATACAAAAAATTATTATTAGTATAATTTTATACATAGACGATTCTTGGAAATTTTTAAATTTAAAATTTGAATAAAATAATTTGAAGGCATGTTTTCATTTTTTAATTAATTTTATATAAAAAGGTTAAAACCTCCAAACTCAATAATGTTGTTGACAGTATTGTTGTAAGTTGACAGTTATTGTTCACAGTAAGAAAGGGGAGTCTCAAAAATGGTAAATACGCCGCTGCATCAGTCCCATTCATTTGAAATGTTGTCGTTAGTACTTTTAGCTGCAGTGTATATAAGTTTATTCCTTCCCCATTGCTACCTATTTCTGATGCAAGGTGTTGTAAAGTTCATTAGGGTAAAATGACATAGTATACCATTTTATCCCAGTAGCAAGTATACAATTTTACCTTGAGTTCATACGTCCAGTGTGCAGATGTACAGTTAGCAAGCATGCAGATATACAGGTTATGAAAGATGCAGAGAGTAATAAAAAATAAAGTATTACTTACCTTTTCCATGAAAAATATATTGAATTCTAAAAGATATAATAATCGCAGAAAAAGAATAGTTGCAAACTTCTGAACATTCATATTTATGGATTTCGTAACAAGAACATTTTGCATGGGAGAAGTTCACTCTTTCCAATAAATCACTGTTTTCAATCATAAATGTTCCAGTATATCATTTTACAGAATGTATCTCGTCCTTGTATCATACAGTGTTGCCTCTGGGGGCACTTACTAATATTAAGATAGATAAATATTTATTAAAGTTCGCTTTGAGCTAATGCTCGGTGGCAAACATGGTTACAACTAGATTTACAATTACTAAACTATTACTAATATTTAAAAATATAATTACAATTAGAATTAAAAATTGATATTCTCGTTCTAATTAATTTTTAGTTATCTCTTAATTGACTTATAGCTTGTCTAAAACTTCAATTCATTTCACTGCACTACACTGCACTCCTCTCCCTTCCCCTTCACTGTATAAGGGACATGACCATCTTAAAATAATAATAATAATAATAATAATAATAATAATAATAATGCAACCAATAATAATAACTAAAAGTTACATCAAAGCCAATAACTGTGTTAATAATTATATCATTGATAATAATAACAACAACAACAACAAAATAATAATAATAATAATAATAATAATAATAATAATAATAATAATAATAATAATAATAATAATAGCGATACAAATCTCAGTATTATTAATGGTGATCTAGATGAAATTTAGTATATTTTTAAATTTCGCTACATTAGAAGGAAGAGCCTCTAGTGCTTTTGCAGGTAGTTTGTTCCAATCTACTATAGTACGATTCACATAGGAGAACTTGCCTATATCAGTTCTTTGCTTTCTAAATAGTATTTTCCAAGGATGGTCTCCTCTGCTTTTATAATCTGGATTCTGTAATCTTTTACCGATGTCTGCCCAGGCTGTACATTACGTATAAACGCGCCCGTTCCCTTCTCTTAGATAAGGGTTCCCATTCGTCTCGTCCATCAGCGCACCCATGATTTACAAACTTTCCGGCTCGTTATTGAGTTTTATCTAACACCTCGATTTGCGCTTTTCTGTGCGGGCCCCACCGGTAGCGGTAGCTCAGTGCATCAACTGATGCCACTGCAGCGCCTCTAACCGGGAGGTCCTAGGTTCCCACTCCCCACGGCGGCAGGATTTTAGACACTAGCTTTTCAGCTAAGTCGAATTCAGTCGCTGTCTGGAGGATTCTAGCGGCCGGCTGCTCTGATCGGTAGTTTTCCGTGGTTTCTCCGGTCAACACCAAGTGAATGCCGGAGCAGTCCCCTACCAAACGGGCCACGGACCGCGCGCGATCTGTCCTTCCTCTTCCTTGTCCTATCCTCTCCCCTTACACACACACACACACACTTACACTAACATGCACCACACAACCACATATTCCGGCAGATCAGTCGGGGGCTTAGAGCTTGTCCCGGTTGGGGCGGTGCCCCGTTGGTGAGAGAGTCCTAGTTAGGGAAAAAACCCACTAGCCGACGGTAGGTCGGCGCCGGATCTCGCCATCCAGCGGGGGAAGATCACCACCATCTCCCGAGAAATAAAACATGCACTACACTAACGGGACTAATTATCGAAGCAGTTGACGCGCCCGGAAACACGAAAAAATCAATCAATCGGATACGGGTCCCAGCAGGCACCTCCGTATTCTACAATAGGACGAACAAGTGTAGTATATGCTGAGGATCCGGCATTTTAACTACTGTTTTTTCGAATACGCACTGCAAAGTGCAGCGCCCTGCATGATTTTTTGACCGTATTATTAATGTTCCGACCAACCCAAGTCGCTTCGCAGGACCAAACCCAAATACTTAGTTTTTTTACACGCGGTATAACGTTAGTTCCTAACTCGTAATTGGAGTGTATATTCGAGCGAGACTTGGTAAAACAAATTAATTTACTCTCTTCCGGATTTAGTTCCATTTTATTTCTGCACACCCTGTTCCATAAACATTTTAGATCGTGCTGTAAAATATTTTCATCCGAAGACGAGCCAATACTCCTATATATTAGGCAATCGTCGGCGAAAAGTCTAACTTTCGATTTTATGCTGGCCTTAACACATTGCCCTGGGGGACCCCAGAGGCTTTCAATGAATATTTATCACCTATTCTGACTGTTTGAATTCAGCCCGTAAGAAATTCTTTTATCAACATATTGTTACTTGTCAGAAGAATATGGGGTGTGCCATTTTATCCCAATATGTCATTTTAGGACAGATTCCCAATGTGTTCTTACAAACTTGATTGAGGATAAAATATTAACTATTCTCATAAAAGCTTTGCCTTCCTGACACATTTTGCATTGCATTTGTCAAAGAATACTAAAACTATGATTAATATCATGCTTCATATCATATCATTAAACCAGTTTTGAACTAATTTTCATTAATTCTTTAATATTTCGACTTGCAATCCCATACGACTTACAATTGGACTATCAAATTATAGATGATATTTGGGGAGGACAAAAGTTACATTTACTGTCCAGAAGCAAAGAAGAAAACCATCTTTTACTCTTAAAAGTGCAGGGAAATTGAATGAAAACCACAATCAAAATAGGAAGCCAAGTTTGATAGTAACAGCCTGGGGGTCTTCTCGCGAAGAAGAATGAATGCCCATTCTTAGTGTCTTGAGGGATGTCCCCGGTATCTTGGGGAAACGAATCGAGAAAAACAAGTACAAGATTGTGGTATAATGCATTCGTGCAATGTGAGAGAAAATGGTAAGTATTTTGAATCATCGTTTAGGATCTCGAATGCGATGATGGAATGATATATTTAATTTCATGAATGAATTAACATCTTGCAACACTTCAAAAATCGCCAATCGTTTTACTTTACTAGATTGACAGTGTTGTGTCAGAAGGGGGCTATTGGGGGGGGGGGCTCTGGGAAGGGGATCCACACTGTCCCCCTTCCCCCGATACACACACGTTCTTGATTTCGCGATCACGCTTCTCATTTAAACATACGTCCTTGAGTAAATCTTCAACTTTTCATTTCCAGTGAATTAAATATTCTTGCAGTTGTGGCAAGGAAAAGGATAATAATGGCGAAGACGTGTATGTGTTTAGTTCTTCGTGGTCAAGGCGAGCCAAGCAGCGTGCGTCTTAACATGGCAAAAAGCAGTATTCCTTCCTTTCCCCACCAATCTGCAGATAAGTTGAGGCGATAAGATAGATGATCTTCCACTGTCGAGTGTTCCCTGTTTAACCCGTTCAACCACTAGGAGCGCCACAAATCAAGGTTTTGAAATGTGACTGACTCAGCTGTTCTTTCCTGACACTTTGTGTCATTTTATTTGAGTGAGTATCAAATAGGTATTATATTTGGAAACACATTTCATTTTTATTTTAAAGCTTTTTTTTAAAATCCGGTTTATATTTCCTTGCAAGAAGAATTCCAAATGTTAATATATTAGGTTAGGTTATAACAAATTGCCAATTAAGCAAAAATAAATACAATATTCCCTTGCTTGTTCCAACAGAATGCATCCCTTAGGAAGAGTTTTGGCATTTTCCCAAAAATGCAGACTGCTTTCAACAAATGTCATTGATTCGAACAGTATTCAACCCAAACTGTGCATTGTAGGGAGCGGTCCTGCCAGTTTCTACGCTGCACAGCAGATTCTGAAGGTAATGGTACAAAATCACCATTGCAATGTAGTCTAAATGAGGTAATTATATTCTCCATAAATGTTTTGTGACCTAAATCTGTTTAATATTCAATAGGCTTTGCCAAAGGTGCAGATAGACATTTTTGAACGTCTACCTGTTCCCTTTGGGTTAGTGAGATTTGGAGTTGCACCTGATCATCCTGAAGTGAAGAATGTCATCAACACATTTACAAAAACTGCACAGGATCCAAGAGTCAAGTTTGTAGGAAATGTCAAGTTAGGTCAAGATGTATCCCTTGCAGAATTGCAGGATGCATACCATTCTGTCCTTCTGGTAATTGATTTGAGTAGTGAAGTATTTTGGAAAACAAATACTTTTGTGCATTTCTGACATAATAGTTTGATTTTTAACAGGCATATGGAGCTGAGGAGGATCGTTTATTGGGTATTCCTGGAGAAAATTTGGATAACATTCTGTCTGCTCGTGAATTTGTGGGATGGTACAATGGCTTGCCAAACAACAAGGATTTAAAATTTAATTTGAATGTTGAGAAAGTTGCAATAATTGGCCAGGGAAATGTAGCATTGGACGTTGCTAGAATTCTTTTGTCACCAATAGATCTTTTGAAGGTATGAGGTAAACATATGTTTATACCATTTACTTTATTTTCTTATTGTTTTAATTGTACTAACTTTTAAATTTTATATTTACAGAAGACAGATATAACTGAATACTCTCTTGCTGCTCTGGCTCACAGTAAGGTAAAAGAAGTGAAGTTAATAGGTCGGCGTGGACCCTTGCAAGTTGCTTTCACAATCAAAGAGTTTCGTGAAATGTTGAGATTACCAAGATGCTTTATAAATATGAATGCTCAAGATTTTGTTGGCTTAGATGCCATTGTCCCAAGTAATTTATCACATAATTTACTAATTATACAGGGAATTGACAGGGAAGGGGCTCCACAGGAATTTGAAAATCTGAGATTAAATATATTTTTTTCATGTTCAAATACATTCACAGAAACATTAATTAAGAAGAAATGTGTAATATGTATTATAATTTAGAAAGTTGCAATGCAGTATATCTTAAGTAATTCACATCAATCTGGTATACATGACAATTTTATTTGCAGAAAAAACATTTTTGTTTGTTCTGTTTCACTTTATATTATGAAATGGACCCTAAATTGTAGAGGTCCCACTAATTTTGGCATTCATTATGTTTACAGTTGTGCTATGCTTTTTTTACAGATCTTCCTCGCCCCAGAAAACGGTTAACAGACCTACTCATGAAGAGTATTTCAAC
Organism: Teleogryllus oceanicus; assembly: GCA_964035755.1. Taxonomy (NCBI): domain Eukaryota; kingdom Metazoa; phylum Arthropoda; class Insecta; order Orthoptera; family Gryllidae; genus Teleogryllus; species Teleogryllus oceanicus. The sequence goes on from CAXIVR010000003.1 coordinate 109,319,422, forward strand.
AAGCAAAGAAACAGAAGCAGATAAATGCTTTAATCCTATTTTTTTCCGCACACCAAAATCTTTTCTATCAGGAGAAGATGCTTCCTCAGTAGGTGCATTGACAGTTGCTATCAATAAAATGGAGGGAGAAAATGCTGTTGAAACAGATGTTTTAGAAACTATGGAATGTGGCCTTGTTCTAAGAAGCATTGGTTACAAGAGTGTACAAGCAGACAGCACAATCCCTTTTAATTCAAAAAGAGGATTAGTAGAGAACTCTGGAGGAGTTATTCAACCTGGTAAGTAACCTGGTAACCAAGAATTTTTCTGTTGAAACATTGCTGATTCTAGTACATGGTTACAGTACTTTCTTATGAAACTAGTGGGGCTAGAACATCACATACTGTATCACATTATTTCTAAATTTTGCAAGTTTAAAAAATCAGAGTATTCATTGAAAATAAGACCAAACCAGTTTTTTAAATGGCTTTTTCTCTATTTGTGGAAAATATCTGGAGTCATTTTTAAGAATTTTTTGTAAAAAGATAGCATTAACTCCAAACCAAAATTATGCAAAAACTACTTGTCTTCTCAAAACATTGTACATTATCCTTTTTTTTGATCTGATTGTTTAGAATATTTCATTTGAGACAAAAAACTTATTTCAATATTGTAGTTTTGCCATGTTAATTTTTTGCAATTTTCAAACTGCAGAGGTTATCAAATATGAGTCCAGACTGTGATGCACATGAGGAAAGAATTTAGAGAAAAATAATCTATATTTCGTGAAATCTAGATTTTATGGAAAAATTGTACATGTCTTTATTTTCAGAGCTGTTTTTCAAACAACATATTTTACAAAGGAAATAAACCTCTTATCTTCAATATTTTAGTTGTTGCTGAAATTTTTTTTTAACTTTTGCAAATTTCAAAAAATCAGGGATTTCAATGAAAATAAGACCCACATATTTTTTTTAAAGAGTTCTTTACGCTATCTGAGGAAAAAGTTTAATCAACAAATTTGGGCCATTTTTGAGATGATGTTGAAAATGTTGAGGCTTAAAGTAAGTACCCCTAAAAATTAAAATATCAGTTTCAATCTCACAGGGTCTCAAGTTTGTCAGATCAATTGGGGAATATCAATTTTGGAGAAAATTGTCAGATACACAGATGTTTTACAATCAATAAATTTTTCGAATCCAGGACCCACAAACCACGGATTCTAACTACACAATGCCTAGAAGAAATAATTTACTGCATATAGGAACAAGATTTATCCACTTTTTCCTTGCCAGTGCCCGGCAATAAGAATTTTTCTGTTGAAACATTGCTGATTCTAGTACATAGTTACAGTACTTTCTTATGAAGCAAGAGAAAAAGTAAAAATATAAATGCTTAAGAATTTGAAGCATACTTTTCTCACCGCATTTTATATTTAGTGATAATTCTTTACATTACTATCTCTTGATGACCAACCATTGTTAAGATTCAGTTTTTGTGTATAAAACTCATTTTAATTTTTCAAATCCTTTCTGGCACTTAGAACCTTCACCAGATGTTGCTTTCTAACAGTCCCTCATATCTAAAGCAATTTGAGTTTGTCATTTGAACTTTAAAAATCAAGACACAAAGTCTGTAAACAGGTTTTGAAATTCTAAATGCTCAGCCTAGTTTTTTAAAAGCCACTGTAAGAGAGATTCATTACATCTGTAGTTGTGCAGTTTTCTATTGAACTTTTCCTGTGGTCTAGTGTGGCTTCACCCAACCCATTGAAAAGGTGAGCTGATAAAATACACAGTCCTTCTCAATTTTGGAGAAGTTATATTCTGATATTTTCAAAAATATAAAAATGATAAATGCTTAACATATTTCCTGCATTAAGGGAAATTCATTGAATTTGAGTTAGCGTATGCATCATGTAAACAGAAAGGACTAACTTTCTCAGGATTATTTTACGAGGAAAGCAATAATTTGCTATTACTATATTCTTCACTGTTTTAAAACAAAATTCTTTCTATTGATATCTTGGAAGATTAATTCAGGAATACTTCTTTTTTGTGTTCATAGTGTTAAATATTTTGTGCGTCAACCTTCTCTTGAAGAGAACGCTCTTCTAGTGATTAGCCCTATATTTTTTCCTACAATCATTGGTTGCCTTTTTATCAGGGTTCACTGAATATTATTACAGGATTGTATGTCTCTGGATGGTTGGGTACTGGACCAGTGGGTGTTATTTTATCCACAATGACAAATGCTTTTGCAGTTGGTCAGACCATGGCATCACACATATTGAATAATACTGTTGATGCTTCCATAAAGAAACCTGGATATGAATTTATAGGATCATTATTGAAGAAGAAAGGTATATTAAGATATTAGATTTCATTAACAACAACCATTTTCCAATAAACTTCTTATATTAAGATAAATTTTTTGTACCTATAATTTTTAATGATTCCTTATTGATTCTAGGTATTCAGACTGTGAGCTTTGCTGATTGGGAACAGATTGACAAAGTTGAACAGTCTCGGGGGAAAGAGAAAGGTAAACTTCGTGAGAAAATAGTTGATGTGAAAGAGATGCTCACAATTGCTTCAGGCAAGATTTAATAACCTTTGATGATGTTATTTTTATGGTTAATAATTGGTTAAAACCAATTTCTTTGGTGGTATGGCAATACTTACCTGGACATGGCAATTTCAAAGATCTTGTTATAGTTATTAATGTCATTAGGCCGATAAACAGCAGATGACAGATGTGGTTGAAGTGTGTAAACCAAGATGATAAACCAAGGTTTTAAACCAAGATTGTTATTTGAATTATTCAATACTTGTGTGTGTTCAATAGTTTTTGTAATACCATCTTATAAAAGGTAATCATATAAAGAAGAAATACAGTTTCTTGAAATAGTGAATTCATATGCCATCTGTAGTCATCTTTTGTTTTCTTTGTGCTCTTATGGCATTCCAGAGATGACATCTTGAAACATTGTAGCAGCTTGGAAGTAATGAGGCTTTGTACAGCTCAACCAGCATCTCTTGAATGCCTTTGTGAAATAGCACTATGGCTTAGGCTGCTTGTGCTTGTGGCAGGTCCTTTAGCTCGTCAGTGTTACCTTCCATCAAACTATCAATAAAAAATAGCTGAAAAGTATCCAGAGAGGATAGATTGCTCACTCGCTCTCCTTGATTGTAACCTGGATTTAAAATAAATGGAAATTCCATTAACCTGGTATTGGTATAGGACTTACACAGACCATGAATCTTCAGGGTTCTCATTCTGTGTTGTACTCTCATCATTATCAAAGTCATCTTCCAAATTACATTCAGGATCTCTAATTAATAAAGCATCTTCAGTGTCATGATTCTCATTTATCAATAATTTCCAGACAAATCATTCTGAATGCTATACAGATTACACCATAATTACAAAAACTTGAAACTATTTTGGCTTCTTTACTGGACTTACTAATACACTAAGTAACTGGTTCGAAGAAAACAAAAATTACTTTTCTCACATAGATATAAATATCTCAGAAAACAATCGTGATATCTAAAAACATATTTTCTACAAAATGCACTTCAAATCATTGTTGTGTCAATTTTTCTTATCAAATAACATATTCCAATAGTCTTCATGTCTCAGATGCCCTGCAAGTTCAGCTGAAACTTTTATGTCATCCTTTTGAGTTCACCGATGAAATCCAGTGTGAAGGTAAACAAGTATTGATTTTGTCATGAATTTTGAGCTGTAGGTAAAAAGAGATATCGAGGGCAAAGGGTTAATGGATGGTGAACTGAAAAATCCTATTGAATGCTGGCTGTTAAGAGTGGCTTTTCGGTCCTACGTTTGGTTGCATTAAATTAATATAACAATACAGTATTATGAAAATAAATATTTAGTCATAATTTTTAGTACATTATTGTAGATGATATCTTTGTCACAAATGATGGGAAGATAAATCTTTAAAAAGAAGAAAGACTGTAATAATGTCTGAAATGTTAACCAGTGCTCATTGGTATATCATTAGTGGATAGAAAATACAATCATTCAAGACACATGAGAGAAATACACGAGTTAGTTTCATTTAAGGAAATCATATTGAAAATTGACCTACGTCTCTCTACCATAAACATCTTTGGATCAAGTTTTACCAATCTCTTAAAAACAAATGTAAATATACGCCCTTATTTCCACATAATGAAACACAGTCTACATTTGAACATAATCTGTGCAGTGAATTTAAATTGAAACATTTGGAAAACTATTTCCCTGTCTCATCACACAAGTAATAATTTTTAATTTTCTAACTCCTTTTTTATTTGGTTCTTTTTCTCTTTTTTGTGTGTAAGAAGTAGAATTTGTCAAAATTTAATCCTGTTGATTTATCTCCAGTTTTAATTCTGCCTCTGTTCACTGACTTAGTATTCTGTTTACAAATCATATTCTTTCCCCAAATAAGACATACATTATCACCTCCTTTCATATAAAACATTTTGAACCTTGGATGCTCAGCATCCCCTTTCATTACAATAACATTTTCTTCTTTTTGAATCTTCTACCATCATTGGGTTCTCTCTTTTGTTTTTCTCAAGCTCTGGATTTCTCTGAAGTTTGAACTTTTGCTTCATTTTCTTACTCATCCTTGCTCTTTTCTAGTTTTATTATTTGCAAGACAATACAAGTAAATTCAAAATATTTTAAGCAAAGATGTTTGTTCGATATTTTGGTGGTCAATCATGATTTTTGTGCAGATTGGATCTTTTCCTAGGAATGCTATGGTTTTGGTCTGGAGATTTTTAAATTGTAGTTAACAAAAACCAATTTGGTTTGTGGATTATCAATTGCAATTTATCTTTCATATCTTCGAAGATAACCTAGTTGTTGGCAAATGAATAGTATTCAGAAATTCAAACCAACTGATCTTTATTCTTCAATGAGTGGTTTCTTTCCATTTTTGTACTATGTTGTCTAAAGTTGCATAAAGTTGATGATAATATAAACATCCGTCTCACTCCTTTGTTCTGATTTCTGCTATTGCTTTTATTTCAATGCAAAAATTTGTATAATGATGTGGCTCATCTTTTTTTTTAAATTAGATTATGTAGGTTGTTCTTTTTTCCATTTTGATCACAGTTAGAGTTTCAACTTGGCTAGGTAATGATCTGCAATAACATTGTCTCTTTTTTACACGTGTGTTCCTAAAATTCTTGTAGCTATTTTCTGCTTAACGATGACACAATTGATCAGGGATTGATATCGTCTGATGGGCCATGAGAATTTATTGATGTTCTTTTACTGTCTTGCTCTTATGAAAGTACTTTATAAGAAGGGAAAGTTTTGTAATTGTACCCTGGATAATGGTGAATATTCAGTAGAAAAAACGTGTTGCCAGACTCTGGTACCAAAAGAATGGATAAAGCCTATTATTTTTTTTATTTCTTTTTTTTCTCTCTTAGGTTATAAAGGCTAATATAAGGCTTTCCAGATTATATTAGGACTTAAAAGTACAAATCAAGCCCTAACGAATCTACACATTTAGTTTGTTGGAACATAAAATGAAAAACAATATTGATAGTTTGTGAATTTCAGCATTGGTGCAGAACAGGTTCAAACATAAGAATAGAAAATAATAAAGGAACACAAAGGTTTTCCCACTCTCCTTGTAAGCCTTGTTCAAAGCACATGAACCCAATAACCAAAACAAAGATCTACATTCTCTAGAGACTTGATACTCAGGGTGAGAGGCAAAGTTGGCAAAAGAACAGTGTAAATCAAAGGAGTTAAATTGACACCTAAATAAAGTCCTACTTTTGTTGCCAGCAGCAAAGCTGAATTGACTTCAGAATATGTGGTTCACATTCTTTTTGTTGGCTATTACATGCCTTTCAATTTAACATGTAGTACTTCCAAATTACACCTTTGTTCAGAGTTCTTCAGTGTTTAGAATAAGTTTATAAATTCTGAATTCTAAGCTAAGGGTGAAAATTCAACAGAAAAGAATAGATGCATTTTATTTTTCTAATCATGAAACTGGAAAAATTTTTATTCTGACAATTCTCAAAGAAAAAAACGTAATTAATAATATAGTCTGAAATGCTTAATATGTGATGCCCTTGCTCAATTTTTTTTAAAGGTGTGCAGCACTGGTTACTGTTGAAAGTTTTTTTATACATCTATATTTTATGCGTATTAATAAATATCAATTTAGCTCTAATCTTAGATGAGACTTGTAATGTACATTTTTCTTATGTGGAATTGTGCCTCTAGAACTTGTAAATGGTTTTTGTAGTATTAGAAATCATTCCAAGAATGAATGTAATATTTGTATATTTTGTTATAAATAAAAAATATATTTTTATAATATTTAAATATTACATTATTTGCATGTATGTGAAAATGTAATTCCTGTTTTACTCATAAATATAAATCTTGAAAAATGTTGAGTTTAGTAATAACTTTAAAAAATAGCTCCAAAATTTTAATTTGTTAACATGTATTTATTGTCTAAAATATGGACGGATTAGTTACATGTAAGTACAGGTGGGACGTACTTTTCGTGATACATATAAATTATTTTTTAAATAAAACTACTGAGATCTATGCTGTAAGGATGTCACATATCCTTAACCAGAAAATACTGAAACTCAGCCACTCAGCACAGTGAACTTTAAGACTACACCACAGGTGTGCAATTAGTTGATATCTGAACATACTGTTACATCTCCATAACATTTTACATCTAGTTTACATGAAAAATATAAATAAGTACATTTTTGGTTCTCTGACTTAGGAATGATAAAGAGAAAATGAGACTGTGCCAATATTCTCATCACTTCTTTCATACCTACTCACATTTATTTACGATGAGTTTTATAAAATTACTCAAGCTTAATGGAGTACACAAGTATTATGGCTAATATAGATAATTAATCAAAAGAACTAAAGTTGTACTCTCCTGTTTCTATTTCAAATACACATTCATTCTTTAAAGAAAATATGTTTCCTAGAGAGCTTGTTAACCAGTCGTTAATTTATTATGGAATTAAATACTTTCCAAAATGCATTATTTGAGCTCTTTTGAGCAAAAATTAAGTTTTCTAAGAATCCATCAGTAGTTTCTTTTCCTATGAGAGAAAACTGAGTATAGTGAAAGAAACTACAGATATACAAATTAAACTAAATTCTGAAACCTGAGTGCGTCTTGTATACGAATAAAGAATATGTATGTACAAAAGAAATAGTCATCAAGGCATAGTTTCCTTTTCAACTTAGTCTCTCATATTGTCAGGTACTCTGTTTCACTAAGTTGTTTAAATAAACATAGAAGTACATACAAAAAGTAGATGTTTGCACATGTACAATGATCAAGACACTGCCTCACATGATTCAATAATGAAAATAAAATTTCATTGAAATTATCATGAGGACGCTCACTGGACGGATGTGTATCACATTAAGTTAACTTATAAATACTACTTGCTCATACTGCTGCATATGTTTTTCCATTTATATACCTGTAATTGGTTTCTTCTTCTTTTATATCATCTTCTTCTTCGACAATATCTTCTGCCTCTTCTTGATCAACACCATCTTCTCTTTCTGCCTGCAATGATGAGTCACTTCTGATTGCCTGGGGAGCAATAGATGATAATGGAAGGCCTAAGCCCCGTGCAACCTTTTCCAATGTTGTAGTTCCAAGATAATAAGGAAGGTTTGCACCAGGTGCAGAACGACGGAATTCATCAATGAGCTGCTGGGCTCCTCTTAAATCCCCAGTGGAGACTTTATGTTCCACCATGACTGCATAAATGTCACCCCGGCGAACAGCAGTCTCGTAATCTGAATTGGGATCTGTGTAACTTTCTAACATTTGTCGACATTGACTTAAAGCTGTTTCAGCATCACCTCTATCAAATAGCCTGAATGAAAAATGAAGATTAGAAGACATTGGTGTATCATAAAGCAGAGAAATGAAGATTAATTGTCAGCAAAAAGAACAAAGAAAATGCAGTTCATGAAACATATTCATTATAATTAAACAATTTGAACGTACTAATTCATGATTTGGGTCTATTTTGATTAATTTAACAATGTGCAAGACATAACATAGGTAAAAAGAAATGCAAGGTGCTTCAATAACCTAGTTGTAACAGAAGAAAATTATTGGAGGCTTATTTGCTTTTGAATAAATTAACTTTCCTTGAAAATATCTAGCTTTGCAGAAAATAAATGCTGAGCAACTACAATGGGTATGTAAAAAACTATTATGATGGTTAGGTTGACTCACCTGCGTATTTCTACAAATCTTCTTACAACAGACATACGATTATTTAAATTTTCTACAGCTCTCTCATGCTGCTTTGGGTCACGAGGTTGAGACACTTTAGAGAGACAACGACTAGCCTCTGAAAGAGCTCCCAAAGCTTTTTCATAATTTTGATATTCATCAATTTCTACCTGAAATGTGCAATAAAAGTAGTTTTGATTTTCTTTCTTTGTGAATTATTAACGATGAAAAATGAGCAGAAATCTTTCTCAATTCTAGTTTTTGATTTTAAACGAACAATCAAAATAAGACTTCATAATTATCTTCTTCTCACAGAAAGACACACACACACACATGCCCACGTGCACACGCACCCACACAGATACATACACACACGCACAAAAAAAAAATTACCACTTACTTGAGCACATGCAACATAGAAATTGGCTAGTAATTCAGGAGCTCTCCCTTTACTATAAAATTGCACTATATTCTTTAACACACTAGGATCATTTTGCCAATCTAAGGACTGCAAGTAATTGGCTGCCATTACATAAATTTCTCTCTGTCGAGAAACATTTGCAAAGAAGACAATTTTCTCTGTGTCTCCAGATTTGAGTAAAGCCTTCATAGCTTTCACCTAAAAAGAAAAAGGTAACAATAACCTTAAAAAATTGTGGAACTAAAAATATCTTTCTTTTTTTATTAGTAAAAAGAGAAATAAATTATGTAAAATTGCAAAGAATACAAAACAAAAAGATAAAAAAGAAAGAAAAACTCATTTGTAATGTGAGTTTCTAAACAAAAATCTGTTAAAGGATGACTGACTTACTTTGTTACCAGCCTGTGTAAACTTCTTTGTGGCAAGATGATAATTTCCTTGTGCCATTGCACTCTCTGCAACTTTTTCAAGGACCCGAACTCGTGTACCCTCATCACCCTCTCCTTTTGCCATAGTGAGTTTCTCAGCTAGATCCTCAGTTACAGGAATATTTTTATCTAAGCAGAGATCCAAAGCTTCTACGTACTGCAAATAAAGAATTAAGAAATTTTGCATGTCTTCTCTTAGCAATTTCATTATTTTGTCAGTCATCTACAATGTTATTATACCAATATTATTTGATAGAGCATGTTAATACTTACAATTAGTGTTTTGAAATGTCAATATGTACATTGTATATATTAATCAGTATACCAATACACTACTTAGCCCTAGAAATTTTGGCAACTCACTTGTTGCTCCCCTCCACATGTTCTTATTTTCAACAAAATAGTCTTGAAGGCCTGATCATATTATAATATAGCCAAAGATTTGTTCTGCAAATGAATACAACTTATTTCATCAATGGTTACCTGTTTTCCAACAGCAAGCAAATCAACAGCTTTGTCAAACTGTTTGTTTTCAACAAAGAATTGTGCACATTTGAGAATGAGTGCTGGATCTGAGTTTGAGTTTAGATCAACAGCTATATGTTGAAGGGCATTGTACTGCTGAGTTCTGGAAGGAAAAATGTTTGTTATACTAATTTTCAACAAATTGAAAATGTTTATTTACTGGAGAGTATATGTATCGAATTACATACTTAAAAGCAAGATCAAGGGCTTTATGTAACATTCCTGCTCGATGAAACAATATCACTGCCTTATCAGGGGAAGCTCTTTCACTGCTCTCAAAGTAGCGAGCTGCTTCGAGTTGCTCTCTAGGACCTGCTAACAAGGCTAGATTCCAAAGTTGGTCTTCTATTCCATGCTCCTAAGGAATATAATTAATTCACATCATTTGTCCAATATTATCACACACAGTGCTGATGTATAAACTAGTGGTGACAGAGAATGGCATAGACTTTCTCATAGCAGTTAATTTCCTTATCTCTTTTCTCTGGGCTATAATTTTGGTTGGTCCTGACCTCTTCTCAGGCTGTCATCTTTTAAAGGACATTTTTTTCACCTTTTTTAAAAAAATTTCAGTCCCCTAATACTAAAATTGAAATAGGACTTCAAGAATATTACAGAAGAGTTAAACCTGGTCCTATGCGTAAATTTTTGTTGAAACATTTAGAGCCACTTAAGAGAAAAAGTTGTTTGAACATTCCCGAAAATATTTTGAAGCTCTTTTTCCAAAATTTTCAAATATGTTAATGTATAAGATATGCCCGTTATGTAAATACTAATGTGAGAGAATTATAAAAATAACATTTGTGAATTTTTTGAAAAATAAAAATAATACAGCAAAATGGCATGTCATTTTATTGCATGAGTGCATCTTTAGCACTCTCCATAGAAAAAATTAAAGCCATTTTCAAGAAAATGGAATTTAACCATTTCTGAAAATGTACAATTTGGAGCTCATTGTCTCAGAAAACTAGTTTTTGAAAACTTCATATGCCATTATTTAAAACCCTTATACTGACAAATGCAATAATGTATACAACAAACAAACAAACAAACAAAAGAATACAACAAAATGATATTTATGTCATCTTATATAGTTACATTTAGCACTATCTGTAAAAAATATTTTAAAGAAAAAATTTTGACCTGCTCCTGAGAAAGTCTTGTTTCTAATATTGCCCATACTTCACTCAAAACTGCTTCAAGGCTACTAATAAAAAAAAAGAAGAAACATATGTGACTTTAATGAAAGAACTAGTTGAAGAGAAAATATTTTACTAAAGAAAATCTTCAATATTGTAATTGTAGGAAGACACCAAAAAAATTCAAATTTCCAAAAATTCGAAGTTAACAGTGGAAATTACACCCCTGCCATCTTCATAAGTGTATTTCACTCTATTCTTACAAGAAACTTAAAGACAAAATTTAGAGCAATTTTTTCAGAAAATGTTGAAAATGTCCTAGAGACTTCATGGAAGTACCTCCATAATTTCAAGAATGTTTTTCAAAATATGTTTGAATGAGTTACGTACATATCAATGTACAATAATGGACTGTAAATGGACAATTTGTCTGTGTATTGAAATAAAAAAATATAAACAGAGCTTCGAGCCATGCCAGATCAATAGAAGAATATTCACTTCGGAAAAAAATCCTACGATTAGTTTAGATGCTAGTGTTGTTCACATACGTATGGACAGATAGACAGACAGGTGGATGAAAGTTTTGCTGTAAACCAATTTTTTGGTATCAAGGACCCACAAATCATGGATTCTGACTACACAATAGGTCAAAGGAAGCAATTTACTACATACTGGAACAAGATTACTTTCTCACCCTTACTTCATAAGAAGAAAAAGTATTGTAATCATGTGCCAGAAAATGGCAAACTTTCAACAGAAAGACTCTTATTGCTGGACACTGGAAACAAAAAAGTGGATAAATCTTGTTCCTAAGTAAATTACGTCTCCTAATATGTTGTGGAGTCAGAATTCATGTTTTGTGGGCCCTTGATATTGAAAAGTTGATTGACAACAAAGTATCTGTCTGTTGGTCTGTCTATCTCTCTATCTGTACATCAGACAGGATGTCAGTTGGTTGATCCCTTCAACTGTGGTCAAGCACCTGAAACGTTCAAGCAATTTTCTCCAAATTTGATATTACCTGATTGATTTAAATAAACTTGAGTTTGAAATGAATATTTTGATTTTTGGTGGTGATTTACATGAAGTCTCAACATCATTTTCAAAATGTTCTCAAAAAGGTTCCACATTTTTTTAAAACTTCATCTTTGGCTAGCAAAAAAGTTGCTTAAGAAAACAATGCAGTTCTTATTTTCTTCAAAATTCCTGATTGTTTGAAAATTGCAAAGACACCAAACACTTTTTTAGGCATCTTCCAACAAATACAATATTAAAGACAGAGATTTTTTCCTTGATGAAGAAGGACCAAAAAAGAAACAGTGATACATGTGAAAATGAAGAGGATAGTAACAAAAACAATGATTATGACAATTTTAAAGAACAAGAAAATAGTGTTAGTTTAGGTACAAGTTTTAACATTCTCATCCACAAGAGAATTTGGAAGCCAATTAGACAATTTACTGCGTTATTTGACTAAATAGTAAGAATTAGTTAAAAACTTCTCAGGAGGCCTCTTCAAAATTAGGGGGTTGTCTTATATTAAGAGTCCACTTATATTTGGGTAAATACTGGCATTATCTTTTACTGATGATATGGGATGATAATTGGATGATGAATTCAACATAATACTAAATATGAAGATATGGCCAGTTCAATTATGTAAACTACAAATGAAACTTCTAAACTCAATTCTTAAAGATATATTATCATTTACACAAATTTGAAACATGACTAACCAAACTGGAGAAAATACTCATTCTAGAATTGGCACATGAATCAATGAACAGATTTTTCAAAAGTTGTGAAGATTCTGATTATATTGAAAACTTATAATAACAACTCACCTTGCAAATGCGAACAGCATTGCTGTATGCTTCTGCTCTTGTGAAAAAGTGGATAGCATCACTGATTCTACCATCTGCTTCATAATGGCGAGCCAAATGGTAACACGCTGCACGATCTCCTGAGCTACTAGCTACCTCAGCTGCTTTCTCTATGTCATGTTGAAAGCACAAGACTCTAACCAATGAGAAGTAATCTTGAGCTTCCTCATAAAACTGGAGAGCTAGATCCATTTGGCCTGTGCTTTCCATGTACTGTGCCCACCATTTTGTTAATGATCTGTGTATTACAAAGAAAAAGTAAGTAAAATATTTTACAAATAATCAATAATTACTAACATTAAGAAATGAAATATTTTTGTTGTGGTATGTCAAGATTTTTCAACACAAAAATTTGTTTTAAAGGGTTCCTGACACCTATAAATTGTAAGTATAGTGGCATATTGCTAATCAAACCTGTGAGAAATGTTGCTATAGGAACACTAATGAGAAAAACTTGTATTGGTATATACTGCGATGAAAATGTATTGCTGATATTCATGTTCCTATATTTAATTTTTGAAGAACTCAATTTTATATAGAAATTAATTCATAATTTTTAACATTTTACAACTTTAATAATATTAAGGCAAATTTTGAATACATAAAATTTATGAGTAAAAAGTGATATTATCATATTGAATAAAGAGAGTGAAGCATATATTTTGTATTTATGACATAATTTCATACAATTGTTATAAATATCACAAAAGAGCCAGGGTTATGTTGTAGCATGCCATTTTAATATAGTAATTAGACAATTAAAATCTTCAGCATATTTGAAGTGCATAAAATATTGATTCTCTGGAAATACAAGCTAATCATGAAGAGGCAAAATATTCTCTCACAAAAGACATCCTTGTTTTTCCTTTTCCACTGATTCATTCCCAAATACAAGAGCTAAATTAACAAAAGGTATAGCTCTTGAAATGTATGCTAATGAACATTACTTACGGATCTTTGGCCTTGATTATATAATTTTCAAGGCTGAGAGGATCTTCCAATAACATTCGTGGTACTTGGAAACGATGTGTATCTGAACGCTCATACATATGTGCAGCACCTGTATAATCTCCTTTCGCCTCAAGATGACAAGCATAATTAAAATATGTTGCTCTCAAATGAATTCTATCTTGTTCTTCTGCAACTCTTAATGCTTTCTCCCACTCTCCAGCTGCCTGATACATTTTATTCAGCAAGTCAAAACGACCACAAGTTGTATACAATCGTTCCGCTTCATCCTGAAGAAAGAAAGAAAAAGTAGCAGACACAAAATACATTTTTATAATCTAATTATTCATTAATTTGTTGTATCTGATTGTCAGAAAGAAAATATAAACAAGAGACTGTTCACTCACCAGCATACCCAGTTGCACTGCTAGCATGCCTACTTGTGCCTCCACTTGAGGCTCTTTCTTGGCTTCGCGAAGCAACATAGCACCACGTGCATGTTTCATATGTCCAAGGCACACTGAAGCTACATCTAGACGTTTTGTTTTCACACACATTCTAGCCAAGCTTTCCCACACAGCTTCACTCACATGTGAATCAAAAAGCAGAAATAAATTAGTTGATCATAAAATGAAAGCAAACATTAGAGAAGAATTATTTTGAAGAAGTGTGTTTCTTCTAATGGTAAATTCGTAATGGATTTTGATTACATTTTGAGAGTTTGAAATCACAAATACTTAAAACAGAGAAAGGTCTCCTTAGAAGATATTCTGAGTTATTTAATCATTAACTCTTTAAATTGGTAAGCGTGATGACTTCCATGATCAATAGTATTTATTATTTATTTATTTTACGTCAAAAAAACAGTTAAAAACTCGTATGACATGGGGAAAAGTGAATTGTGTGACATTTTAAAACCCTACACTAAGTCATATACTACTTAAATTTTGAATTTTTGAAAGGGAGAAAAAAAACAACAAAAACTCCCATGTAATAAAATCTATTTTCAAGGATAAACAAGCAATAAATTTTGAATTTTGAAAGGGAGAAAAAAAAATAAAACAAAAAAACTCCCATGTAATAAAATCTATTTTCAAAGATAAATAAGCAATAAATTTTGGCTCTTATTACTTCCTGCCACGACAACATGGAAACGATAATTTGAATAATTGTATTTCCCATTGAATTCTAGAAGACGTGCACAGAAAATGAAGTTACATTTATGTCTAGAAGCAAAACAAGGGGCCATCTCAGCATTTGCTCAATGGATCAGGGACTCTGGACGAAAAACCTGATCGAGATGGGGCAACCGCATAAATAATAGTGCAACCGCATAAATAATTCACTCCCTGGCTATTAAGTTTTTGCTGATAAAGAAAGCATTTGATCAATGAAAAAGAAAGCATTTGTTACAGCGTTGGATTCAGGATGCATCTCGCCTGCGCGCTATTTTACCACTTCTTCAAATTTGTCCAAAAGTATGAAAACAGTTTTAAAATTAGCTTCGGCGATTTTACTTAGGAAAACAGGTTCATCAGGTGAAATCTATCTAGGAGACAAATGCTGTTTTGAGATCAAAAATCGAGTCACACGTTAAATGAGCTCGTGAGTAATCTCGGCTCATTCTTTCTGGTTATGGAATGATAACGGACGATTTAGAAGTAAAATGTATGTAAAATAAGATGTTAGAACATGGGATATTGGTGATATCTACTCAATTAATTTAATTTTCTTTTTGAAATCAGTTTCCAAATTGGAATCGATATTTTGAGTAATGCCTCAAATAATTTTTTGATGGTATTCGAATGAAGAAGGAAACATGTGAACAAGATATATAGTTTATACGACTATTACAGATGATACGAGACAGTTTGGTTGTGTTACATCATCACTAGTTTGATAAGTGGAGAAAAATATATTGAGATTGAAAGGGACGAAAGCATAAATCGGCCTGCATGCCTGAGAGCACGGCCTCTTCCGTGCCGCAGGCTGCCCGGTTTGGCTGTGTCGAGAGAGTGCCCACAAGGGTCGGGTGACGCAACTGCGTGAAGCGGGAAGGGGGGATGATGTGTTTTTCCGACATTTTTGGAAATCTTTTTTGAAAAAACGGCTTCGTAGCGTAAATTCTATTTTAAAAAGGAGTCCACTGTCGTTTGCAGATCGAAAATCGGACAATTTGTTCAGACGTTATCGGTCTAGTAAATTCCCTGTGATAGTGCTATGATCTATTGACTTTTTCTATAAGTATTTTTCGGTACATTTAGCCTCAAAATGTTCTTTCCTTGTCATCTGTGTCTCAGCCTCCATCCCCTAATTTGCTACAGTTAAAATTCTTCTTTCAGTTAACAGATCTCCACAAAGTTGCATCTAATAACATGTAATAAATTATAATCACACCTTTTCACAGTCTTGATTGCTCGAAATGCTTCATCCATGTTGCCAATACTCAGGTTGTAACTGAAATGCAGGACTGCATCTCTTGTGCTTTTGTCACAGCTTTGCAATCCCTCAAAATCTCTCATTATCAGCTTTTCTGAATTTGTGGCTGATGTCTGAAATACATTTTAAAGATTTGTTTAAACATATATATTGTTTAATAAACAAACAAAATGTACATATATTTATTTACTTGGCTGGGTTTCTTCAATAGCAGATAATGAGGTGTATGAACTCCAAGCAATTTAGTGAAGTCTGATGACATTGGAAAAATGTCTTGAAGAATGATTCCTTGTTCTGGAGTAGTGAAGATTGTTACGAGAAGCACTTCTTGCTGCTGTAAGTTCACAAAAAGCATATTTTATATTGAAAAGTCACTGTAACGTAAGGGAAAACAAAATATGCTGAATACATTAAATGATGTGCAGTATTGCCTAATACATTTTTTGGGAAGTTGTAGATTACAAAAAGGTGGAATGACTTCTGAACAAACCCCAAAATGCCAAAATCTGAAATGTAGATCAGTTATCCTTTAGAGCTAAATTTTTCAATTCTGCAAGGTTGGTACATATCTAAATTTCTATGCCACAAAACTGAAAACTGCTGGTGGTACACTACCTACTTTCTAGTATTATTTGTAACATATTTTGTAGTATTTGAAATATAATACTAGTTGAAGCTGTAAAAGTGTTTCTAACTCACAAAAATATCTGCCTTATCTGGGATTTGATTACAGGCACATAGGTCCCCTCAAGCAACTGACACTTTTGAGAGCGGGGCTTCAAGTAAAGTACATTAAAAAATTAAATGATCTGATTCAAATTCAATGGGCTATGATACCAGTCAGGTCAATCCGGAATTTTTTAGTGCAAATCCTGTGTATGGTTTAGGAATTACTGTTGTTGACATGCAAATGAACAGAGAGACTGAGAAAAATAGTACATGCAACTAGCATTTATAATGTTTTGCTCTATTGTATAAGTACATGTTTTGAAAATGAGCGACATTTAGAGCCGGTTTTCAAATTTGTATGAATTTGATAAAGGAACATTATAAATGAGTTACATACATTATTTATCTTTATTATTACATGAATATATTACCACTTATTATAGATTTATTTATTCATTTATTTTTTCCAAGGCACTCACCCAATTGATACATAAGCCAACACTTTGTTTAGTTAGAGTAACAAAAGATAAATTTTTAACTGTCAGAACAAGACGATACAATTATATTTGGTACTTATATATAACAAGTCTACTGACCTGTTAATATATTTGAAGAGAATTATTAAATTATAATAGGCGATTGTTCAATTACAAGCTTTTTCAACAATAAGTCACAACCATGAATCATTTAAGTCCATTAACAAATAATTTTTAGTAGTAAAATATTTTTCTTTGTAACAAAATTGTGTGAAATCTGATGAAGTATTGTTGACGTAATTAAAATGATGAAATAATTGGTGTAATCTTCATAACTAAGTGGATTTATTCAGAGAGCCAGCTTTCGTTGGATTTGCCATCATCATCAGCCTACAAATAATAATTTTATTTTGTATTTTATTTATATTACTTGTAAACTGATGATGATTATGGAGATGATGCAAAGCTGTTGAAAGCAGACTGTCCAAAACAATCCATTATGTTGACAAAGATGACTTCAATTATTTCATCATTTGTAACAAAAGGGATTTTGGTGTCTATTATAAATTTATTTGCAAGTTTGCATGCTCTCTGAATTGGGACATTATACCAAATATTTGTTCAAACAATTGGTACTAAAAAATATTTCCTTTCAGTTGACGTGTGGGTAACTTCTATGATATCTTTGAAAATAACTCAATACAATCAATGACTTGTAACATTGTTTGAAAAGGATAGTCCGGTCTTGTAGTTGCCTATATGCTCAAGTGAGCTAATATCAACTATTTTTGCCATTTGTGTAAAATCATGGGTTAAAAAAAGAAATGGTACTTTGACGAAAGCTAGAAAATTTAGATACTTGTGCTGAACTGCTTCTAATTTATTGTAAAAGGACATATAAGATGGACACCACACTTAAGAAGTGTACAATAAATATTCTTACGTGCATAAATTACATTGGCCTTAGCAAAGTTAAAATAAAGTATTTCAAGTGACATTAAATTTTTAAATTCAACTATCATTCTCCTCACAAAACCTTGTTGGCTTTATGAACACTATGGTCAACATGGGTATCAAATTTTGTTTTTCAAACATTAACAAACACACCTATTTCAAACATAACAACTTTCATTTCAAACATTTTTCAAACATCAAATTTCATTTCATCATACATTAAACCGAGGTTTGTAATTTGATCAACTGCTTCCAGTGTCCACTTATGCTCTAAGAATATGTTATGAAAGTCTTCAAGTATGAGAATTTCATAACTTTACCTTTACTAACATTAAAATAAAGCAATATCACATTAATTGCCCACTGAAATATTTTACTGACTTCTATAGTTTTGAGTTCAACTTGTACAACTTCAAGTCTTCTGCATCTTTACAACACATTTCTTAACCCTTCTTAGGCATTGAGAATATTGGAGTATTCCTCCATTATCTTTTTGTCACATCACAGTCAGTCAGTGCTTTTTATCCCTTTGGCTACTGGCATGGCACCCTTAGTACCCTGGGTTCCCAGATGACCACCTGACCACGAATTTGCGGTGTCTCAAACTGCCTAACTTCAACGACTTCACAGAGTGCCATTAAGTAAATTGGCTAAAGATGCAGGCTAAGTCATCTGCAAATGGTCGAAATGGGTGTATTGCTAATATCAATTTTATGCCATTAATAAATGTCAAGAACAATAATGTCCTAGTCCTTGGGGTATACCTGAATAGTTATATTTTTGGAAACAAATTTTAAAAGCAATTTTGTAGTTGGCAACATAGATGTTAGTATAATGACAGTAGGTGGGGAGAGAAGAGGCAGGGTGGACAGATGGAAAAAATGGGTGGTAAGGAAGGACTTATGTGCATTGTTATATATTATTTTATGTATGACTTCTTGCAATGGAAAAGGTCCTTTATAATGCTGATACACAAAAACACTTTTTCAGTATCAAGGACCCAAAAGTCTTGGATTCTGACTTCAATACCTTTTTGAGAAAGTATTTACTACAAATAGGAGCAGAAAAATTAATTTTTTTCGTATCAAGGTTTCACAAAATTAGTTTTCATAAAAAAATTGGTACTTTTTCCAGCTGCAATTCATGCATTCATTTACTGCTTCCAACTTTCTATGAATTTGTTACAAGAAAGTACAAATAAAAATCAACAGTCAAAAACTAGGTTTGGTCAGATAAAAAATATTGCATACTTTTTAATTTTCTTCCATGAAATGTCAATTGTTATTTATAATTATTGCCCATAATATTTATTTCCACAAGAATTTTGCCTCGATTCTAGAGTTGTGGTAAAAGTGTGTAAGAATTTTAAAAACATGAAATATGTGTGCAAGTTAACTCAGCATTAGTTTTCAATTGCTTACCATTTCCTGATCTTTCAAAGTAGCAGCATCAGGTAGAGTAACAGTTGATGTAGACACTCTTCGTGGCCAAGAAGTTACATCCTTATTACGTGAAGGTTTTGGAAGGAGTTTCGCTTCACACACCAATAATTTTGGTTCTTCAGCATCCCACTGGTGAGATAATACAAATCGTCCAGACAAAGTACGTGCTGGAGGCTGTGAACTGACAAACAATAAAAATAATTTTTGACTGGTATCCCAAACTAACATTAAGAATAAAACACTATTCAACATCAACTATATTTTTCTCTAACTTTTTTACTTACAGTGTTTCACTTTTGCATTCATCTGATTTTGCAGAACCTTCTGGAGTAGCTCTCAAATCATCAGCTTCTTCTTTATCCATTTTGCCCGAAGCAAAGTTAAAATAAGACAGAGTATCTGACTCAATATCCCACAAATATAATCTTGTATCAGGCACAAAATTTGACTGAAATCCACAAAATATGAATAAAAAAATTAAGCAATACTGATAATCTCTAGCATATTATAGAAGAATATGAAGGTGGTCTGAAAAGTTCTTGATTTTGTCTATTGATTGCAGACTTACTCATGTGATTTTCTCAACCACAGAGGTATAACTTTTAGAAGTCTCTGTGGGAAACTGTCATTCCATCCAACAGTTTGCTGAATGTAGATATCCTAATAAGAAGTGGTGCCTCTATTCTTGGAGATTTAAATAATCAAGTACCATGCAGCAATAAAGTTCTTTGTAAAATTCATTTACCAAAATTCATTGAAAGGTTAAAACTAAGTAGGGCAATTTCTCTCCTTCAAATTCTACCATGAAAAAATGGGATGGCAAGTTCACATGTGGCTATGACAGAATCCAAGACTGTTCATATGACAGAAATGTAACAACACTGGAAATCTTTGGAAAAATGCATGTGGTCTTAGAAGATCAGCTTGGAAAGGTGCACTACATTTCTGAGGTAAAAGGAATTCCAAATTAATTTGTTGGTCACATTTTTCTAGAAGAGAAGCACATGAGAAAGCTTTGCACAAGATGGGTGCTTTACCAAGGGTTGCACAAGATGGGTCAAGGTGGATCAAAATGCATCCAAATGGAAGTTTCTGAACAGTTCTTAGTGCATTTAATAATAAACACAAGTGACTTTCCGTGACAATGGATGAAACACGGACTCACCACTACACTCCGAAATCAAAATAACAGCTCAAACTGTACACAGAATCTGATTCATAGCTCCAAAGAAAGCAAAGACAGGAAAGGTCATGACATCAGTACAAATTTAGGAATGCAAAAGAAATTCTCTAAATTGATTATCTCAAGAAAGGTAAAACTGTAACTGGAGAATACTATTCTAATGAAAGTGGACAAACAAATTCGTCATTTTCCACATTCCCTTGGTTTGGCTCTCTTGGACTTTAATCGCTTCTCAAAACTCTTTTTGAGAAGAGATGAAAGATTTCTTCACAGGTTACAATTTTCATCCAAATAAGATGACTGATTCTTTGCAGCACTTCTGGATGAACACCACAGAGATGGAGTCATGGTGCTGAAATATTGCTGGAGAAATGCATTAATTTAATTGGAGATAAAATAGAAAAATAAAATTTTGGGGAACACGCATTTTCATTTTCAGGTTGAGAACTTATCAGACCACCTTTGTACCCCTGAAAAATACAAAGTAATAAGTTCAAATCTATTATACCATCTGTTTTATACTTTGCAACATAGATTTAAAATTCGTGCATATGGTACAGTCTCCAGAGAGTGTTAAAAGAAAGAATGGCATTACTTTCAAAACTCCTAAGAAAAAGCAATTGCCAATTTATCATTGTCAATAAAAATGTTCTTCATATTGATTTGGGAAGGGTAGTAGGGATACGTATAAATATTGTGTGTTTTGCTATTTACAAATTGGAGTTCGCTTCTAAAAACTCTTCAAAGTATATTAGGAGCTACTTTGAAAAATTCTTACAACAATGTTGGTGTCTATTTGTTTGATTTTGTCATGCTTCACCACTGCATACATGATAATTTAACATGAGAATAGATGATACCTTTGCTATTGTAATAGAAACTTTGGTTCCCTTGCTGTTACAACATGCTGAAATAATTTCTCCAAAATCTGAGATATCTTCTTCAAGATTCTTTGTAGATGTATGTGGCTTTGCTTCTCTGCAACAAATTTTAAGATCAATTTCAATGTCACATTAGATCTGACAGTTAAAACAAAGTAAAAATAGGTTAATGTAATGTGATATACATGATACAGCTAATGTCTGAATCAGCCTAATTTGCAAATTAACCAATTAATATTCACATTATTTAAAATGGGTGAATAAAAACTGAAGTATGAACAGCTCTGAACATTCTTCAGACTTTAGCTGTATAAAATTGACTTTAGTCATCATGAGGTAATAAGGGTATGTGAAATACGTTACAGTGATTAGGAATAGCAGATACAAGATAAATAGAGATCAATCTGCTGAAGGGAAGTTTCTAAGGCTTCCATATTTGTGACAAGGCTCTGGCCTTCACAATTAAAATAACATACAGCTTGGGTCTGTGCAATACAAAATTTCCCATGTAGGCCAAAATACTTCTTGCAAACATGCAAGTCGCCTCACAATGGTCAATCATCTTCCTTTAAACAGCACTCTGTTGCTAATGGCAACACTAGCCAGATGATGTTCAAAATTCCTATTGTCGTTATGATGTTCCTAATTGTCGTTCTTAATAGCTTCATCCAAATATTTGACTGTTGAGTGAATTACCATGAATTCACAAATTAACTGTTTTGGACTGAAGCCACATTTTGCTAGATTTCTTAGCAAAATGCATGCAAAATCCATTAATTTTAGAAACTCAATATTGGTTCTTAAAAACTTAATTCTGACCACTGGGTAGTGATGCACGAGTGTGTGTCAGAGGCACTTACGTGGAAATACTACCTGGCGGCCCTCTTGGCAATGAGGTACGAATTACTAAGACTACAGTACAGGCTTAATATATAAAGTAATAGAGGATTACTCCAAATTAAGAATAAATGTATCAATAATGAACGATTACTCCAAAAATTCTCAACGTCCAACAAGGGGTTAGGAGACATTGCATCATGAGGAAGACGCAACAAATGTTAAAAAGAAGATAATAAATAATGTCATAGCACACAAAATAATATCGAACATTATTTTCCCTCAATAAACAACTTCCTTAAAAAATCTCTTGTGTAGTCCCAGAGAAATGCAGTGCAACACATCATTCTTGTTTACTTTCAACAGTTTCTTCATAAGCGAATAAGATTTATTATTACGATAAGTATTACATCTGCATGTATTATCAGATATGGATATTTCCTTTTACCTGCGAGACAAATCCCAGACACGTAAGGAACCACATGTAGTGGCCACACAAAGAAAACTACCACACAACTGCAGACCTAGAGGTTTTCCTTCTGCTTCTGCCAGGGCAAGCGTCTGCTTTACAGCTCCGCTAAAGCTAAACACCTCCACCCGCTCCTCTCCAAGAACAATTGCACTCTGCTCAAAGAGAACTGCAGCCTCCACTTCACTTGAAAAGGATCCTGCACAAAAGAATCAAAACTAAATATAAAGTCTTGATTTAATAAATTACAGTGAAACCTCTCGAAAAGACCACCCCGTTTCGAGCCCAGTTTTCTTACTTCTTACCCTCTTCATGACTAATGACCACAGGTTTTTGATGTAACATTACAGACCCTTTAACCAGACCAGAAAATCTCACATTGAAATAAAGCTGAGAGTTCACATTCTACTGTGAGCCAAGCTGTTTCTGTGGTTTAAAAAAAAAGGTTAAAATTATAAAATTATGAAAATAATTAGAAACTGATAGGCAGGGTTGGGCAAAATACTTTAAATTTAGTATTTAAATACTTTGCCAAAATATTTTGTAAATAAGTATTTAAATACATACTCAAAATACATTAGGTTTTGAATAGCTAAATACATACGTATTTAAAATACTTCAATACATATACATAATAATACGTAAACATATTAATTAATAAATACAGTTGATCAAAGTTATTTAGTAAAGTAAACACTAAAGCTTTAATTTGAAACCAGATTAGCATTACTATGTGTATTACATAGGAGCAGAAATGAGTAAAGTTTTATAGTGTGATAGTCCCCATAAGAGGATCACCCCTCTTAAAAGACCAGTTTTTAGTTTTTAATCACATGGTCAGCTTAAAGAGGTTTCACTGAATACCATATTGTTTGTAGATACCAAAAACAATTTAGATGGAATGTTGGGAGCCTAATGAGATATCCATTATGAAAATTCCATAATACTGCATCACATAACATGACTGTAAAAGCAATAACATTTTAATCCAAGGAAGGGAACATGGTCCTGAATAACACCAAATGGGATACACCTGTTTCTTTCAGAATTTCTGTATCAGTAAGGGGAATATAAAGGAACTTCACATTTTCTCATTTCATGAGTTCTCTTTGGCCATCGCCTCTTAACAAGAGATCATCAATAGTTTTGTGTGAATAAATGGTAAATATTACAATGTGTCATATGATAGAATCTATATTTATTTTTCACTCGAAATAGTAATTAGTTGTTTTTTTTACAATATGTTTGTGTCATAGAACTTTGTATTTAAAATTTCTTGTTAAATAACATTTCACAAAAACACTCACCAACAACTTTGCAGGTAATTTTTGATGTTTCTCCACTATAATCAGTATTAAGTTGGTATACGACGAGAGTCTTCTTACTCCATACTGCGAGATGAGTAGCAGTTACAGTTACACCACTAATTTGAATGTCTGTTTTGAGATCACAGCTGCAGCCCTTAGAGTTATCTTCTGATTCCATGATCTCAATAGTTAACTGACTAGGGCCCACTTGAACAGCAAGAACCTAAATGTTTGGAAAAGCAAACCATGCCCCATTAAGGTGCTGCTCAGCTACAAACAATGATGAACAAACTGATGAACAATCTTCCTCATATTCTCTACCCCTTTTTAGAAAGATTTAAGAATGGAGCACTTACAAACTGAAATAATAAATATAATTTCATGTATTGTAACAGAACAATATTTACAAAACACTAAAAATGGCTCTCACAATATGCATTAAAGCAAGAGATGACCAAATATTCACCAGTCTCCACCCCTCGTTTTAAGAAAACATGAAAAATCCTCTTTTAAAATCATCTTAAAGAAAGCAAAATTAATGAATTTCAAACATCTGATTGCCTTAGCAATGCTTAAATTCTTGAATAAAGACGCAAAAGATTAAAACTTGAACATTGTAAATTACAACAGAAAACTGGAATCACAAAACAGAACAACAATTGCACACATAATGAAATGATATTTGACATCTACTTACATGCTGACTGTAGGCAGAACACAATATCTGTTCACGCAATAAAAATACATTGCTGATAGTATTGACAGCTAGTAGGCCTGAAGGATTGTTCCATGTCAGTTGTTTGATAGAACCTCGTACTTGGCAGGATCGCTCCACTTGCCAAAGAAGTGATGCATCCATTAGAGCTCCACTGACATCTCCATCATCACCGAGGTCTTTCTGCTGGCCAGTGCTCTTCCACATGCACACTCGACCCAAGTTGGACCCCCCACAGAGCAGCCCTGTGGAAAGACAAATTAAAGCCACAAATAAAGCCAAATAAACAAATGAATTACAAACTCATGGTTCAAACAAGAATTTATTCCAGAACGTAAAAAACATTATCTTATTATTGCAATATTTGCGAAAAATAGTCACAACAATTATCATTTAAATAATACTGTAATTGAAGGGTTTCTTACAAGAACTAAACAAGTCCAAAATTCTATAATTTGAGATATTTCACCAGTTATTCCTCACAACTGACATGGATGATTTACAGCAACATTTCCTTTCGGCAAGTGCAATACACATTGAAAGATTGAGGGTGGGGAAAAATTGTAACATAACTAAGCGTGTTTATGTCTAAGTGTGTCTATGGTAGGAAGTTTTTTGTGGCTCCTGAAAAATCTTGAATTTGAACTAGTTCAGTTATTGTAAAAAATCCTCCAATTAATATAGGTTTTTATATGACACAGTTATTAATAATGAATAGGAATTTACTTTTATTTCAAAATGTTGTTACCTTTCTTTATGCATTTTCTTAACTTTCTTTCATTTAAGTAGAAAAAAATACATTCAGGGACTTGTTTTCAGAACTGACATACACAGTGATTTGAATTTGTGATAAATACCTTTCTGGCTATTGAACGAAATATGAGTGAATATTTCAGTGGGAAGGTTGCTAGCATTTTCTGCAGAAGATGGAATAGCTTCAAGAAGATAGTTGTCTCCAGAGTCCATGTCCCAACACCGAATTGAGAGATCTCCTGTTGATATAGCTAAAAGGCCAGAACCGGCCCAAACCATCGTTGCATCTTGAGATCGCCCACTTAGCTTCACCTACAAAACATTGCATTATTTTTTTTGAAAAGTAAGAATATAGTTGAAGTCTTCTATTCTAGAAGACTTCAACTATACACTGAATAAGAAGTTTCAAGTTCTTAAAAATTAAAGGGAAATTTAACAGATAGTTTATAACTTCAGGGATTTATTGATTCCAGATTGGTATTGGTGATAATTTGTTAAATTATATTATTTCAACATAAAATAAATGAAATTATGAAACATCACAGAGTACAAGAAATTCCAAAATTGTAACTAGTACTAGACATTTGATTTTTCCTGTTAAAACTCATTTTTTATTGTTGAACAAAGAAGAACTCTATACACAGGAAATATTAGTATTTAAAATTTAAGGTCATTTGCAGTTCATGGTTTACAAATTGAAATTACCTTTCTTTATGGCAACCTACAACTACAGAATAAAGATTCTCCAAAGAACTTACCTTCATTATTTCTGTTAGGTTGCCTTTGGCATCAACTGCAAACTGTCCAACAGACAGACCTTCTGTCATAACAATAAGATTATCTTTTCCTTCTCTATATAACATTTTCTTTAAAAGAATTCCTTCTAAATTAAGCACTTCTGTTACAGAACCATCTTCAGTGATGTAATAAATAATTCCTGATGTAGAAATACAGAGGTTGTATTTTACTAACAAGTATTTGTTGAGAAAAAAATTCTGTGAGATAAATTTAAATGCATTAAAATTCTTACCTGATACAGAACCAACAAACAAACAAAGGTTGTCCCCATGAGTAGCTTGATATGTGAATCTATTTCCAGCAGTTCTTGGCCTCCATGCACTGAACATGTCAAGAGCTAGTTCATCACCTGCCACTGCAGCTCGAGCTAATCCGCTAAACAAAAATGAAGGTTTACTTAATTAAAAAAGGATGTGAAGTAAGTGTTTTTATGAATCTTCTTCTGAAAACAGCTTTACCAATTGAAATAAAAGAGATGTGAACACAATTCTTACCTTAAGTCATATCCCATATTTTTCTGTAAATCTTTTCTGAAGGCAATATGTGTAACAGCATCTTTGAGATCAATGTGAAAAACAGAAGAAAACTGACCTCGGGGGTCAACTTTCCAGCCAACCAAAGAACCACCCTACAAGAAAATACATTAAATTTATTTATCAGCAACTGCTAGTAACATTGTGGCAACAATTGTTCAAAATAAAATAAGAATATTGATATTATAATAATCCTAGTACAAATTATAATTTCAAAAGAATAGCATTTAATAGCACTACACCTCAAGGCTCCCCTCAACTCTTCACAATACTGCATTTAAATCTAAGACTTAAGAATGCAAGATATCAAAATATATATGCAAACTGGATGTAATGCTCACAGTATCTCCTGAAACAAGCCTTCCTCCTTGCTCGCTCCATTCTAAAATAATGATCGGCACTTGATGTGGGGACTCCACAGAAATAAACTCTTTTTCTCCTATCCACACTCTTATTTCTCCATTTTCCCAACCAGTAACCAGCAATTTCTTTGATGGATGCCATGTTAAAGTCGTTACTTGGGCAACAGGATGCTGGGGACATGTGACATCTTCCAAAGGCTCACCCTTCAAGAAAAATCACAATAAAAATACATTTCTAAAACTATGGTATTCAAAACTAAAGCCATCACAAAAACGACAACATATTAATCAACTTCTCTTACCAATTCATTGCAAATATTCACAAAACCACCTTTTTCTTGACTATATGATGACACAGCTAACCATGGGTTCAAAGGATGCCACTCTATTGCTACATTAACAGCTGATGGTTCTGTTATTTGTACTTTGTAGTCAAAGAACACGGACATGCCTAAAAATTGAAAGTAAGGTAATAAGAGATTGAGCATTTTTGTGCGATTATGGTACACATACCGTGAGAATTTGACAACTTACTTTTCCACAACCGTTTACAATGTCAAGTTTTGACACTATTTTAAAAAAATCCCCGTCAGCACTTGCAAACTTTTATACAAAAACTAAACATTTTTATTAAAATAAATACATTTATTCACTGTGAAAATGGAACGCACAGTAACAACACTGCAATGCAGAATATTGCAGACGGCATTGTTTGTTTCCATATTACCGTGAAACTTATCCAGCTATGAATTTTTAATAGAAAATTTGTCAAAATACTTTACTTTCCACGCATGAAATACAAACAATGCATAACGATAAGGCACATCACAAACGAGCACCACAAAACCAATGTTTGATTTCGAGGTCGGCATGCACTTGGCGAAGTTACTTTTGTTACAATGTTGGTCAAGCTGTTTAATGACAAGCGTTGGCATGGAAACTTGTGACGAAATGCACCGTTGTGCTATCTAGCGTGCAGATTTATTACTACGAGCGCGAAATTGATCTCTCACGAACAGATGTGCACAAAGACATGTTTATTTGTATTTTATTTCGAATTCTATGAGTTTGTTAATTTTTTCAATAAAGAGAGAAAACAGTTATCTAGCAGTTATTTTCTTTCTTCCATCTCTATCACTTCTTCAGTAGGTACTTAACAGGTCGGGAAATTCGATCTGCAGCTCAATCACGGACCTGCGCAGGAACGTCGCGTGGGGAAGGTATAAGCGCCGGCGGAAGGGCAGCTTTTCGTCAGTTCGTCGGCTGTTCGCCGCCCGGTGTCACTCTTGGGGTGTCGTGGATGACCGACAATTTTACAATGACATACGTTGCATTTTGAAGTTTTTATGTTTAAGCAAGACATCTTTGCTGATGACAATAAAAAAAGTGCGTGTTAACCGGTTGACGGTGGAATGACAATTGGTGATAATTTTTGCTGGCAACGTAAACATCTGTTTACGATTAGTCGTAATTGATGTAATCGTTAGTTGAATACGAACTCTTGAATAAATGTGTTGAGAAAATACCTAGTCAGGAAGAAGTTTGAGGAATAAAATGACAATGTTCTGGACTTTATTTGTGAGCAATGTTTTCTGTCGGGAAGTGTGCTAGGTCGCGTATGCATGGGTCGGTGGTCGTGGCCGGTGCCATGGGCCCCTTCCGTGTCTGCTAGAGCAGTCGGGCCGCGCGCCCGCTAGCGGGGACCGCGTCGCGTCGCGTCGCGTGGCGCCGGGCGCCGTCGGGGCCGGCGGCGCGGCGGCGGCGGGCGGGCGCCACGGAGGCGCAGCGCTCGCGGGGGCGGGGCGGACGCGGCGGGCGGCGGCGCCTCCTCCGCCGCCACCACCCACACCGCCGAGCGATGTGAGCATGCAGCCGTCCGCGTGGTTCCTGCTGGGCACGCTGCTGCTGACGGGCGTGGCGACGGCCATGCTGTGCGGGGCCATCATGACGGACCACTGGGAGCACGTGTCGTGGGACCGCGCGCGCCTGGAGGCGGCGGCGGCGCGGCGCCGCAACGCCTCGTCCTCCGCGGGCGGCGGCGGCGGCGGCGGGCGCGCGTGGGGCGGCGCGGCGGGAGGCGGCGGCGGCGGCGCGGGGCGGCGGCGGCGCGGGCGCGGGCACGGCGGCGGCGGCGGCGGGGCCCAACGGGGAGGCGGCGGGGACCAAAGTGGACTGGGTGCTGGACGGCGTGGTGGCGCGCGTGCACCTGCCCACGCCGTCGCCGTCGTCGGCGCCCGGACACGCGCGCGCTGCCGCCGACGACATCACGCCGCCCGCCGTCTTCCTGGTGCCCATGCACGGCGGCATCTGGACGCTCTGCGTCTCCCTCACAGGTGCGCCCGCTCGCCCCCGAGTCCTCTTTGCGGACTTACGCGATCTTGTGTTAGATGCGTTGCATGCTTAAGCCTAGCATGTACAACAAAGTTGCGGAACTTTGTTTGGAGACAGTTGCGAGACACTGTCTCTAGACTGCTGCGATTCATTGTCCCGGGCCAGTTCAGTTCCTCTCAATTCCACCCTTTGCAGTGAAAACATTAAAATGTGGAAACTAAACCAGTTTGCCTTTTTTTTTATTGGAAAAGTCACTTTTTTGGATTCCTGAAGACGTTTGTGATCTCACCTAAATTGTGATTTAATGTTGGGGATCTTTTTTCTCTATCTCGTGAATGGACATGGAGTATTTTTACATAGATCCATTTCTTCCCTCCTTCTGTATCCGTCTTTATACCACCGGCGGGGGGGGGGGAGCATAGAGGTCATCCCCTCCCAAAGGTCTAGAGTTTTTGTTTACCTTTCTTTATTTGGCAAACTTTAATATAATAATATTTAAATATTCAATTATATTCCACTTATGTTATTATTTAAACAATATTATTGTATAGTATCATCTGCAGTACATAAATAATGTACAGTGTATTGAATATATTAATAATTTAACACATCTACGATGCTCTCCCCCCCCCCAATGACCGGTAGATCCGCCCGTGTTTTATACTGGATAGACTTAAAAAGGAGGGTGTGCAAATCCTCAATAATTTTTGGAGTAGTTTCCATCGCAAAACACAGAACACAAAACAAACACCACGTGGCGACTATCTGCAGAATCGAATTGGCGTGTCTCGCGACCCGTCCAGAACATCATGTTGCTCAACATGTGTATCATGTATCCCATTTCGAATTGGAGACTTGCGACATGCAATTTGTATCGCGACAGTTCCAAAACGAAGAAAATGTATGACTCCCTGGAACTTATTGCGATACTTGTATTCTGCGACTTTGTCACTACTAGTCTTTAGAAGCAAAGAATCCCTTATAGGTATCGTGGTAATCGAGATGTTGTTTACTGGAAAGTCTGTATCTTGGTCAATCGTAATATAATAATAATAATAATAATAATAATAATAATAATAATACATATAATACAATAAGAGAAATGTCCACTTTCGCCAGATGCCCCTCTGTGATAGAAAATCCAAACAATGAACCACCGTCCGATCAGTCTTAAGATACTGATTTTTTAAATTTCAATGTTGTATTATTATTTTATTATTTGAATGAATGCAAGTTTAAATTAATCGAACGTCTCTTGAAATGTAATTTATTAATGGATGTGAAGAAAACCTACGTTGGGCTGATTTTGAAATTTGACGAGGTAAGAGAAATGTGATTAGTGAAAAAATTAGAGAATAAGGATTCAATTACGCGATTTAATTGCGTTATTTCTGGGATTCGTATATATTGATTGATTTTTTCATGTTTCCGGGCGCGTCAACTGCTCTGGTCATTAGTCCCGTTAGTTTAGTGCATGTTTTTTTCTCGGGAGATGGCGATCTTCCCCCGCTGGATGGCGAGATCCGGCGCCGACCTACCGTCGGCTAGCGGGGTTTCCCCCAACCAGGAATCTCCCACCAGCGGGGCACCGCCCCAGCCAGGACAAGCTCTAAGCTCCCGACCGGTCTCCCGGGATATGTGGTAGTGTAGGGCATGTTAGTGTAAGTGTGTGTGTAAGGGAAGAGGATAGGACAAGGAATGGGAAGGACAGATCGCGCTAGGCCCGTGGCCCGTTTGGTAGGGTACTGCCCGACATTCGCCCGGTGTTGAAACCACGGAAAACTACCGATCAGAGCAGCTGGTCGCTAGAATTCTCCTCCAGACAGCGACTGAATTCGACCTAGCTGAAAAGCTAGTGTCGAAAATCCTGCCGCCGCCAGGACTCGAACCTAGGACCTCCGGTCAGAGGCGCTGCAGTGATATCAGTTGATGCTGATATCACTGCAGGTCACTGATCACTGAGCGGTGTGATGCACACTCCAGGTGATTCGTATAGACAATTTACGATATGTATATGGACACTTTTGCTACGCTAGCGAGTTCTCATAGCAATATCAACTTTTCTCTAATCGCATGCAAAGGAGAGCTATCTCTTCGAATTTTACATATGTACTGGTAATATTTAAAACATATTTTATAACCATGCGTGAAGGGCAGATTTCATAACTGCTGAATACTACAAAAGAAATCGCGTAGATATTCTTGCCATTCGATGAACATGTACTAACTCGAATTTAACATACTTTTTAGGATAAACGGAGAGGTTTAAGGATTGAAGGCACACAAAAGACACACACAAACACACAAAAATAACGATGTTCTCAGTATTACTACGAAAATAATATTTATGGATCTAACAGAATTATTATAGTTGAAATTGCGGTCAGAGTAAAAAGTTTTGTGGGGTTATTGCCAGAAGACTTTTTGGTGTAAGTGGCCATCAGTTTTTTAAACTATCTTTTCAAAGCATTTTATATAGAGAGTTTCACGCTTCTTTAGCTCCTACTACATGCAACTGGAATCACATGAGCGACACCTACAAATTTTCTTGCTGTTTAGGGGAGCTCATTGTACTTAATGAATTTTGTCTTTCGAGTTGCCATCGAAATTACCCTACCATCCTCAAAGGGAACCATTTCATCAATAAATATTACACTTCTGACCTTCATATTAATTAAAAATGAAGTCTGACTGTGGAATTGAATGGATAAACAGGCGATCCTCGCGTATACTACCAGCCCCTTGCTGCAGTGGCTTCCTATTTATATTACGCCAACTCGTTACTGCACAGATGTTTCGTTGGCATCAATGCAAGTGCTTCTCTCGTGTTTTAGAGGGGGGAATAGTATGATGGGCATCATTCGTGTTTGAAGCCGATGATATCCCATCATTTAATTTAATCTAATTTTTATTTTATAAATTCTGACTTATAAGACTTTCCTATGTAATGTAATTAAAAAATAATTTTTCTTGAAGTAGAGAACTCCATAGTGTGACATGCTAGTAAGCTTTTCACATTGAATGAGGATTATCGTCGTTTAGATTGCGATTTTATCATGTCTCACAAGAGTTGTTCATATCATGCCGAAGTTGTTAGACAAAAACAACTTGACAATTCCAATAAAAACAAATATCTACTTCGATCGCCGTGGCCTTCTAGGACACGTTGGGACTCAGCCAAAATGATGAGGTCGGGAGCCAAGAGCACAGCCTGCTTGACGCAGTATGACTCGAGCCCAATACTTTCATTTCAACAAAAAAGGGAAATTCAATATTGATTGAGCATTTAATGACATTTAAATTAAAGTATAGTGTTTGAGTGAAAATATCGAGGCCCACTTTAAGATCAACAATAATACAATATATATCACGTATGGTGTTTTGTTTATACGTGTTTTGGTGTTTCTGCTTAAGAGGGGTCCGGAGTCTGAGTTCCAAAACAAATGATGACTAAGAGTTAAAAGTACAAAAAACTGCCTCACAATAGACCTGATTCAGTTGATGCATTTCATGTATAATATAGAAGTATGTCAAATCCTTTTACAAATCGGAAATTTTTATGCATTTAATTTACTCATTTTTGAACTGTTCTAAAACGTCATAATCCAATAGTCCAAAAAGGGAGTTTTATACACTAAGTGACTTTGAATATCGCCTTTGTCGACATTTTTACATTTTGTTGTTAAAAGACATTTTCCCAAAATTTAAAATGAATAAATTTTATTTCACTGATATGAATTATGAAAATCAAAAATATGCTTCTAAGTTTAATTTAATATTAGAGGTTGTAAAGAAGTCAAATGTATCATAAAATATGTATCATAAAATGGTTTGAATAAGTGCAAACGTAAAGAAGAGAAAAACCTGTTTTTCGAGGAAAATCAACCAAATAGTCTGCTTACTAGTGTTATGGGAAGCTATGCAATGTGTACACAACACAGAACTTCATCTTGAAAATAATTTTGTTTCACTCGTTTATTTCTTATAGAATGTCCGTAAACATAATAACATGGATTTTCTGACAATCTACTACCTTTAGATATTGAAACTTTTTATTTTGAAGAAAAACTAAACTAAGTCGCCCGAGTATTAATAACTTAGATCTCTATCTAAATTCGCAAAGATGAAGTCTTTTTAGGTAAAATACATATTCAAATCTATTGAATGTTTAAGATGTCGATCTACTGAAGCTTTCTTGTTTTTAACCAATGAGATTTTACTTAACTGAACGACTACATATTTGAATGGCTAGGATTGCCACAAACATTGCCAATTAAAATTATGAAACGAATGTTGCATTCTTGTTCAGCAAGTTCTTTTTAAACAAATAATGATGGAAAAGGCACACAAACAATTCTTTTTACTTAACTAGTGTTAAATAAAAACTTAACACTAGTTAAGTAAACTGAACGTTGAAGACTCAAAGGTTTGTCTAGTTCAAAGTATTCATTGCCTGGAATGGCCGCGGATGGCGTTACTTGTTGAACGCTCATCTTGAGCCCTTCATGCTCTCTTTATTTGTATTTAAAATTTCCGAAGGTATCATGATGGGCAATAATGCCATTACACTCTTACTTGAAAAATGTTCCAGACATTGTAAACGGGCAACTGGATAGGCGATCTGGCTGGTAAGGACAATAGAAGAACATTGTATGGAAGGAAGCACACGTTCTTGTAGCAGAGTGAGACTGAACATTATCCTGATGTATAGTGTGGTCTTGGGTTGTCCGGCAAGTTTGGAAGGCATCCAGATTATTGTTGCCGTACGTGGAAATCATTAAGGAAGCACGCTAGAGCACAGAGACGATCTGATGGGATCTTACAAGACGAGACTAGGCGATGACGCAGTATGTTAAGTGCAAACTCACGCTCTCCGTAAATATTATCCTTGTCTGCGAACAAAGATTTACCTTGCAGTCGTTGTAGAAGAACAGAAACACGATTCTACAGAGAAAAAGATTTTGGGTCATTTGTCACCCTAGTCACGTCCTCAGTTGGACCTGCGCAGTTTGGAAATCACCTCAAGTGGCTGTAATATCAAGGGAAGCCGGAGGGGAGAGCGACATATACGTAGTTCAAACTGTTGTAAACGGTGACAAGAGACATGTAGGAACACGTTACAGCTGTGCTAATGTAGCCGAATCGACCTAAGTTAACCTCGAGAAGTGACGATCTACCTGATGCGGTGATCTGATTGGAGAAACCAGAATGGTCTTTGGAAGTGTTTCGCCTTTGTTAAAAAAAGTCTTAAAAGTTTGGGCCATCAGAAGCAAGTGGAATTTTGCTTTAAGTGGAAATCCCTCACCTTGTCTACATTGTATGCCCTACGGAAGTAAGCGCTCGCAGCTAGAGCCTTTCCGAACGTTCTGAATTCAATCAACAGGAATGTAGCATCATCTCGATATGTTTCGTTAGTACCCATGTTACAACGGTAATTTGTGCAATTTTTTAGTTTAAAAATATTCAATACAAAATATTTTAACAATTGAAATACTGTTGTACTGGTTCTTACAAAATCTTTCACCTCTGCACGGTCTGCACTGAGAAGCGGAAAGTGTAGAGGCAGTTGGCAAAATGTACAAGCGTTTTGGAGGAGTAAGCTCTTCACTGCTGAAGTGAGTTGACAGGCCATTTATCATTCGGATGAGTTTAATCTATGGAGCGTTCTACAGCTTCCAGAAATATTGTAGCTGCTGCTAGATGAAGATTGGAATCCCTGTTTCCTGTGTAAGTATACGTAACCGCGTGATTCGGTGAGATCATAGCATTTCTTATACGACAATTCTACTGATTATTTACAAAAAAAAACTAGTTACTGTTCTTTATCGTAACGATGCTCTAATGAAAATGTCTGGTAACATTCCATTCCTAAGTTTCATAAAACAGACGAGATTTCACATGAAGCTCTTAGTGAGTAAGATTCGTGATTTCATCACTATTATTCATGAGAAGCTAACTGGTGGTAAGTACACGCAACTACATTAACATATCTCACCGATAATGTAAATGTTCATTCCGTGGAAACGACACACTCTGTTCAACCTGTTTCGTTTCTGCTCTGATTCTGCTGCGCTTCTTTAGAGTTACGATGTCTAATTTTCTTCTCGTTCTCTGAGACTGCAAGTTACAAAATGAATGAGCTTTATTAAGTAAGGAAATTTACTAAGAATCATTGTAAGTAGTATAACAAGACACATAAAAGAGACAAACTCTTTTGAATCCTTCTATTAAATTGTTTTTGGGTGGGGACCACTGTTTTGGTACTCTAGCTATTCAAAATTTACGATTTCATCCGCTAGAGAAACCTCGGAACCATCCGCTACAGTAAATATTTATAATGGTAGTTCGTGAAAAACGCAAATAATTTGGAATTTTTGAATTTCAAGAATAACAAGTGCGGGAACACGGGGAAATGCGAGGGGAAACACACGAGAGAATTTGAAGGGAAGCAAGCTGTAAAAATGAAAGAAAGTAGTGGTGATCATTGGGGAAACAAAGGGGGCGGAAGTACACCCAGAAGTACATGCCGGAAACATACGAAATTATATGGGAGAACATGCCAGGGAAGATGCGAGGAACTTGCACGGAACATGCGGAACAACCTGCCGAGAACATGTGGAGAATACATATTTATTCTTAAATTATATTTACATAGATTCCTTATGGCCTAGCTTACAAACTAGATACTTGCGAACTAATCTATATCTACTTTGTCTTACATCCTAACACCGAGCACTATTTTCATTATTTACACTGGAAAATACATACACGTACACTTATAAACACAATCATAAACTTATTTAAACACCATTTGCAATGTACATGCCGTCATCCGCCTCATTTAAAACGCGGTGAGGAACATGCAGGGAAACATGCGGGAATCAGATTGAGCCTGAGCTAAGTTTTTAAGCAGTATTATAAAAAAATGTAACTCTTTTAATCTTGCTGCTGCATTTTTGAGATTTAACGTTCCTGGAAACCCACATTACTAAGCTTGAATAGTAGAGTAGTTCTTAACATACTAAGAATATAAAAAACATTATTCTGTAACACAACATATGGATAGCAAATATTTATTGTCCGTTCCTTGGAGGCTTTCTGTCACAAATCTTTCTGACGTCATGTGTGTCGCAAGAAGTAACTCACTGAGTAAGAGAATTCTGTTAGGACGCGCATGATGATAAGAAAAAAGAAAACACAATCAAATATTTGAATTTTTCAATTCAAACTGTTTAATTGTTTTTGGAGTTTTACCGGGTTTTCTAAGTACCTAACGAAACATGACCGGGATTTGAATCATTTTCTTTCACTTTCTGAATGCAATGGAAATTACAAGGTAGTAAGCGATATAATCGAACGAAGTGGCTAAGGGCGTAGCCCTGGTTTCGCATTCGGCCTTGATTTCGCATTCGGGAGGCCCGGGTTCAATCTACGTGCCGGCTATCCTGACCGGGGTTTTCGTGGTTTCTCTCAGTCATCCAGGCGAATACTGGGATGGTTCTGCTAAAAGGTCACGACCGCAAAACAGGCGTCTCTAGCGGAATTCGTGAACTACGTGAAGTCACGTAGGTTAGACGAATTTGAGTCATCGCGGGTTTATGGTTGGGTGACCGACTAGGAACCTCGGGATCTAACAGCTTTGAAGACATATAATCCATCTTTACGGGACATACAATGGCTAAATACAAATACAAAGCGGTATAATAAACAGCGGAGCTGTTTGTATCACTGACACCCTCCTTGACGCAACCAGCTTGACGTTCATGCGTGACGCAACCCGCCTGACGTTAATGCGTGTTACCAAGACACCTGGATTTATCATGCGGCATTAGTATCAGTTGGGAACCTGAAGAAAAGGAAGAGAAGAAGACCGACAAGGAGAGGAAGACGGAAAAGGAGAAGATGAACAAGAACTAGGGAAACGGGCAACGAGCAAGAAGAAAAAGAAAGTTGAGAAGAAACGGACAAAGATAAGGGGACGGAGACAGAGGGAAAGGAAACGGCTTAAGATAAGGCGACGATGGCGGAAGAGAAGGAAGCGGAGGTGACGGAGGAGATGGAGGAGGAGCAAACTCGAAAGCATTGAAAGTCACTTTTTTTCGGGTAAATAATTTAATAAAAGATCCTAGTTATTACGTATACATACATACTTACGTTTTACGTATTTGTTATTACGTATTACGTTATATGTATTACGTATTACGTTATATGTATTACGTATTTACGTTATTACGTATATATACGTACCAACGATGTGCACATAAAGAGCTTTAGAATTATGGTTGTACTTATAAATCTTCCATATCTTGAAAATAATTTTAGGCACCTGCCTTCGCTGTTTAAGAAATATGATCTATAAAGTTTTATACTCATACTTACTCAGTTTATGAGAAACATATTACTTTCCTTTATATTTAAAAGAAACTTTAAAGTGCTGAAAAACTTTAAAATGAGAATATTAGCTCTAATTAAAAAAAAAAAAAAAAAAAAAAAAATTACAATGATAGCTGCCCATGCATTATTTGTGTTTCATTCAAATAATCATATAAATGTTTAGAAAATCAAAGAAAATTTGAATGTTGAGAATTTCAAATATACAAAATATACAAAATGCCAGTCTTCAGAAATCTGTTATTAAGGCATTAAAGAAAACAAGGTCATGAACTGTATACATTTTTTGTAATCTAATACGATATATTTTATTACAGATAATGTTACTATAGTCGGGAGCTGGCTTGTTTGCGTGCGGGAGCGAGGTCTCTTTGAATTAATTGTTTTACGTATTCTTGTTCGCTGTTTTAATGTTTTGCCTATGGACACTTGGAGCAATTTACTTGAGACAGCTAATAGATGCGGACTAGGCGGGAGTGTTGGCAGTTTCCATGAACACCGAGCGTATTCCCCAGACTCGCAATGAAGTCAGCTTCCGACTCTAAATGCTGCGGTTTATTTTTAGTGCGTGAAAAACTGTAGAATAGTATTTGTTGTTTTTCTAAAGTGCCATCCATAAATCAAATAAAAACTTCACTTTACGCACGTGTCATCAGTTTTAGTGCATTGAGTGGGTAGAATATTAACATAACATGAAGATAAATGAAAACATCGTTTTCAAGCAAATTCTGTAGAGGAAGCAAATGAGGTAATATTACTTGGGCAGAAACCGAAAGACAAGACCGGATTTCGCGGACAAAAAGGAAAGGACAAATCAATAAACGAAAAGGTTTTTAAAATGAAAAAGAGGTGGTGTTTTACAAACTGCAAAAATAAAGAAATGTATAGTAGAAAAGATGAATAAAAGAAAATTAGACCATTTTAATGGTTGGAAAGTGATACGAATTCAACGTCCAAGGAAAGGATAACCAGCCAAATTAAGGAAATAAAATCTGAACAATACAATATTAAAACTAATGTATACATTGAACACAATATACACGCTTTATTAATCTCTTTTTTATTTAAAGATTACCCAAAATCAAAATTTAAAGCAAAAATTAAACCCCAAATCAAAATTTAATGCGTTTCCTCTTTACCACTGGGATTTCGAGAACTCAATTTTCGCACCTCTCTAGTTTTATACAGACTTTAGTTACAAAAGAGGTGATAAGTTCGTACGATCTGTACGTACCTACTGTAATTAAAGAATTAATCCATAAATTTTAATTCTCAAATGTTTTCTTTGCGAGGTCAATATTGGAACAGAAAAAAGCTGACCATTTAGCCCCGTTTCCTTTACTGCTTAACCATTCTCCAAGAGACGCTATTGATTACTCAGAACATCTAATACATATCATTATAATATCGGTAGCGGTGTGTAAAAATTATATCGAATTTGATACGATTTACTTTCGTCGAAAAGCAGTCAAAAATGATTGTGACATATGCGGGAGGAGAATAAATCCGCCTCGTTTTTTGAGCAATTACTTACGAAGCGCGGAATGCTCCGCACTTCTCCGTGGCTTAGTGGTTGGGCGCTGGCTTTTTGACCTGAAGGACCCAGGTTTGAGTAACGACATAGATCGAAATTTTTATCAGGCGATTTCCATTTAGGGTGGCTCAGGGGACGAGTCAGCCACCTTTTCTAATGAGTGTTTCGTGGGGGTTAATGGGAGCTTGTACACGTCATAGGGCCATAATATAAAATAAAATTTTGTTTTTTTGATTTTGTGTTATTTTGATACTTGAATATTAACTTAACATATTTTAATATACATTTTTGAGATATTATGTTCCTATGGGTTTTTAAATGACATTTAAATGTCTACCCGCGCCAAGTGTCACGTCCATTTTCACGTCATCTGCGACTTCATATTTTTTTGTGATTCCAGTCTTTTTTAGAGAAATTTCTTTTGGGTTGTATTTAGAGTAGTGTGGCAAAACTGTCTCGCGATAGTAATTTGTTTCCTGACAGATTGGCGGCAGTTTTTACGTTAATATCGTGGGTTGTAGTTCGTATATTGTGAGTGGTTTTGTAGTGTCTTAGTTACTACAAACCACTAATATACTACACTACGACTTAGCCACAGAGTAAACTAGTGGTGCTACATGGCACAGACTTTGTCGTAGTAGTTTTCTGATTTTTCTTGGTGTGGACTGGCTCTACGATCTTGCCACATTCTCATGCCAGCTGCCATCTATCGTCTCCCACAGTACATTTTTTCGGGCATTTTCTCAACTTTTCTGTTACCTCATAGTGAAACCGAAATACTACCAAATATCTGCATTAAGAGGCAAAGAGTCTGATGAACCACCGGGAAGACTAACGAAAGATAAATGGCGCCATTGAAAACTACTAGAAAAAGCTCTTAGACGAGTGGAGTTAAATAATCCCAAAATATTGCACTCGAAAGAAAATATTATTTTTTCTCCAGTTCTCATCGCAAACTCCCAGAAACAACTGAAGATACTAGGATGTTTTAGGGTTCGTCTTAAAAAAAACGGCTTATTTATTGGATTCTAAAGCATGTTTCCATTTATCCTTCTTCGGTCGTGTCAGTAGAACAAACAAGATTATTACGTCGTAACTGACAAAAGGAAATTAATAATTTTAAAATAATAACCTTACTTTAACTGAGAATATAATACATTTTTATATTTCATAATCTGTTTCTGCCCCAGTTGTGTTAGGGTCGATAAATTGTGCTTTTCTCTTGCTTCTGATGCCTCAAAACCAACATTGATTCCAGAACTTACCAAAATGTCATGGAATTCGTGGAGCAAAGAATAAAGAACTGATCGTATTTTATCTTCATATTTCTGAACGCCGAAGGGAAATTCTCCGGACCATCCGCCTGACATAACAGTAATAAATAGCACACAGTCTTGGCTTATTGAAGACCATTAAAATTCAATAATACTTTTTAAAGATTGTTTTGACTCTTAGTCGAATTGGCAAATGCTCATTTTTCTATCAAATGAAAGAGTTCATGAGCACTTCACCTGGGGCGATCCTGAGAATATTTAGTAAGTAGGAACCATTTATGTAGAATTTTCTCAAACCATATGGTCTGTAGTATTTTATTACAATATATTAATTTGCATGTAAATTCTTATTACGTCAATAAGCACCTCATTTTTCCGCCGTCATTTTGATGACGTCGGAAGTTCTAGGGCAACGTTATTAAGTTTTGTTTCGTGTACATAAAATTGTAGTCTATTTTTGCGTAGTTACCCACCATGTATTGGACTCGAGGTATAAAAGTTTCTCGTTAGCATGTTTAAAAAATATAAATTAAAAACATCTTGTATATGATTTAAGAATTAGTGTTATTCACTGACAATACATACTAAGGACATGCAAGATCCATTTATCACACATGCTGATATATGGCCATGCTCTTCCTGCTGCCTTTGCTTTCAATCCGACACCGATCCCACTTGATTTAAATCAGAAGTAAATGTACTCATGATGACTCGGATGTTGAGAAATAACCTATAAGAACTTATGAAAAATTCATTTAGTCCTTCGTAGGAATTTTTGATTATCATTGAGCTTGCCATTGCACAAATTCCATGATATTTAGTTTTACTAGTTTATTCTATTACTGAATAAGTTTAATTATGCAAATTAACATTCACCGAAGACTTAATGCTATATTAGATTTTTTTTTACTGTACATTTGTAATCACATATCAGTGGAAGTTCAGCAATTCCAGTTTATATTCCTCGCTTATCGGCACCCCGCGCATAAATACGTATTGTTATAGCATGTGTATTTTATGTTTAAAAAATATGTATCCTTGCTGGACATTTTGTTGCTTCTCAATACTTGAACACAACGTAACCGTGAAAATGACTGCGTCGAGCTTTCTAGTGTTAAAGTTATAAATATTATTTTCGTGTACAAAATCGTAGTCTATTTTTGTGTGGTCATTAACCATTCTGGCCTTTGGTGAGAAAAGTTTTTCTTTTAAATTTGTTAAGAATCATATAATACATATGATTTGGAAGTTGATGTTACACATGCAAACTACAAGGTAGACAAGAAGACAGGATAGATAGGTGGTTTTGAAAAGTGCAATACTTTTTCCTTGTCGAGAAACCTAAACCCCTTTCCACATAATCCAAAGATCGATTTTTTGCACGATTAACAATTTCCACTGCATTATGCATTCGAAAAAAGTAAAAGAAAAGTTTCCCGATGAAATGAAATTAAACTTATGTTGCTTGTCAAGTGTATTTTCATAAACTTTAAAAAGTGACTAGAACGGAATCCCCCTTTTTAGACGAATATATTTTTCAGTTTTGCAATTTAATAAAAGTAGGAATAATACATTTACTTTACGAACAGAGGTAATGAGAACCGAAGAGTCAGAATAGCAACTTGATATGGCTAATTTAATTTTCTTAAGGAAACACTATTTGATTCGTCCGTTAGTGCTTTACATCTTATCGTAAAAAACGGAGTGATCCGTAGTGACAGCGAGGGTGCTAGCGTTTCATTTCCAGATATAGGGGGAAAATTCTGTTCACTCCTCATGGAATTTATGGTAGAAAATGTAGATAGTTTTTTCGTGAGTTATAAAACAGGTTCAACTTTATTAAAGAAAGGTTTTTATTAGCAACCTCGTACGCAAATAAAGAGAAAGAGAGGAGAGAGAATAAGCGAGATAGAATGTGAGTTGCGTACATTGAAGTTCGAGAAGGCGAGAAAGTGGGATTCATATATCGTCACCGAGCTCGTTCATTCTAAACTGTTATTGGCAGTCATTCCCTGGAGTAGAAGTGCGCCTGTTGAGTGTATTTCGATCCACATCTAGACACTACCACCGGGCTTTCACTGGGCGATCACAATCTGACATTTGACCGTCTGCTCTAAATGATGTTCTCCCCCACTTCGGCTGACGAGCTATATCTCTCTTTATTTTGATATTTTAATGGAAAACTCAATGCGCCTGCCGTTTCGAAATCCTGTGGATGAAGATCGTTTCGTTCTTTTCCTTCCGGTGCTTCCTCTGCCTGGCATCCCGTGGCCCCACAGCGCCTGCCTTCATCGTGGCCAAGCGCCTGGCTCCCGGAACGCCTCCCGACGGCCTTTCCCTTGATGGCGCTCGCGGCTCCGCATGGACGCGGCCGCTCGGCACGGCATCTACTGGCCGTTACGGAGCGCGGCTGGCGGATTAGGTTATTACGTCGTTCAATTTTGCATCAACGCTTTTCTACGTTATTCGGAGCTCTTGAAAATATGCAAGTACTTTTAAATTTTAACCTCAAGAGAAAAGAGATTTGTGGATGAAAACTCATTAATTTTTCTCATCTGATTCACATGGAGGGAACAAAAAGCCTTCTGATTCACATTAAAACCAATATTGGAATTTTTAGGCCTTACCTATTAGATAAATAATTTTTATTGTATTATGATTTAATTATGAGTTATATAATCATACGTAAAATGTAAAATATAATTCTAAATCGTAATAATAATAATAATAATAATAATAATAATAATAATAATAATAATAATAATAATAATAATAAATTCTAAAATATTCAAACGTTTTTGTCCAAAAATGAAAAACATTTTAAATGTGGAATTGATTTATTGATTTTTTTCGAGTTTCTGGGCACATATAATGCAATAGTCATTACACGCAAAATTTATCATGGGAGGTGGCGGTGATCTTCTCAGCTGGTTGGTGAGATCCGGCGCCGACCAACACGTCGGCATACAGTGTTTGCCGTGGCTAAGTATCTCCCATCAGTTTGGCACCGCCCCAGCCGGGACACGCTCTAATCTCCTGACTGGTCTCCTGACAAGGGTCGTAATTTAATGCATGTAAGAGTGTGTAAGTAAAGAATGAGAATAGGACAAGAAAGAGGTAGGAAAGATCTCGCGCGGTCTATGACCCTTTTGTTAGGGTACTGCTCCGGTATTCGAATGGTGTTGATTGGAGAAACCAAGGTAAACTACCGATCAGAGCATCCGGCCGCTAGAATTCTCCCCCAAACGGTGGCTGAATTAGACCTAAATATCTAGTTCGTGTCGAAAATCCTGCCACTGTCGGTACTCGAACCCTTCATGGAGGCAGTGTAGTGACATCAATTGGTGCTCTGAGTCACCTCAAGAGCGTACAATCGAAATCAATTTCTGGAAACCTATTCAGTGTTGCTATATTTACAAATGCAGTTTCTGTAATAATCTAACCTCAATCACTCAAACTGCGAAACTAATTCGCCCGCAGCGAAAACTATCGAATTATACCGCCAGATGCCGTTTCAATAGCATAACATTTCATTACAACCTGCTCGGTTTTTAATTTTTTATTGTTTGTGGGGACGTTCTATCCAAAAAATCATTTGTAGTAATATAATCCTTAAAATATACAATGTGCAGAAACCAGTA
Organism: Teleogryllus oceanicus; assembly: GCA_964035755.1. Classification (NCBI taxonomy): domain Eukaryota; kingdom Metazoa; phylum Arthropoda; class Insecta; order Orthoptera; family Gryllidae; genus Teleogryllus; species Teleogryllus oceanicus. The sequence continues at coordinate 109,364,024 of CAXIVR010000003.1, forward strand.
AGTTCCTATCTTGCACCATTTGCTCAAATTTAACGATGTAATCTCGGGGTCGCAGGAAATTATTTTATAGGTGTGGCTTTATAGCTAGTGAAATATCCGTTAATACCTTCGCTCTCAATTTTCACTTCTCATTTATATTTCTTCTTTATTTGTTCTCTTTTTTTCGGCTTTTGTTTCAGCAGTTCTTGTAAAAAATACGATAATCAGAAAATGAAAACTCTTTATTGAAATGATCTATACGCTACGAAAACCACTTTAATTTCAAAACTAGTGGTGATACAGACTGGTATAGACTTTCTCATAGTAATGTTTTCTAATTTCCTTGTTATGGACTGGCTTTACGGTCTTGCCCCATCCTCTTGCCAGCTGCCATCTTACGTCACCCAAAGTACATTTTTTTTGACATTTTTCTCTACTTTTCGTTTTCCTAATAGTAGAACCAAAATATTACTTCAGAAATATTGAAGCAAAGTAAAAACTCGTTCTAAATAGAAATATTAATTGAAACATTTGAAACTGTTTTTAAGAATGTGGCGATTAAGCATAAGTGTAAACGCGAAATTTCAAGCTTTTTCACAGAAATATATTGTTTATTCTAAAATCTTCATTTAAAGTCATTGGAAGCACTTCCACGAACTAATGAAATAATGTATGCAAATTGATGGAAATGTGCAAATTAACGACGTAATCGGTGTTTAAAAAATTAGTTTTGTCTAATTTTTGAAAAACTACAATAAATGAATGCAGCACAATGAAATTTACGTCGTATTAATCAATGCAATCTGCACTATCCGTAGGAAAAGTTTGAAGAAAACATTTGCAGACATTTTTGAGAAAATGGCGTTTTGAGCGTTTCTGAAAATGCGGAAATTTGTGTTCATTTCAACAGAACACTGTTGTTTTCGAGAAACTTTATATGACATCATTTAAAACACATGTACAAATGAATATAATAATGTGAATAAATCGCCTCCAGTGTAAATATTACCGACACGAGAGACAAGTAAAAACATGTTTGTAATTTTTGCAAAAACAAAAACTAGAGTAATGGCGTTAATGTTACGGTGTAGGGTACATTTGGCACTACCCCTACCAAAAATTTAAAGAAAAAATGTTAAGCCGTTGTTGAGAAAATATTGTTTTCGTTATTTTTTAAAATTGCAAATATTGCACGCACTATTGCACGAAAACTACTGAAATTTTCAAAAAAATACATGAGCTTAATGAAATAACTATTTATGGAGAACAAATTTAATATGATTGATTGATTAGTGATTAAGGGCGCGTCAAAAAAATGTCATTAGTCCCGTTAGTTTAGTGCATGTTTTTCTTCGGGAGGTGGCGGTGATCTTTCCCCCCTGGATAGCGAGATCCGGCGTCGACCTACCGTTTTCCCTAACCAGCTATCACCCACCAGCGGGGCACTGCCCTATCCGGAACAAGTTCTAAGTCCTCGACCGGTCTCCCGGCATGTGTGGTAGTGTAGTGCATGTTAGTGTAAGTGTGTGTGTGTAAGGGGAGAGGATAGGAGAAGGAAGAGGAAGGAAAATCGCGCGCGGTCCGTGGCCCGTTTGGTAGGGTACTGCTCCGACATTCACCTGGTGTTGATCGGAGAAACCACGGAAAACTACCGATCAGAGCAGCCGGTCGCTGGAATGCTCCTCCAGATAGCGACTGAATTCGATCTAGCTTACAAGCCGGGACTCGAACCTAGGATGCTCTGACCTCCCGGTCAGAGGCGCTACAGTGATATCAGTTGATGATCAGAGTCACGGCTCCCGGTAATTTTATTTGAAGGAAAAAATCAGAGGTCATCAATTTTGTAGTTGTAAAAAGACCCCGAAAAGAATTCAAACTTTTGCAATTTTCGAAAATTCAAAGTTAACCATGAAAATCGGACCTATACCACCTTTATAAGTGTATTTTACACTAATCTTACAAGAAATTTGAAGAAATAGTTGAAGTTTTTTTTGAAAAAAGTTTGAAAATGTCCGGGTGACTTCATGTAATGTACCCCAAATTTTAACGAATGTTTTTCAGAATTACAAAGCTTCAACTAGAGCCATATGGATTGGGGTTTCTTCAATTTGGAAAAAGTCGTACGCATGGTTTAGACGCAAGTAGTGTTTACAGACGGATGGGCGGGCGTTTTTCGATATCAGGGAACTCCAAATAGTGTATTTCCGTTGGAACCTCGATATCGATTTTCCGCAGCTTTACATAACTTTCTATATACTACATATATTACTTCGTATGTATGCGAGAAAGTATTAAAGTGTTCTCAACGTCTTCGGCATTCTTCTTCCTTTGGCTCGTGGCATTTTGTCATTTCACGAAATTCTGAAATCTAGCAGTCCAAAACTTTTTCGGTTCTCTTGGAACCAGCCTTGTCTTTTTACATGCTCTTATAATTTAAAATTTTCTTTGTGAACTTCACCTGTCTTGCGTCTATTATCAGCGGACCCGAATGGTACCATCGCCTCCTATATTACTTTAGTAGTATACATTCTTTTTGCGGCTCTCAAAGGCAACCAATCTTTACAAATCAGATCTTTAAAGAAGGGTAATTTCACGGAGACGTGACAAATTGCATTTTGACTTTAAAAATATGAAGGGTTTGTTGAAAAAAATTGCATCCAAATATTCATTTCAAATGCAACCCTGTCAAAATCTATATAGTTAAAAAACTCCTTAACGAAGTGTTCTAGGATGTTAAAACTTGAAATGTTGTTGCCAAAGGTCTCAAAGAAACGGTTCTAACATCACAATATACAGGATAAAATATTCTTAAATCTTCTGTTAAATTTTTGTTGTTCCGGCGCTTAACGATATTATCCAATACTAACGCTATTACTCGGCGCTGGAAGCGATCTTTGTGATTAGAAGGCTTAGATTTCTCCATTTTATATGAATCATTTTTATGTACACCGTAGTTTGCGTCGAGTGATGAGGTTTATTTACGTAAACATAATTCCAAGATTATGCACATAAACTTAAATGCTCTCGCAGCAATAATTACAAGTATTAATAGTTGCTTGATATCGATGAAGATTGCTTTTTGTGGGTACAGTGCAACCGTTCACTTATCGCATGTACGTATTGATTTTCTTGTTTCTGTGAAAATTTTGGGATGTAACCTGCAATACTCATGCACTTGGTATGATACCAAATGATATCTACTAATTACTAAACGCTCGTTTTATTCTTATTCTATTCTTTATATCTTAACGCTCACCGCTCAAATTTCAAACTCTGTTAATAGAAGTCAATATACATTCATGGACAGGGCAATTCAAGAGGGGAAATATTTTTTAAAACATTAATTAAAAATGAAATTTGATGAATGCACATGTCTATATTTCTTTCACAATATTGTTTATTTCTTCTGGTGTGGTTGATTTTAAAGTCCTAACATAAGTCATTGAAGATAAGTAATTGTTTTGCCTTCTTTATTCGATCTCATTTCTTTGAAGGTGGGTGCACTTTACTTTGATAAAAGGAAAATTCGCTGCAAGTCCTTGTGCTACGATGAAAAGTTACGAATAGGGCTACAGTGTACTATGGGACGACCGAGACTCAAGGAAGGAACCATCTCCACAAAGTTGCCAAGGTGTTCTTCGAGTGAATTCACTAGAGAAGGCAAAATTGAGAGGGGCATTATCAGAGAAACTAGATCAAACTACGATGGCAAGAGTGCTCTTACATCTTTTGATGTTTGTCAAAAAGAAGAAAGAAACAATATTGGCAAAGAGTGCACGGTTGTGTACAGTGAAGAGTGAAGACTCTCTTGTTAGGATTTATTTCTGTTTTATCCGTGACAATGTATTCTTTGTCAGCAGTAATTCTATAAAATCAGTGTGTTCAGCGTGTTCATTCATCGTGTTCGGTCATGAAATTCCATTGATAAGGCTGGGAAATAATACTTTCCCTAGAAAGATTTGTAATTTCAACAAATTAATTTATATCTTAGACAAGTTGAAGCATTTTCAAGAAAACTCTTCTATATTATTCTCTTATATTTATTATTGAAAATGTTCTTTTGAACACGTTAGTAAAAGATGTAGATGTTACATGTAAGCAAGTTAAATTTATTATTAAACAGTTCTATGTATTAATCATTGAAAATAGGTGGAAATGTAGTTGGCACAGCGTATGATAGTTCAGATGCTGCTACTTCCTCTCATGTTTTATTGCTCATTTTATATAAAATTCTTTCCTATATTATAGTGGTAGAGAGGAGTCTTGCGCACACGCCACCGATCTTCATAAATGAAGTCTCTAAAGAAAGAGAACTCTACGAAGACGTGATGATTTGAACTTTGACTTTCAAAATACGAAGGATTTGTTGAAAAAATGAATCTAAATATTTATGTCAAATGCATCACAAACAAATCTATAGAATACTTAAAACTATTTAAATTAAAAAATTGTTTCAAACTTCAATTTCGTTGTATTTATTTTTACTTCAAATTCTATAAGTACATTGAAAGTTACCTTTTAAAATTTTTTAAACAAATAAACACGCTTCGTTAACATCTTCCCCTCTTCATATGGAAAAGAAAAGATAGGGCAGAGAGTGGAATTTAACATGCGATGGTTCTCGCACGGGTACGCTAGTCATATATAAGTTAAGAGGCGTGATTCAAAATTTCAGTTTGCTCAAGCAAGTTGTACTTAACTGACTGTCTTCGTAATTTTTGAACGAAATTCTTGATTGTAAAAGAGATGTAGCGTGTATTCCTTTCCCGATTTCAGTGTTGTATGTTCACTCCATTGTTTTTCTTTTATAATAGGATACAACTTTACTTCGCTCCTCTTACGATTTTCAATCGCTTTTGTTCTCTGGAAACATTTATGTAATGGGAACACGTTCTTTCCCTCGAACGCTTTTTCATTTTCGACATTCATTTCATTAAAAGAAGCTCGATCATAAAGTTATTAAGCCATTATGAATCATATAACCTTTTCCACCTCAATGGCTTTTTTGATGAGCTTCACTTTTTATAGTTTCTCATCTTTTTCCCCTAATGACTTTTTAAAATTTTCTCTTGATATAAGTTTCCTTCGAGTTTTAATTTATTTTTATTTTGATTATCTTAAACTAATATTGAGTTAAATTCGGATAATTTATCTTCAAGATTCAATCAAAGGGAGCTTGGATTTGAAAGTATGAAAATATAAATGTAGAATTATAATGTTTTTTTTTAATTTTTTTTTTAAATGCTTATTGAAAGAGGTTTATCTCTTAATATGAATCTGCTTATATATTTGTTTTCACCTTTTAGTTTACACGAAAAAATAGCCTTTCTTCTGAAACTATTTAATTGAAATCTGGCTTTGTTCAAAAGATCTCCGTTACAATTTGAACAAACGCTCTCTTTGAGTAGTTATTTTCCATTTTATGTGCTTTCCGGAGTGTTCTGATCTCTTACATCCAGAACCGTTTAACCTGTGTAAATTGTGAAATAACTCAAACATTAAGATGAAACATTCTTATCCTTACTGGAAATAATATATCATAATCGACTAACATTTCCGCAATTATTGTTTCATTTCGTTACCGCAGCATAATTAACGCAAATTATCCTTCGTCTTCTACGTTTAATATTTTTAGAAGATGTATGTTGTAAGGGTTTCAAATAGTTGAAAAGGAAAGTAGCGGTCGTAATGATAATTCTATGTCAACTCATTGGAGCTGATTTGCCTGCACAACCCGCGCTCTCATTATCGTCACGCTCGTGCCCTTTGGGGAATTGTTGGAGCTGTCTGGCATCTTTATCGCCGAATTGTTGTTATATTGCTAAATTATACGAAAAGAGCGCTCTAAAGCGCTAGAGATTAATAATTGTCAGAACTTCCCTATACTGTTAGTTTTAAGATGTATATGTCCGTTGTCTTGCGAATTATAATACAATGTAAATCATTTGAGCTAACAAAAAAGTAAACTGTATATTCGATACAATGGGCAAGAAGGGTGAACAAGAACAATATGGATTGACCCAGATTGGGCAGTCGGGGTTTTGAAGTTAACTGCCCCTGGTGGCAAGGGGAATAAATGGGTTAAATACCAGCGCTGCCGAATTCTTTCTCGCAGAGGCAGCCGCAGTTGTGGCTTCCGCCCTTTCGTGCGGCCGCCGAGCCTCCGCAGCGCTAGGCCCGCCGCCTACCGCGATGAGCGCCCCCGCCCCCACCGCCTCCTCCGCCGCCACCACCACTACCACCACCATCACCACCACCACCACCACCACCACCACCACCACCACCACCACCCCACCTCACCCCACCGCCGCCGCCCCGCCACCGCCCCCCGCCCCCCCCCCCCCCCCCGCCCCGCCGCCGCCGCCGCCACCGCCGTAGCCACCACTGCCTCCGTCACCTCCATCGCCGCCGCCTCCACCGTCGCCGCCACCGCTTCAGTGCGCCGTGCACGCGAGGCGGTGGACGATAGCAGGATGTGGCGGATACGGCAGTGGCGAAGGATGCGGTGCAGGCGATGACAATAATGACGGAGGTGATGATAATGAGGAAGATAGACGCGTAGTGGTGATGTTGGCAGTGACTATGGCGGTGCTGTCGGTTGAGGTAGTGGAATTAGTGGAGGCAAGGGCTATGGAAACGGAAGTGGTGATGGCGGCAGATGCAGAGGAGACGGTGGAGGGTTGAGGTGGCGACGGAATAAATGATGAGCGCTGGCAACCGCGGTTAATGACGGTGGTGTAGGTAGGACGGTAGTCAGTGAAGCGACGGCGATGACGTCAGCAGCAGATATGGTAGAATCAATTATTATTTATCAGGCAATCAATATTTATGATGATTTGGGAACGATGGAGTGTTTAACTTTGTCTCGATAGTTATGACGATTATTACTGAACGAACCTAGATGAAAACAGAGTTGAAGGAGTGAAAGTTTCCGGGCTGGTAGGCCGTGGTCCAGTTGGCATTGAAGAGCCAAACGTTTCGTCCACGTCTGCGGTGGACATCTTCAGTAGCGGCAGCGTCGTGGGGGTAGTCTCCGGGTCGGCGGCTGGCGAGCGACATGAGTGGTCATTATCAGTCGCTAGCCAGCCGCCGACCCGGAGACTACCCCCGGACACGGCCTACCAGCCCGGAAACTTTCACTCATATTGACTCCGGCCGTGATAGCCTACGATGATATGAAGAGTTGAAGGAGATTACAGATGTAATTTCAAGAAAAATTCCACATTTGCTAAAATCGGCGTACCGCACCGCAGTGCGCACTGGTAGCTTCCGTAAGGAAGACAAAGTTTGATTCATGTACTGCTGCGGTTGTTTCCCGCTGACATCAAAGATGCTCAAAACAGCAGAGTGGATGTAGATGTTGATAACGCTAGCTATGACGACGGAGATGTAACAGCATGATTTATAAAGCGGTTGCGTGAGATGTCAGGTTTGCTAGCTGTGACAACAGTAAAAGTGGTTTTTGATTGTTGTTTAACGGCGCTTTGAAATGCCGGATGCAATTGTGGCTTTGAACATGTTGGAAGTAGCGTGAAATTTTAAATTGTAAGTAATACTGGTATACTCCCCGCACGCTAGCCGTTTGAACTTGCGCTGTGGACGTATTGAGCAGATGACGACGACAGCGAAGGGGATCATGACAATGGAGTAGTGATGGAACGAGAAGCAATCGTGCAACTTCGCGAACGCGCTTTATCCATCTGGATTTGAAATCTGACGGCCAAAGATGAATGCCGCTAACACTCTATTACACAGGACCCTACGATGATTAAATGAATGAATGATGACGATGACGACGATGATGATGAGAGAATAATTATGAAGAAATGGAAAGATGAGAAGGAGTTGTTACAAGCACATCCAAAGATGATAGGATAAGTTTAATACTTTCCGTCTTTGTACGTTACTACTCAAAGATTAAAATAATACGTTTACAATTCTTTAGGGTTAATTACATTAGCTGGCTATTAATTAATATGCTAACATTGCACATATGTATTTTTGCATTCTCAATAAAACGAGTTAGCTAGTTAGTTATTTAAATCGTTTTCAAAGGGAAAACAAGTTGAAAACACGGCCAAGACCATTCCCATGGTCAATTCCATTTGATGTTTTTTCGTGATCTTTAACATAATGAATTGGGTTTTATAAGTTTTTAAAATGAACATCTGTTTACGCAGCACCATCCCTCGATATAGTTAATTCATGTTATACGACCCCTTTTTAATGAAATTAAACAGGAGTAAAAACGTCCGCGATCCTGATTTGTTTCAAATTAATACTATTCAAACTCTGGTCAAGTCGAGGGAAGAAAATCAGTCAAATTTTGAATCTCTCAGATACTACATTCTGGATCCCTTTCATTTTTCCATTAAATTCCCAGATGTTACTCAGGAAAAGTGAAGAATGGCGTACTGCTGGGCAGAGTAAGTGCCAAACTTACTTGCTATGAACTCGATTTGCCATTAAGGATTTAATAAAAAGCGAACAGGATATGTAGTCTCGAAGGAAAGCGAATGTTCTAGATGATGCACTGGGGATTGCTTCTGTCGAAGAAAGTGGAAGAAGGTAATGGGGGGAGGAGATAGGTTAGTGGAGTCATGTGCGGCGACGACGATGACGGTCACTGCGAGGGCTAGGGAAATAAACGGAAGGGCAAGTGCAGTGCCGGAAGGGCAAGTTCTGAGGGGGCGAATGAGGGGACGAGTGGACGAGTGAGTGGACGAGTGAGTGGACGAGTGAGTGGACGAGTGAGTGGACGAGTGAGTGGACGAGTGAGTGGACGAGTGAGTGGACGAGTGAGTGGACGAGTGAGTGGACGAGTGAGTGGGCGAGTGAGTGGGCGAGTGAGGGGAGTGAGTGGGCGAGTGAGTGGGCGAGTGAGTGGGCGAGTGAGTGGGCGAGTGAGTGGGCGAGTGAGTGGGCGAGTGAGTGGGCGAGTGAGTGGGCGAGTGGTGGGCGAGTGAGTGGGCGAGTGGTGGGCGAGTGTGTGGGCGAGTGTGTGGGCGAGTGTGTGGGCGAGTGTGTGGCAGGTGTGGGCGAGGGCTGGGGCGAGGGCAGGGGCGCTTCGGGTCGGCCGCCGGGAGCATCACGCAGCAGTAGCGCCGCTTTAAAAATAAAGCGCGGCCGCGCCGCGTGCGCCTGAGCGCGGCCGCAGCCGGGGCAGCCCGGGGCGCCGTGCAGCGCCGCTCCATTGCGAATGCACAATTCAAGAGCCGCCGCCGCCGTGCCGCGCCGCCCACGTTGATTTTCAGGACCTGGATCTTAGAATTCAGTTGACTCCGGTTATAGTGAACTTCTGCGGACTAACATTTTTGCTTCACTATATCTGATGATGTGAAACTTAAATAGAACTTCTCCATAACGATTGATCTTATTAACAGAAAGATACAGCAAAATACATTAACAGAACGAACTGGAAAAATCAATATATTGATTTGTTCTTAAAATATCCACCAGGATTGAAATTGAAGCAAGCAATGCCGCGTCCCCGCCTGTTGTAACCCACGCAGGACACGACCTTTGTTTCCATAGTGAAAATGAGTGGCATAAGGTTATCAGAAAGATGCTCATTTCGGGTCTGCTACCTTCACCTCAGCGCAGAGGCCTCTTCAATTATGACTTTTGGCGGACGGTATTTTTTTCAAGCTGCCTAGTGTTGGAATATGTGACACTGAAGCGATGTGTTCTTTTCAAGGTTGGAATTAATTTCCAGGAAGTTGTATTCCCTACGTTAATTAAAGCCAAGGATCAAGTTCTCTACAACCGAATCTCCTTTTTCTTCTTTGTAATATAATTGAAAGGAGACCAGTGACTTAAGTTCACTATAACCGAAGGTATACTATATCCGAGTTCACTATAACCGGAGTCGACTGTCCATGTTACAATCTTCTAGGACAGGGAGGGGTGAACGGTGATCTATATTTTCCTCAGCGAACATGTGGGGAAAGCTTCATTTGACGATGTTACGCATGTGATATTTGTCCCTAATTGGTAGGCAAAACATAGTGCGTCGGTGTTTGGCAGACCGCGTTCTAACGCAGTAAAAGAGATTCCGAATAACCGCAACGTCAATGATACAAAATGACAAAGCATGAAAATATTTAACGGAAATATATTTTCAGGCCTATATCAATAGTAATCGAATAGTGATATTCGATTACTATTGATATAGACTCGAAAAAAATTATATAAAAAAAATTGATTAGCAAAATGCCGTTCACCAGGGAATTATATGATTTCATTTTCAGTGTATAGATGTTTCCTTGAAATGAAGCAATTCTCGTCATAAAATTGCCGTATCATTTCTTGAGGGATTACTTCGCAATTTTTAATATTAGTGCTATTAAAAACGATGATTTAATGCCTTTCGTATTATAAAGCCTGAAAAACGTAGGAAAGAAATCTTAATTATAACCCGCTGCTATATTTTTCAATTAAGATAAAATATAAGTTCTCTTTTCCATTAATTCACGAACGTTAATTACATTTCTTTCCAAATAGATTAAGAAAAAGTTTTGAAAAATATATAGTGTTCCAAAAATATTCTTTTGTGCTATTTATCTAAGTGCATTTACATCGAAAACTCGAAAATCGTATGAGAACAAATTTCACATTTAGTAGTATGTCCTTTTGCAAGGGAATTGTTCTTTCATTTTAATTTGCTATTACCATTCGGTCATGAAATATTCCATTACATAAAATATTCTTGACAGTGTATTTCAACTGAAGTGAGACAAAGATTAGAATGACATTACTAGATAACGTAAAATGTGGAAGTGCAGCCTGATGCTCGATCACAGATTGCATCAGTTATAATCAGCAACTGTGTTGATGATAACTGCTGTGTATAACAGAATGGCTGTGTATAACAGCATTTGTGCCCACATGGTGGGCACACTGTACCGGCCAACATGGTTGCGACCCACTGTGGCCGCTGCAGAGTTGCGCCGGGGGCGTGGCCAGTCGAGAAATGATGAGTACGGGAAGATGCCACCAGGAGCAGGGCAAGCGGCGGCGCTTTTCCGTAGCCACCGGACCGCGTCGGCAGGGCAGTCACAGGAGGGGCAATTTCTCCTCGATGCCCCGCCATGGAGGCGGAAGTAAGAGACTCGCCCCGATGCCTCGGGGCGTATTTATAGGGCCTCGTCCGGGGCAGTAGTCAGTAGGACATTTCTGGAGCAGCAACCGAGTGCCTAACGATAGTAGTAGATTCGGTTTTGAAGTGCGTGTGTTACGGTGATTGTATTCTTCTGACGGACTGAAACTTGGCTTGTATTTCGGACTTGATTTGGATTGTGGCTTTACTGAAATAAACTTATGGTGAAAGAACTGTTGTTGTTTTACTTTGTACATAACAATAACTCTAGAATATTTACTAATGGATAATTAAATGCACTCTCAGGTAGTGGGGAAAAAAGCGATCCAAGGAAACGCGTGAGATGATTTTCTTATAGGACTGTTTTGCAGGTAATTTGCACCTCATTTGCGAAAGGCAGGTCAACTCTGGCCTGCCGCCAGCTTTATCTCAACTCGATTGATTGTTTTTTGAGTTTCCGCGCGCGTCAACTGCTTCGGTCATTAGTCCCGTTAGTGTAGTGGATTTTTCTCGGGAGATGGCGGTGATCTTCCCCCGCTGGATGGCGAGATCCGGCGCCGACCTACCGTCGGCTAGTGGGGCTTCCCTCTAACCAGAACTCTCCCACCAGTGGGGCACCGCCCCAGCCGGGACAAGCTCTAAGCTCCTGACCGGCCTCCCGGAATATGTGGTAGTGTAGTGCATGTTAGTGTAAGTGTGTGTATAAGGGAAGAGGATTGGACAAGGAAGAGGAAGGACAGTTCGCGCGCGGTCCGTGGCCCGTTTGGTAGGGGACTGCTCCGGCATTCGCCTGGTGTTGATCGGAGAAACCGCGGAAAATTACCGATCAGAGCAGCCGGCCGCTAGAATTCTCCTCCAGACAGCGACTGAAAGCTAGTGTCGAAAATCCTGTCGCCGTGAGGACACAAACCTAGGACCTCCCGGTCAGAGGCGCTGCAGCGACATCAGTTGATGCACTGAGCTACCGCTCCCGGTAAGATTTGGTAGCTGAGGTACACCGTAAAAGACACGCACGACATTAAAAGACATGCAATGTTGGAATGTAAATTTGTAGAACGGAGAAATGTACTAAAATTGAAATAAGGAAGAGGACGTCGCCTATCCTAACCTAATCTATCATACGTAGTGGTGGTTACCTTTATTTTTATGAACATAACTAATATTCTTATTACATGCCGCAAGATCATTTTTCACTCCCCGAAAACCCACGCGACTCGGCTGGGGTCGAAAGAACGCCTTTGCGGGACTCTTAGGATATCCGTGCACTCGCCGGGACACAATTGGCGCATGTTTTCTTGTTACGCTGGATCAGGGGTGTCCAACTTACAAGGCCGCAAGGGCCACAACAACATCCTTTAGTGGGATTGCGGGCAATATATTGTCATTACTCGGGCGATCCACACGTGATCCCGTATTGTTGATCTCGGCAGTTTGCCCGGCTGCCCTGAAACGGAGGGGGGGGGAAGAAACCATGCGTAATATCAGACCGTACCATAACGCAATGAAACAATTAAAATGAGATTGAATTTACTAGAAAAAGTACTTAAATCTAAACTTAACCTCTTTTAAGGAGATTCTGATGTCCACAGAATGGATGCGCTAGGCACACAATGTTATCGCCCAGCAAAGATTCAAAGGAGTTTTACGTTTGACTAATAACACTTCGCGGGACCGGGAGCGGTGGCTCAGTGCATCAACTGATGTCACTGCAATGCCTCGGCCCGAGAGGTCCTAGGTTCGAGTCCCGACTGCGGCAGGATTTTCGACACTAGCTTGTAAGTTAGGTCGGATTCAGTGTGGAGCAGAATTCTAGTAGTCTGCTGCTCTGATCGGTAGTTTCCCTTGGTTTCTTCGATCAGCACCAGGCGAATGCCGGAGCAGTACTCTAACAAACGGGTCACGGACCGCGCGCGATCATTCCTTTCTCTTCCTTGTCCTATCCTCCTCACCCCACGCACACGTACACTACATGCACAACACTGCCACTCATGCCGGGAGAGCGTTCGGGGACTTAGAACTTGTCGCGGCCGGGGAGGTGCTCTGCTGGTGGGAGAATTAGTTATTTTAACGGCGGGACTATAAAATCTGCAGCTTTTTCGATACAAGTAGTTTTTATTTCATGTGAGCAAATATTTATGGTTGTCATTTACCCTCAAAACATTCGTTGCTATCGCTTATTCATAATTTAACTATGTTGTTAAAGAGGAGGAGTAGGGACTTTTAAGCTCAAGATAATGTGCGCGCGTGATTAAAGTACTGTAAAATATGGTCCATCAGTCACTGCAAGTGAGCGATCATCTCCATTAACAGCTATTTTTCTTAGAAATGGACACAATATTTTCTCTCTTCGCGACCACTTTCGTGTCGGAGACAGCGGCCAGACATATTTTGTGGATTCATGTGTATTAAACGGTCACCTGAAAGTATTTTGAGCTGCACTAGAAAAGGAAGCGGAAGAGCGGTGGAAATTATTGTTTATTCAATTTCTTCCTGTGTCGAAATGCTTTGCTTGGTTATTTAGAACAATGATCCAGTCACTTATCTAGAACGGAAATACATTTTTGTTTAAGATGAAATCAGCTGATTTTAATAAGTGTCTATGAAAACAAAACGCACCACCAATTACACATCATTTTCATGATGCATCTAATCCCTGCGTCCTCTATGTTATTCCGACAACCCCTGGTTGTACGCAATTAAAACATATAAAAGAAAACACACTTTATTTAAAATGATAGTGTACTGTTTTTTTTCTTCGGAGGCTTTTTCCAGCTTGCATGCGACTTCCTTGCAGGAGGCCAATTTCGGCCATCAGCGCCGGGTATTCATTATGCTCCTCATGGGGACAACATTAGTCTTTACACTAAACGCACTTGCAGGCCCCTCCTTCTGTAGTCAGCAGACCCACAAGGCCTTCCGCGACAACACAAATACATGAAAGACGAGGGACAAACAACCATGCCCACGGCGGGACTCGAATCCGGAACCCTTCCGACCAAGGTGTTGAGTCGGCACACGCTATAGCCTCCTCGGCCATCAAGGGGTAATATAAGTAAAATACTAATGTATACATGTTTTGAAGTAATCAAAATAAAATGCACAAATAAGTAAAAACAACAACAGTTTATTGTTTTAACAATACACAATTTGCACACCTTCAGGTTATTTACCAGACAAAAGCAAGTAAACAATAATCCCTAAGTACTGCTGTATCTAATATATGGTCCTAATCCCAGCACTCCAACAGCCTCCCCAACAGCGGCATTATTCACATAGGAACTAGCTCTCACTACTCAAGTAGCAGCTACTTATTCTTGCGCCCGCAGCCCCTTATATTCAGGAAAACGTCACTCCTTGACTTGTCCGGAAGCTCAACGTTCTAATGACTGCATTCTCAGGGCTAGCGCACCCCAAAAGCGCATGCTGCCTTGCCGCGCGCGCCCGTTTAAAAGTCCCAACACAGCTTCTAAATTTATATTATATAGCAAAATAGAAATTCAAACATTTAGGCCGCATGTGCGTTTCCTGTAACCTCATTTCGTTAATTACCTGTGTTAACGGACAATTTTCCACGGCACCATGACCGGCCGCTTAAAACAGGTTTCTCTGAGCGCCCAGTGTTGAGGTGAGTCGTGCGTCTCGTGTTGCAGAGGAGCAGCGCGAGGTGCTGGCGAAGGCGGGCTTCGGCCAGCCGCAGTGCGTCAACTACCTGGCGCCCGAGATGTCCCGTGGCGAGGAGGGCAAGGCGGACTGGCAGCACCGTGAGTACCCCGTGCACTCGGCCCCGCGTTACGCGTCGTACAATGGGCGCTTTTAAAACGACCGGAGTGTGTGACGAACAAATATTCTGAGGTTATTACAAACAAGAGCAGCTTTATAAACAGGTCCAACATTTCATTGCCTGAATGTCCATTTAAAATACAAATACAAGATATATAAAATTCACAGGACCATGGCTCATGTTCTGGGCTTGATAATAAAACAGCATTGGATTCTTACTAGTTTAATGCAGAAACAAATAATTAAATATCTCTATTATTCATTTAGAATATATGTAAAAATTGAAGGAAAAATTAGCACCCTCTAAGCATGTGATAGGTGTCCATGATTATGTTAGACCCACGGGAAAAAATGAAAAAAATACAAAATATAGTGATGCTACAATAGCATCTACTTTCTCCAATGATTTGTAACGGCTACGAAGTATTGTAATACATGAATCCGTAAGTAGCTATTCAACTCTAAATGGTACACTACTCGTCCTGACTTACATTCTGAAAACTCATTATGTTCTTAGTGGACGGAGCGGGTTGCTTTCCACGGGTCACTAGTTCGATATCGGAAGCTCGAAGGACCATGGACGTGGCGAGTTACCTTTGCTTGTAGTGGACTGTATTATTGGTTGTTCAAAGTAGGTAGGCAATCCACTCAGTCCCTTTCGACGCTCGTTAGGAATTTTGTAAAATGTGGATTATCATAGAAACACACTTCTCACCTTGCAGAATGATGTTTAATTACCTTGGAGTTGTCACAATTGTTCTTTACAATAAAAATACACGTAAGTTATTGTTCTCAATGTGAGAATACAGGAATTTTCATCTTAATCACAATACATTAATTAGTTAAATTTACTTGACCACAACTTAAGACAGAATTTTTAATTTTAAACCCGAGATATACTTCTCGCACTGGTTTCTGAGCGACTGATTTATACACAATGCTGAACTACAACAAATTGAAATAATGTGGTTTTTCACTTGGCCACAACATAAGCACAGAATATTACTTTCTGTATAAGAATTTACGTGATTTTTTAACACGGAGCCCGAGACTTGCTGCTCGCAAGGGTGCTACTCAGCGACTGATTTCTGTTCGGTTTGCGAGTTCTATCGGGCACGCGAAGAGGGGATTTGAACTGATTTGAACTGGCCAATTAGCGACTGCTTTTCCAGCGGTTGCAGTATGGCGAGGTAGGGTGAATTTCAACAGTCCAATAGGGAACTGCTAGAATTTGAAAATGTTCTAGAGCGGTTTAGAAGATTCGGGTCGCGAAAGCGAATATCACGCGGCGCAGTGGTGCCGCTTGGCAACTTACTTCCCATGCCGCGCTTCCGGTGTTGCCGCTTAGGGCGTAGGAAGCGTTTTATATTTATACGTCCCTTTCTGCTTTTGCGTGTGGGCCCGAACACCTAGAAAGTGGTAATGTTGATTTACAGGCATATCCTGTATCTGGAACATCTTTCTGCTTCGTCCAACAGTAGACTGCCAACATATTAGAACTACCCTTGTCTTATTGCATGTTTTCTATTGTAGAAATTTACCGATGAAAACGGTTACCGTGCTTCTTGCTGACAGCTCGGCGATTTTCGGGAGGAAGTCTAAGTCAGAGTCTAAGGAATTAATTTTCAAAGGCATGATACATTTCATATTTTTTATAAGAACACAGAAGATCAGTCACTGTGTCTGATACTTTTTTGCTTTATGGTTTCCAAGAAAATTCCAATATAAATTTTTGAAACACTGCCAGACTTTCTGTGGATTTGACTGTTTTTCAAAACATACATCAGCCATTAATGTCCGCATTTGTGGTTCTAAAAAATACCCTTTTAATTTAGCATCACTTCGGGAAATTTCGATTTCAATACAAGAATCCATCTGAAATTTTATACATAACTTTTATGAAATTTTTCATTTCCCCTAATTTAATATTCAGTGGAGGTAAATACATTTTTCAGGGTTCACTAAATGGACATGTGACACAGTTTTTCTGGCAAGGGATAGGAGAATCCTTTAATTTATCAAACAGAAATAACAATCACGTAGATGATCCTTCGGTTCCCTCTAAATCATAGGAATTGCAAATGGCGTATGATGTGTACCATTTTTCTAACAAGACACTGACATATCTTCGGGGCCAAGTTATTTTCGGAATCACCAACATGACGGCCAAAGTAATGTCGATAGTACTTTTTCGCAAGTGGCGATAAATTTCACCTCTGAGTCTTTCAAGTCTGCTCACCCCAAATATAGCAGAAATTATCTGCATGATTTACATACGTTTCTGTCATGATGAAAATACAAAACACTAAAATACAGCTTACACGGGACACTTCTAAACACAAAGGAAGGAAATATATCATTATTAACAAGCCCATAGACACCTCAATACTGACACATCACAATGTCAGATTAACTGGCCAGAGCATGGTAAAACATGAATGAAATTGCACAGTATAGCCTGTCGGTGTTTTAGCATGATATTACATATAATTTCCTTAAATACAGCTTGAATAAAATTGTTACATATAAGGTAAATACGACAGGTCAAAGAGAATTTAAAATTAAATTTAAAAATGTAGCTGTCACAAAAAAGCTGCCTGATGGGAAAATTCTGAATACATATCTCAATTCAGTATGAAAAAAACGCACTAGATTCACTTCTGAGATTTTTTGTGAAGAAATCCTTGTCGACTAGTGTAATTTTTCAACCGAATTTTTCGATTTTGCTACTTTTTATTAAATCGAAGTGTTTATTTTTTAATTTACAATTTCCTGGATTTTAATTTTCCCTTGATTATGAAGTTGGTAAGTTTACTAGTACTGGAATCCAAAAAAATTGGGAATGGCATTTCAAATTACTGAAGAGTTTGTTAAGGTCTCGACCTCCCATCATTAGAAAAGTTACCCACTCACGCGTTGTGCTTTATTACCACATTTGAGGCCTCCAGAGTTCACGCGATCGAAGGTGTGTTGCCGTGCGTCAGCCGACCCAATGGCGCAACGTGCTTAGCTACCAACCTCACTGCAATAAAACATTCAGCGATATGAGTCCATGTGATCCGATTTTAAATGGTCGAGCA
Organism: Teleogryllus oceanicus; assembly: GCA_964035755.1. Taxonomy (NCBI): domain Eukaryota; kingdom Metazoa; phylum Arthropoda; class Insecta; order Orthoptera; family Gryllidae; genus Teleogryllus; species Teleogryllus oceanicus. The sequence goes on from CAXIVR010000003.1 coordinate 109,381,961, forward strand.
GACACAGTGGTGAGAGTAATATTCTTTTATACGATATATTGTTTGCCAATATAATTTGAATGTAGAGCTCCAGTGTTATTAACAAAGTGAAATAATAATTTATTACCTTTAACTAGCAAAAATATTTCTAATTTTAGGTAAATGTAGAAATCTCGTTTCTTCAGCAAAATACAAAAGAAGACCAGGTGGGAAGCAGACGAAACAAATTAACGTACATTGTGATTTATATTGTACATGAAATACTTCGAGTGAGAAACTGGGAAGTAACAGAAATTAGTGAAACTAGGATGACGGTATCCGAACTCGAGTTGTAGTGCCATAGCTGTAGAACGTACCTCTTTTATGCGTTGTAATCTTGCTACAAAATATTAATTTTAATAATTATTTTAGAAGGATAAATTGAAAGATTGCGAGCAATACTACAGCTAATTTTTGATCCAGCAAGATCGTAGCCAATATGTTTTTGGTTGTAGGTAATATCTATTTATGAATATTAAATATCGAAATACATCTTATTACAGTACGAGACTGGAGAATTATAAGACGAAGTTAAGTCGAATTTAATAACCAATTGAGTTTTGTATCATCGAGTGTCAATACTGATATCGTTCAAGTTTTATCCACTTTGTTAACCCATTAGCGCCGAGCGTTGCCTTTTGGCAACGGAAATGGCCATGTTTTTGTAAAGCCCGCCAGTGAACACGTGCGCGCCAATTTTCTTTATGGAACATCTTAATCAATTGGAGAAGCATGCTCCATGTGACCGTGGTCGATTTTGATTGTTTGCTTTATTGACTCCGTGTCCAGACGTGTTGAAAGTTTTAGCATCGCAAATTGACTTGAAAAAATGGACATTCGCTTCGAGTAAGTAAAACTTTGAGGTGATCTTTACGGCTTTCTATGTATTTTCTTCCTAATAACATTAAAAATACTTCAATTCGTATGTAGAGTAGGTTTTACGTAACATCTAACTAGATTTGGCCATGCCTCACGTGTTTCAACTGTAGTGTTAACTTTTAGCAACGCTAGGCGCTTGTAGTTGCTTTATTGTCATTCTACATCAATTACGTAATATTTTACTTCTGGTAACAGAAGAGGCTTCTCTCTTGCTGAAGCGCTCGATATTCTGGAAAATGATGAAATTGAAGCAGATATTGATGATATTTTTATCGAGCCACCGAACCGAACTTTGACACCGATCAAGATTCTGCGGAAGAAGGTGATGAGAGGTAGGCTATATTGTAACTAATATATTTTTAATATTTTACTGCTTTATTATTGTTTCTATTACTATTATCATTACTATTATTATCATTATTGTTATTATTTAGATTAGTCGACAATCTTACATCTCGACAATTGCGAGCTGGCGCAGAGATAAAACTGACCAACAATGAGAGGTTGGGTATCAATTACGACGTGGACGAGACGTTGCCATCCACATCTAAAGCGAACACAGCAGCATCAGAGGTTGGTAGGCGTGTTCCAACTAGTGACTGTACAAAGAATTGGATTGAAGAGAGGGAAAGGGAAAAACGTGTCTTCATTCCTCTATGGGAAGAAGGCGCGGATTTTGACTTGGAGAAACCTACTTTATTTCCAGAGCCGAATTACTTGAAATATAAAGATATGTCCATCACAGAAATCTTTGAAGAGTTCATAGATAATGAACTTATTGAGCACCTAGTTGTGGAAACAAATAAATACGCTGCATTCTTGAATTGCCCTGATCCAAAAATAACTGCAGATGAAATTCGATGTTTTATAGGTATTCTGTTTGTTAGTGGATACAACACACTACCATCAAAACGGCATTACTAGGATACTGGAGATGATATGAGGAATGTAGCTGTCTCTCAGGCTATGCGAAGAGACAGGTTCCTTCAGATTTGTAGATTTTTGCACTGTGAAGATAACACTAAACTAAACAAAAATGACAAGGCTTGGAAAATCTGACCTGTTATGGAGATGTTAAAGAGACGATGCATTGATAACTTTGTACCAGAAGAGAATTTGTCGTATGATGAATGTATGGTAAAATACTTTGGGAGACACAGTTGCAAACAGTTCATTCGAGGCAAACCAATCAGATTTGGTTATAAAATATGGAGCCTCAATACTAAAGATGGCTACTTGGTAAATTTTAAACTGTACCAAGGGAAGGGGCCTAAAGGAAGCCCAGAGTACGAAAAGTTATTTGGAAAAGCTGCTAGCCCCCTCATAGTTTTACTCGATGAGCTTCCTGTTGAAAAGAGGCAATTGAAATATACTTTCTACATGGACAACTTATTTTCCTGCCCTGCTTTATTCTCGTACTTGACATTTCAAGGTTATTCAGCTATTGGAACAATAAGAGAAAACCGTATTCCTAAAATGTGCCCATTGACTAGTAAGCAGACATTCTCAAAAAAGGACCGAGGTTATTTTGAGACTGCAATGGAGAAAATGACGGGCAGTTATACGTCCGATGGATGGACAATGCAGCCGTGACCATGATTTCCTTCTTGTGGCACCCAAGAAGAAGGTAAAGTAAAGAGATTCTCCCAACGTGAAAAGAAAATGTAATGATTCGAAGGCCGAAAGTAATTGCAAAATATAATTCATACATGGGGGGTACAGATCAAATGGACCAAAATCTCAGTTGTTACCGCGTTGGAATCAGGAGTAAAAAATGGTATTGGCCATTGATTACATGGATGCTGGATGTGGCAATTCAAAACAGTTGGATTCTGTACAACAAAGTAACAAAGAAGCGAATACCTCAATTAGACTTCAAGAGAGAAGTGGCCTGTGTATATTTGCGGATGTACGGTGCGCTGCCCAAAGCAGCGGGCAGGTCAAGCTGTTCACCAGCGTCTACAGATAGCCGAGTGTCGGACTCCATACGATTTGATCGAATTGATCATCTTCCTCGGCACATTGAGAAGAAGAAAAAGAGAAGATGCGCTTTACGTGGTTGTACATCAATTGTGAGAACAGAGTGTGTAAAATGCAACGTTGGATTGTGCATTGATTGTTTCATCCCTTTCCATTCTCGTTAGTTCTTTTAATAAGTTTAATTAAAACGTAAATATTAATATACACTATCAAATCAGTGAATAAAGTTTGTTTAAACTGTATACTATGTGTTTTCATTCAGAGTCAAAAAGTGGGTAGTGTAGGCGCCTAGCGTTGCCTTTTGGCAACAGTCATTATTTCAGATAAAATTTGTTTAAATTAAGTTTTAAAAAACAGTCATTTTGAAATCAATTTCTTTATGCTATATTCTACGCATTGAAGCCATGTTCCTTAAAACTCTAAGAAAAGCGAAAAAAAAATAATTTAGGCGTTAATGGGTTAAAATTTCAATGTATTATAAATTTCGTTTAAGATTGACTATTCATCCTCCGAAAGATGACAGACTGGTTTTGATAGTAGTTTGTTGTGGTTGTTATATAATTTATTTTGCTCATATTTTTTACCGTAGTTTGCTTATGTTCTGTTATCCACTAGGGTTCCCTAGTGTTCCCTAGAAATCATGGATTGTGTGAACCCTTTTTCTTTTCATTACAAAACATACGCTAATATTGGGAGATGGGTTATTAGAACACTTGTGTTTTAAATGCTTTATTACGACACTGATATCAGTATCAAAAAGTTTGACTTAGTTAATGAAAATGGATAAAATTTATTATGTTTAATATTATCCCCATCTCGATAAGGTTTTTCGTCCAGTTTCCTTGATCCATTGAGCAAATGCTGAGATGGCCCCTTGTTTTGCTTCTGGACATAAATGTAACTTCATTTTCTGTGTACGTCTTCTAGAATTCAGTGGGAAATACAATTATTCAAATTATCGTTTCCATGTTGTCGCGGCAGGAAGTATTAATCCGAAGGACAACATGGATAAGAGCCAAAATTTATTGCCTTTTTATCCTTGAAAGTAGATTTTATTACATGGGAGCTTTCTTTTCTTTTCTTTTCTTTTCAATTTTAAGTAGTATATGACTCAGTGTAGGGATCACAGAATTTTGAAAATGTGCACACAATTCACTTTTCCCCATAGCACGTCATATGCAGTTTTTAACTGCTTTTTTTGACGTAAAATAAATAAACCACGGTTGTAGGGGAGAAGGGGGCGAAGAGGTCACCGAGATTACACGCTCACCTCGTGTTATTAAAATGTCTGCCGTGATGGCCTGTCATTGATAGCGTAAATAATTCATCAGATGAGTACATCACTGACGGAGTTCGGTTCATTTAGCTCAATATTTGTAGTACTATTAACAACAGCAAACGTATTACGGGTGTGAAAAGTAATTGTTAACTCTTCGCGAATAATTTCTCTCAATATTTTTATGTCGTTAAAAATGTCAGATGAGTAAAAATAAAGTTGAAGGGTATTTAAAACATTAATGACAGTGGTATTTCAATTTTCGTTATAATTTCAATAATTTCAATGTAATTTCCTTCGCACGTTTGGAACAAAGTCGTCAGAAAGTGACTAGGGTAAAATTGTTACCATCAATTCCGCCTTTGCCGCTGTGGACATTGAAAAAAAGAAGATACCCATAACTTCAGAAATTGTGTGAAAGTGCCAGCCTTTATTATTAACTTAACGCAGTTAAATGTCACAATTTAAGCGTGTGGAAATTTCTGTGTTTTAAGTGTGGGAACACAAAATTTTAAAACATTTAATTTTGTAATAAAGGAAAACAGTTTTAGTCCATTCCGTATGGAAAACCCTTTACTAGCTGAATCTTTGCGATTATGTGCCACAAAAGGAAGAACTGTCGAAAAGTTACAATTGAAAAGCATAATAAATACACTATCAGGAAAATCAAAGCTCCCTCAAAATATTGTTTCATTGCTTTCAGTAGTTATTCTTCAACGTTAAATTAGTGTTATAATATACTTATACCATAGTCGTTGGTAATCTTATTAACAGAGTAATTTCAGATCTCAGAAATATTTTAATTAGATGGAAAAACAAGAAGTATATTAATGGCCATCAAAACAAGAGGTTTTTGGTCACACAAGAGAGATTTTGCTTTACACAAAATGCACAAGAAAGGTGACCCCTTTCGTGTAATCATTGCTAATATTTGCTAATATCATATTGCTAACTTCTGTTTAAATGTTCTCAAGTATGAGAATACTTATTAGGTTAACAATATAGACATAATTATTTTATAAAACATAATATTCAAACAATTGGGTTCATGGAGCCAAATGAATGAACACGTGTGAAAGCCAAAAACGCAAGTTGATAGGAAGTTTAGCGATAGGCGCATCCGACAACGCGTGCCTTTTCTTCACCTTGGTCCATTACGTGAAATATTTTTGTGTGAAGGGTTGTTGGCCATAGAAAAAACCCTGCCGGTATTGACATTGAGTCGAGTGACGGTATGACGTGAAATAGTGCATTTTACAGAAATCTTTGTATTACTTATAATTACTAATTACTATTGCATGTAATAATGATGTGTTAATTTTTAATTTTGTATTATAGCTTCCAATTGTACCAGAAGAGAGACACAACTTGAGCTCCGAAACGTTGTAAATTTAAAAATACTACACAATCTATTTTTCTTAATTTTATTTAATGTTTTGTTATCTGGGAAGTATAGAAAAAAAAATAAACGAAATTGTCTAAAATTGAAAATTGAATACTTAAATATTCAAGTATATCACAGAGAATAAATTTAGAGATGAAATTGTCATAGCACGGGTTTTGTATGTACTGAACTAAGTTCCTTCATTCACGCGTGTTGTCATTCAAGATCAGATGGTCAATTAGCTGCCGACGTTTTTCGAACATATCCCCATCATGCCTCCTACACCAGAGTTGAGAGTCCTTACAGTCTTCATGAGTGCAACTATACTCTTGACAGCAGTTTAGCGTTAATTCTATTAATTCTATTAATTTTAAGATGTTACTAAGATTCAGTGCCAACTATAAGACCTGTTAAAAGAGCAAGTGATTACACATCTAGGGCCCAGTACCTAAAGGGAAAAAAAAAGTTGAATAAAAAGTTCAAACGTCTTTCTAAACGAAAAATCTTAGTGCTTTAAATACATAGTTAAGTAGATTATTAAATCTAGATTTTGCAAATTACATTGTATTAATGTATGTATCAAACCCATTGTATTTTTATTCTAGCATTCTAACAGAGGTTCAACATTTAGGGTAAAACATTTGATATCTCAATTGTTTTTCCTAAATTTTTGGTTAAATAAAATGATAATAAATAACAATATATAATAATGTGTTTATACGATTATCTACATTAAGTAGCCGATTACATTATGAAGCCGAAAATTAATTCTCAATATTTATATTACTTACTTCATTAATAGCCATACATTTGTTTGTAAAATTCGCGATGGAACTATCGCCGACCACATTGGTCTTGTCTCCCATACTTGTAAAATAAGTAAATCACTCTTTAAATGTCAGTATCGAAGGAAACAATTTACCAAGAAAAATATTTAAATTAGAGTAGATTAGAAATTCACTTTATTTACTTTGAATGTCCTTTTCTGATTGAAGTCGTCGTTGGCTTAGCGCAAACAACAAATTCAGGAAGGAAATTTACCATCTGACGATTGCTAAAGTGAGGGAGCAAATTTGTAAGCGCTGATGATAGTATTTATAAAATATTTCAGTGCATCTGAATGCTCGCATAATATATATCGCTATTAGCACGAAGAGATGTTTTTAAATGTGTGATTTAGATAAATAAAATACCCTATGATTGTATTTTAATTATACTTTATCACAATTAAATAAGATTTGATTACAAGAAAATTATTTGTCAAACACAGAAAATTAATGAATGTAATTTAACACACGAAGAAAAAACGCTAAACATAAAGTATTTGTAGGCAATGATACATATAGTAGGTTCACGTGTTTAAGTTCGTAACATACAGCTCAAATTCTGCGTTCGCGGAATGGAAAATAAACATGAGTATAATTAGCACAATGTTGTTAATGGTATTGCATTAATTTAGTACGACCGTTGTTTGAGAGAATGTACTGTGTTTGTTTTGGAGAATGAGATATGAATTAAACAGGGATTGTGTAAAGACCTTATATGCAGTGTGTGCTAACCCGGTAACTCTTCAGCATATTGAGTACTATTCTTTAAATGTTTGAAACGTAATGTTGAGTTGTCTTGAATGAACAGTTACAACAAATTTATAACCAATTAGCTAGGTAGACAATTCAGAAAAAAGAAACAATTAAAAAGGTTGAAAACAGAAAGAATATTGCAGACAAGAATGTTACAAGAAGAATTTTACAAAAAACAGAACATTCCAACATTTATCTATTACACTATAAGTTTTATTGAATGTTTGAAAAATTCAAATTAAAATACCGACTCCCAATATTCAATATTTTGTATATTTTGGTATAGGCTTAAGTAAAACGTAAATATTTGCGTATATTCAATCACATATTATTTCAATACAATAACTGGATTGAAAATTTAAAAAAAATTAAATTCTGATTAGCAATATTTTTAAACAGCCACTAGTAAAAATGAGTACATTTAGGGATAATGGGGTATGCTAAAGGTTCAATTTCTAGCACCAGAGTGCCAAAAGTGAGATGATGCTCTAATTTTCAATCAAAACGATATGTGTCAATAATAATAGGAAATAAAATAATATAGTCTGATCCCATCAACTACTATCGATTTTAATAGAGCATAGTGCATGATTTTGTAATTTGTATACTTGAATTATAACAATTGAGTCACTAAGGCACCTAAGAAGCAGTGGCACATTCTTGCATGCAAAATAAAGTGCCACTTTTACTACTAATATCATAAGTAAACATCATATAAGCAAACATATCACAAGTATCATTTGTAACTTCAAAATAAAATTACTTCGAAACTCTACTGAGTGAAAATATTAAAAAAACGAAAATTTATTTTACTTTCAGGTTGATCAGTTGTAATATGAAATGTTATTATAAAATTGGAATAAACAATTGATTTTGTTTTCAGATTGCTTAACGAAGAGATCATGTTTCTAAAGCAGATATGGATTATAAATAACAAATAAAGTATTTAATTTATAATAGAATAAAAAAGTTTAAGGATTTTCAAAAGATTTTATCAAAAACTAATATCTTGAAAAGTCTCAAGAAAACGTCTTGCCCAAACCATTGAAATGTCACATCTATTGACTTCTCGTCCATTTGCGTGTCAAACTTCCATTCGACTTCAATGGAAAAAACAGGGTATTACCCTTTAACCACTCCTATGGGACTAAACAACAATAAGATAAACGGCCTATCTTCCAAAAATCTTGTTAAATATCTCGCATTTCAACTAGATACCAAACTAAACGGGAAGCATCACAAAGATAACAAACTAACTCAAGCCGAAATAAAATTACTTCAGCTAAAAGAACTAATTCACAGAAATAGATACGATTCAATTCTGCCATACTAATATACAAAACTATCATAAGACCTCTACTTTTGTACCAACGGAGGTGGCTCAGGGCATCAACTGCTGTTACTGCAATGTCTCTGATCGGCAGGTCCTAGGTTCGAGTCTCAACGATGAGAGGAATTTCGTCACTAGCTTGGTCGAATTCAGTCGCTACCTGGAGGCGAATTCTTGCGGTCGGTTGCTCTGATCGGTAGTTTTCCGTGGTTTCTCCAATCAACACCAGGCGAATGCCGGAACAGAACCTGATCTTTCCTTCCTCTTCCTCGCCCTATTCTCACCCCTTTCTTACACACACTGACTTAAACTTACAACCACTTCACTACCACATATGCGGGGAGACCGGTCGGAAGCTTGTCCCGGCTGCGGGGGTGGGGTGGGTGCCGCTAATGGGAGATATCTGGTTGAGGAAACTCCATTAGCCGACGGTAGGATCTCACCATCCAGTGGAGGAAGCTCACAGCCACCTCTCGAGGAACACTTACGGGACTAATGGCCTTTTAAATTAATAAGGAATCACAACACATATGGAAAGTTACTTTATAACTTTACAAACGTGTTCGAGAAGACCATTCATTAAATACCATTAAATACATTTAAAAAAAAACTTTTACCCTCAAAAAACGAAAAGTGACAAAACCTTGGGGAAGTAGATGTACGATATACAGCTCTTTTTCAGATTACAAAAGTTGACTCCCTCCTTTTTATTCCTTATACCCCCTATTATTCATTCCTCATAAAATTCGCTGAATTGGTACCCGATTAGAGGATCCATATGGGAATGCTCTCCCATCCCACAAATTCGGGAACAATACAATCACTCTTCATTGTGAAGACAGGGTTGAACATGGTTTATATTTACTAAGATCTGTATGTGAATGAAGTAGGTAAATATGCCAAAGAAATCCCGGTGTTATTCTCAACACCAGATGATTATAATTATAATCATTGATTTTTTTCAGAAAGGACACATACTATCTCAGACAAATTCTGGAAATTGCGTGTATATACAATGACTAATCTTCGCATTTAAAACACTTTTAGAAATTAAAAGAACTTGCTATTTTCGTTTTGCTAAGAGCAACAACAAAATCACATTCACATATTTTATGGAAGACTAAATGTCGAATGCTTTACATCGATCGTTCACAACTCACATAATAAAATAGTGAATAAATGTCAGCAAAAAGCTTCATTGTATTAATTTCAAGATAATACAATTTATTATATAAAACCAGTTAGTAAGAATATCACTACGGCTTCAAGTAAATTATGCCCCCCCCCCAAATTAAAATATCTTAATGTTCTCCGGAATGTTACTCCTGAGACATTTACCAAGCTTCAGCTCAAAAGCCTCTTATTTGACAGAATTATACATGACACATACATCTATCTATCCATCTATCCCGCTTTTCGGATATCTACCCATAAGACATCCCGCTTTTCTGTTTCAGAATTGCGAGTAAATCCACTCCATCTGTACTAAATTTACCAAATTTGGAACAACACCAATAGATATTAAAACGTTGATCATGGTTTCAATGCCTGATATTTAACCATTTAAAAGTTTGTAGGTTAGAATTTCACATAAATATAAAGTCATCTTGAAAGTGGATGAAAAAGTGTGTATTTATTTGTAAATGAATTCAGTAGCAATGAGCAATGTTATCGAAATAAATTTATATTAGAATAAAGTAGGTGGATACAAAATACATACTTGTATCACATATACCTTATTTTGCATATGAGCATACGTGTACAAATTAATTAATTATTTAAATTAAAAATATTTTTATGAATTTGATAGACACTGATTTGAATTAAAATGCAGATGACCAAATGCGGTTTAGCATGTGGTAATCTGATAGAAATGCGACTGTTTGAATTTAGTTGCTTCGCTGTATAAACACAGAAAATGTACATTTGCAACTTCACCCATCGTGTTGACGAAAATAATTTAGATGAAAAGTTCAATAATCTGTATAAATGTTGAACGATTATTATATTTAATAATATTTAATACTTTTATATAGTTACTATTAAAATTATTCAAATAAACTTGATTAATACATTACGAATGAAACGATAATTTACTACATATGCAGTGTACTACCTGGCAAAATATATGATGCTAATTCAGAATTAATTAAATCAACAGGAGAAGCGTCGAACAATTGCTTTTTCGATGGGGTTTATACACGCACAACAAAAGTTACTATATTTACACAATAAAATTGACGAACTCTCTGTAGCCTATTAATACAATGGTAATGAAAAAATACCATATATATTCTGTAAATCAATTGTATAAGATATTACCTCAACAGTTTCGAGTTTCCAGGAGAACGAACTACCCTTCTCTTGACGATAATTGCAGTTCAGAGCAACGTCGGAACCTTACAATTCCAGGGAATACTAAATCTTATTCGTGGGATGGGGAGGCATAGACTTCTCTCAATTTCCTCGAAAACAACGTCAAAGCCTCTATTGTGAGAATCGCTCCCCCCTTCCACCTTCCTCGGGTCCATTTCCATTGGCGGCGCCGACCGCGGCCTCCGCGCGATTCGCCGAAACACACCCTCATCGGCGCCCCGTTTACGGCCGGCTCCGCGCCGCGCCGCGCTTCCTGCTCTGTAATGACTCCCGTCCGCCGCGGCCGTTGCGGAGTCAAAAGCGAACGACGGGGCTCCCGCATTCAACGTTCGGCGGAGAAGGGGCGGGGAAGGGGGAGGAGGGAGGGTGGGGTGGGCGGGAGGAGGGGTGGCGAGTGAGTGCGATTGCGAGGGGAGAGTGCGAGTGCTAGTGAAAGTGCGGTTGAGAATATGAGGGAGAGAGTGAGGGTGAGTGCGATTAGACGAGAGAGTGCGTGTGGGTGCGTGTGTGGGTGCGTGTGTGGTGCGTGTGCGAGGGGAGGCAAGCAGTGCGGCAGTGAGTGGAGTCGATGGAGGAGTCAGTGGAGTCAGGCACATGCGGGAGGGCTGTGAGTGCCAGTGAGAGTGCTAGTGAGGTTGAAATAAGAGGGGGGGGGCGATTCCAGGAGAGGGCGAGAAGGCGGCTGGCGCGATAGAGTCGGCGTGGGCTGAGGCGGTCGCGGCGTCGGTGGTGGAGGAGGCCTCTTGTTTGCACGCCGCCCTCGCCGGGGGAGGGGAAGTCTGGCAGGAGCGTTCGCGGGCGTGCGGTGAAAGGAGCGGGGGAGTGGCGTCGGCTCGCTCTCAAGAACAGACGAAAGGGAACGGGAGGAGGCTATAATTCGAAGGCGGAAGAGAAAAGTTAGGGAACTGCTCAGGAAGAGGCGGGCGGTGAGTCGAACTGCTTATGAACAGAGGCGTGGAGGTGACAATGTGAACGTTATGGTCGGAACGTGGCAGAGAAATTCTACTGACGTCATGTAGTGTGAGGTCGGAAGGAGGAAGTGAAAACAGAGGGGTCCGACAAAGCGCACGGAAACGAGGAGCTGAATCTCTCCCTTCTCCTCACTCTCTGTCTCTGTCTCTCTCTCTCTCTCTTGTTTGTTTGAAGCTGGGACCGCAAGGCGAGGCAGGGTGCGAATGGTGGCTGCTCCAATCGTTTGTGGGGTAACAGCGGCGAATAAACGGCAAAGGGGCGACGGCGCAATGCGTCAACAACGAAAAATAACACTTGAATGCGTATCTGCGAAATGACGTGGGCGGGGCCTCGCCTGCAACGGGGCTGCGCGGCAGTGAGCAAAGGCCTGGCGAGGGCCGGCGGAGAGAGCGCGAGGAAGAGCGGGGATGGAGGAAAAGCGGGGGCGGGTGGGGGGGTGAGGGCGGCGACGGCGTGCTCTATCGGCGCTGTAAACGTTCCCCGGATGAATAAATTAGACGCCTAGGCTGATGGAGACATGAATATTCAGAAAACAAAGGCGAGACGCCAGGCGAGACGAGGTGCTCCGGGAGTTGGGAGGCGGCGCTGCGAACGGCTGTTCGAGGCTGCCCTGCCCCCAGCCCTCGTGTTCTCCGCCGCCGCTTCCACCTCATTCCGGGAACCAACTCCACTTTCTGTTTCTGAATCTCTCGTTGCCTCTAGTCTCGCGGCCAACATATGCTCCTTGATTTTTTATGTCTACACTTACAGCGGTTTTTATGTGACAACATTCTTTTCGCCTCCACGTTCACCTGCCTCTCCGTTTCATTCTCTGCCTCTACTTCTAACTCCACATCTACATCCATATCTACCTTGCAGCTACCTCCATTATTCTATCGTCTACCACTATCTCTATCTGTTCTCCGCCACCACCGCCTCCACCTCATTCTGACAACCAACTCCATTTTCTGTTTCCGCGGCTGCGAATCTATCTTTGCCTCTAGTCTCGCGGCCAACGTATGCTCCTTGTTTTTTTACGTCTGCACTTACAGCGGTTGTTTTGTATGAGTCAAAATTCTTTCCACCTCCACTTCCACCTGTCTCTCTGTCTCATTTTCTGCCTCTACTTCTAACTCGACGTCTTCATCCGTATATACCTTGCAGCTACCTCCAGTATTCTATCGTCTACTATTATTCCTATCTGAAGCTTCACGTCTGTTTTCTTGTCAGCCTGCACATTATCTTCTATTTATTGTTCCTTCTATGTCGTGATCTTCATCTCCACCATCACTTCTGCAGCTGTTTAATTCCAAATGTGATCGCACACAAATCATCAGTCATATAAATATAAAAAATAATTTTATATTATTGCCCGACTTTTTAAAGGAAGAATTGCATTTTAAGACTCGGTTCAAAATGAGATTTGATCTCCCATTATTACATACGAAATAATTGTGGTAATAGAAATTGTTTTTTTACTTTAAAAAGTGCTTTTTCTTGTTCACGAAATAATTTTAAACTTAATTTGCACACCCAATATGGTATTAGAAAACAATATTGTTTATACAAGCACAGAAATGTCTGAGACAATGTAATACAAAATATATTTCCAATAGATACTACCTACTACTTTTAAGAGCACATACACTAATTATTGTTTAAGTTTATCTCTGACACTACAGATTTAAGGTGAACATTTCTGATCATGTGAATTTTCATTAAATCATGGAAATTACTTTCGTTGAATGCATTTTATATTGTACCTAAAGCACACACATCTTTTCGATATATCTCAACTTCAAAACCGATCACGAAAAACAAACACTCATGATTGCCTATCTTTTTCCTAGCATTTGAATGGAAATTGTAACGAATCGATTTGCCTGTCGTTTCGTGACCAACATTTTCCTCTCTCGAAATTGCAGCCTTTGGAAGTCTGATGGAGTAAATTCCATTTTGTTGCCGGATGTGACAATGAATCTCGTCTGATAAGTCTTGTTAGTGCTGCTCATCGGATACGTCCACTTATTGAAACATAAAATTAGTACTACGAACGGAAGCGCTGCAATCCGATTAGGTTTATTACCGTCCTTTTCTGCAGAATGACAGCTCGATCGTGAATTCAAAGTGGTTATCAAAGAAAATACTGATGTATTGATATGTCAGCATTTCGTAATTACCATTAATAAAATAAAGTAAAAAGTATTACAATAATAACATAATGATGATAATAAAATAAAAAGTGATATAAAATTACAAATATTTTACAACAAAGAAGGACAATATAATCAAGAGTACGTAAAAATAATTTTACAACAAATTTAAGTATTTTATTTTCCTTTGTATAATCGTGGGTGGAAGATAATTAATGTCACAATTTAAAACTTTCTCTCTTAAGCCAGCGCAAAATTTATAAAGTGTTTAAACTTTAAAACAATAAATTTTCGTTTAATAAGCAGTTATGTTTTCGTTAATCTGACACTAGTTGTAAGTACTAACTGTCAGGCAATATACACAAATCTTCATCAAATGAAATCCATAAATGAGACAATTACGAATGATTTACATGCATGCAATTCCCGTTCAATATGCTGAATACATGCATTAACAGCCGACGAACAATATTCTGGAATGGATTGATAATGTCTAGTTTAGAGCTTATGGAACGGAACTGTTCATGAAACTTCAAGTTTATGTCTACTTTGAATTGACGATTCACTTTACGAACCACTGTGTGAACCGCTAAATTCTGTATAGCCTACCCGCGAGATCGCGTACTTGTTTCTTACGACAGACCGCCCGTAAGTCTCCCGTTTATCTCTTCACGAACTTGCAGCAGACATACTGGCAGATCGTATTCTCTGGTTTGCTTTTAGAAGCTCTTTCTTCAAATGGAATGTTAACCTGCTCAAGAAGGGTGTAACTATCTGAGAACTGGAAAAAAGAGAGTGAATAAAACAAAGGGAGGAAAGAAAAAACAAGTTAATTATTGAGGAAAGAGAGAAGGAAGATCGCATAAAACGCAAGATTAATTTTATTGCACACGAGCACAGCGATACATATATTTCCACTCTTTCCTCGTAACAGTTTAAAGCAGAACTTCTAAGGATCATCTGAACTCGAAAGCAGTATGAAAGCATGTTTGAAAGATCTGCTGAGAAATAAGACAATAATTGTTAATGTGAATGATGGCAACGATACAAATTAATTGTTCTTTAAAAGAGTGAAAAGCTGATTTAGTGTTTTAACATTTTATTGTTCTTGCGAAATCGATTTCTCAGACAGCGTGTCATTTCAAACATTGATCACAGTTGATTGAAAATTGAGAAACTGATGTAAAATATTATCATTGGTAGTGTGTACTACATAACTACTGAATTAAATAAATGTTTAACAATACTACGAGAATAATAAAATATTTGGCAGAAATGATTCATTTTTCACCACTTCTACGCTCTTTTCTTCCATAAATATCACGCTTTTGAGCAACTCATCCTGGAAACATCAACCTCCTTTCATAATTCTGTAATATTACATCAACATAACACAACCAAAGAGAGGAATGGATAACTACTCTAACGGTCGGCGTCCAACGAGGATTTTAATGGCTGCTGGACGTTAAGAACAATTGGAACTAATGAGAGACAATGTATGAGTGCTTTTAAATCCACGGTATTCCTTATTAACTTGCATTTTCATGTAAGAAGGTGGTAGTAGGAAAAGTATTGAAAGGCGCTCTCCCGATAACGTAAATAATGAACTGCATTGGTTCAAAAATGAGGAACGTTTTTTCATGTAAATACTTATTTTTATAGATACAAAATACCTACATTCAATAATTGTTTTAGAATTACAAAATATTCTGAAGAATTAGAACCATTTTTCTTTTACATATTTTTTTCATATTTTAGTGCAATTACATATTTTTACATATTTTATCTATTTATACATATTTCATTATAGTTTAATATACGTCTGCAAGGAACATTTTATAAACTACGAGTTTGCCAAATATGTTACTGGAATCATCTTAACAAAGAAATGTAAAACTACCGCACTTCTATGACCACCAAAACTTTCCATGAATTTTCATACTTACTTCATCCTCCTTGCGTTTTGAAAATCGCACTCTCTGTATGAAAGATGAGGAGATGTTTGCGAGTAGAAGTAATCCCAACCACGTGCTTGCTCATGTTTCATGGAGCCCATGCGAAAATCAATCCAAATCTGACAAATTTTTTTACAAATAATTCCATTATCGCGTATTTAGATTTGGGGATGTGTGTTTCCTTTATACCTTCCATTTCTCCAAGGTTAGTCACTGGCTACACAGTGTGACTGTTCACTTTCGCTCCGGATCCTCGTATACATAAGCATTATATAAACTACGTAGGTGTTTTTTGCTTCGAATAAAACTCATATTGGTGGTGAATAATACTGTAGAGGTAGAACTTTCTTTCAGCCGCTTCGAATCAATTTTAAGTCCCGATCGGCGACGTTTTGTGAGTGCAACTTTTAAATGCTTTCGTTATATATATATATATATATATATATATATATATATATATATATATTATATTACATATATATATATATATATATATATATATATATATATTATATATATATGTAATGTATCTGTTTTTCTATTAGAAATAATAACACGAATTTGTTGCTCTGCAATAACAAAGAAACAACATTCAATGTTATTATTCAATTTGCAGTTTCTTGATAAAGCTTATTATCTTTGCGACCTTATGTCGTGATTGTCATATGTCTGGATCAATAACTTTTTTCAACATCCACGCGTGCGTCTCGTTCGAGATCTGCGCTATCGATCCGCTCATCATTCGATTTAAGCTCCAAACTCAATTAGATTAGGAATACCTCCCTTACATCTTCCCCCCCAAAATAAAGGCTTTGGTACAAAATTTTTGGTGCGAAATTGTATAACGATAGAGCTAAGTGTTCTCGGTATTTTCTTCATCTGGTGCAGGGATTGGAATGAGTTTAGAGATGTGAAATAAATTTGATTCTGATTTTTTGTGTCCTGTGTCAATTTCACAAATTGATTTTGATATTTTCTTCTGAATCTTGTAGGGTCCAATTCTCAATTCATCCAATTTTTTTCGGTTCATTCGGTTGCCATTTTCGATGAATACCAGGTCTCCAGCATTGAAGTCATAGTCTTTCCTGTTTTTGTCAAATAATTTTTTATTGTATTCATGGTGTTTAATACTGTTCTGTAGGGCAATTGTTCTATCATTCTCTAGATTATTAGCATTTTTATTTGGTATCAGTTCATTTGGTAATATTGAGGTATCTTCACCTATTAGCAAGTATTTTGGGCTGAATCCAGTTACTGTGTGTTCAGTTTCATTGTATTTTTTTACACAATTATGTGCTACATTTGTCCATGCATACTTTTTCTTCATTTATTGTACATCTAATTTTATTCACTAAGGTTTGATTAAGTCTTTCATTTAAACCATTAGAGAATGGTGCGTTAACCGCTGTAAAAATCATAGTGATATTCTTCTTTACTAGAAAATCTTTGAAATCTTTGGAGTTTATGCCTGGGTATTGATCAGTCAGAAGTATTTTGATATTATGATCTTTAAGTGCCATTTCCGTTAGTTTGATGAAATCAGATGAGTTTGTGTTTTGATGTTAATATGTAGGCAAATCTTGTGAAGTGATCCACAAGAAGATGTAAATATTTTTTAGAGGATCGTGAACCACCGAATCCACCAATCGTGTCAATGGAAACTACATCAAACGATTTTCGTGCAGGACCAAGATGTGACATCAAACCAATTTTGTCTTGTCCTCTTGATTTGTTTTTTATACACACTTCACAGTTTTACAACATTTTTTTATGTTTTCTGAAATATTTTTTGATGTATAATGAGGTAGTATTTTGCTTTGCATTTGTTTCATCCCTATGTGGCAAAAATGTTTGTGTATGTTTCCTATAAACTTCTTACAAAATTCTTCGATAATATGATTTTAAATTCACAGTTTTTAAATTATCATCTTCATCTTCATGAGGTTCTAGTACTGGGTTTCTGCTCAAACAGTCTGCTTCTAAGTTATTTTTACCTGGATGGTATATTATTTCGAAGTCATATTGTGATAAATAGTAGGTGAGATCACCTAATTCTTCATCTGTTCTAGATTTGATGTTCATTTTGTTTAATGGTTTATGATCTGAAAATACTTTGAAATGTCTGCCTATAAGCCAGTATTGCCAATACTTTAGTGATTCTTTTATTGCTAGGGCTTCCAAGTAAATGGCTTTTTTTCTTTTTTGTGATTCGTTCAGTTTCTTTGAAAAATATGCTACTGGTTTTTCACCTTTTGGATCATCATGTATTTGTGGTTGTTTTAATACGGCTCCCATGCCCAGTAGACTTGCATCTGTGTATATATGTATGGGTAGGTCTGGATCAAAAATAGCTAAGACTGGTTGGGTGCAGAGGAAATTTTTCATATATTCGAAGGCTTTTTGACATTCCTCAGACCATATGAATTTTTGTCTTTTCTCAATGATTATGTAGGGTTAATTGAAATTGATTTTTCCCAAGAATTGTCTCACATTTTTCTGATTTTTTGGTACAGGAAAATTTTGTATTGATATCAAGTTATCTTTTATTGGAGAGATTGAGTTGTGTTTTATTATGTGTCCTAAATATTGCACGGAATCCAGTGCAAATGTGCATTTAGAAAGTTTTAATCTGAATCCTTCTTTCATTATTGCTTCCAGTAATTGTGATAGATGGCCAATATGTTCTTCGAAGGTTTTAGAAAAAATTAATATGTCGTCTATGTAATACACTGTAAACGTTGATAATTTATGTTTCCTTATTATATTGGTGAGGATTCTTTGAAAGATAGCTGGTGCTGTTTTTAATCCAAATGGTAGACATGTCCATTGAAAATGACCTTCTTGTGTTACAAATCCTGTTTTTCTTCTATCTTCGATTCGTAGGGGAATGGACCAAAATGCTGAGTTTATATCAAGTTTTGAAAAATATTTGCAATTTCTTGTTTTTATTACTAAGTCTTCGATTAGTGGAAATGGTTGTGATTGAGGAACTATGATTTCATTTAAATCTCTAAAGTCTATGCATAGTCTTGATTTTTTGTGTTCATCTCTTTTGTATGCTAGTGTCACCGGAGAAGCAAAGGGACTATATGATTCTTCGATTAACTTTCTCTCAAGTAATTGTGAAATTTGTTCCTCTATTTCTTTTTTGTCTTCAATTGTGCATCTGTAAGGTCTTTTACAACAGTATTTATCTATTTTAAGATCTATTCTAGCTTCATAATCTTTACTGTGCCTATGTCATATTTATCTTTGCAAATATCATTTTATATTTATCTATGAGATTGTTTATAATAATTTCTTCATGATGATTTAAGTGATTTGTTAAGATTTCAAAATCGTTTAAGTTAACATGTTCATTAAAATTAATTCGATATTCTTGTTTCTCTGGAAAATCAGAGATTTTTCTCTCTATCTCTAATTTTTCATTTTGTATTAATTTGAATGTTTTTATGCAATCTAATCCCACTAGAAAGTCATATTTAAAATTTTCATTATCAATTATGAAAACATTAATATATTCCCCTGCATTTAATATTCTTGCTTTGAGAGTTATCAATTCATCTGTTTTATGTACACCATTAATTGTTCTCAAGTCAGCTTTTGCATAATATTATCTCTTTCGACTTCACATGTATTAATTTTGAATTTATTAATGTAACATTTGAGCCTGGGCCATAAATGGCAGAGACATATAAAGTGTCATTTAATGTTACCTTGAGTCTAATTAATGGTGGAACTACCAGTTTTTTGGATCATTGTTGTTCAATTCCACCTCCAATATTGAATTGTTGACATGTTTTATTTTTGTCTGTATCTTTAAACCAGCATTGGCTTCAGGATGGAAGCTGTGCCTTGCCTTTAACTTTGCAAATTTCGCAAGGTGTCTTTTCAATATTGTCTTTGTTAGCTGATATATTTGTTTTGTTTCTGATTTTTTTTGTAAATTAAGTGTTCTAATTTACCTATTTCATTATATAGGTCTTCGGTTCCTTCCAATATTTCTCTATCAATTCTATCGGCTACAAAATTTGGTAAGCCAGTAGCAATTAGGTCTATTAGTGTTCCATTATCAATGGATCTTCTCACTTCCAGTAAGAGTTTTTCTTTTTTTAGTGCATAATCTAGTAATGAACCTGTTTGATATTTAAATGACAGTGCATATCTTATTGAGACCAACCTTTACTGGAATGTATCGCAAAATTTTTTTTTCCATTCTGTCCATTCTGCTTCAATAGTGAGTTTTAATAATGTACAACCATACCAATCTATGGCACCTTTATCCATAAATGATTTTAGAATTTCAATTCTTTTCATCTTCAGTTATATTAAATCGTTCACATTCTTTTCAAAGCTAGTGATCCATTGATTGGCATTTGAATTTTTCCATTAAATTTTTCGATTGTAAATTCTTGGCAATTTTACCAAGATTTTTACCGCGATAGTTCTTGATTTTTGAAGTAATTTTTCTATCATTTTATTAGTGGTTGTTCTGAGACGTCAGACTGAACCTTAGTACTTTGTGATGTGTCAATTATTTCCTCTAAGTAGATATCAGGGAATTGTAAATTTTCTCCTTCGTCCAAGTATGTTTCAGACAACTCATTTAAATTAATCCATACCTTTCTTATTTGATGTCTTGTTACAAGTGTTTTTGATACTTTAGCATATGCTGAGGTCTTCATAATCGCTGTGTGGTTACCTATTGCTTGATAATTTTCTGGAATAGAGTACTCACGGCCATCCGGTGTGCCAATTGAGGTTATGCATATTAGATTTGTTTTTCCATCTTCTTTGCTGCCAACTATGAAGTTGAAGCGGAGTTTGTCCATTGTGAGATTTTGTGAATTCCAACGAGAATGTTGTTTTGTAATGTATTTGTTTTTCTATTAGTTAGAAATAATAACACGAATTTGTTGCTCTGCAATAACAAAGATTCTTTTTATTGCTTCATACAAAAAGGTATAACACAATCATTTATTCTAATCATTAATCTTACCTGCAATAACAAAGAAACAACATTCAATGTTATTATTCAATTTGCAGTTTCTTGATAAAGCTTATTATCTTTGCGGCCTTATGTCGTGATTGTCATATGTCTGGATCAATAACTTTTTTCAACATCCACGCGTGCGTCTCGTTCGAGATCTGCGCTATCGATCCGCTCATCATTCGATTTAAGCTCCAAACTCAATTAGATTAGGGATACCTCCCTTACATATATATATAATTTTCCCAAGATATTTACGAAAACATAGAAATTACGTTAAATAAAAATATATCATATAGTTTAAAACTGCTCCACGGAAGCATTTAAAAGTATCTCTCTTTCTCTCTCTCTCTCTCTCTCTCTCTATATATATATATATATATATATATATATATATATATATATATATATATATTTATATATAGAGAGAGAAAGAGGAAAGTATATATATATATATATATATATATATATATATATATATAATATATAGAGAGAGAGAGATAGATATAAACTCCGTTCTCTACTTATAAACTTTAGCTTTCACGTTGTTTTACAAACTTCGGCTGTGTCTGGTTGTAGTTTTTCTTTCTAAATTCCTACTGACTAACATTAAGTTCTGCCTCTACCTCAGGCTGAAATATAGGCCACCCGTACGACATTTCTATGCCTACCTCGTAAGGTGTCACTAGCGTTTTTAACACACCTTAGCGTCGAGGCCCGGCTCTTTATACCCAGAGCTCATTGATGAAATCTGCATCCTTGAATCCCTCCATCTGTGTTATGAGTTTATGTGCTTATTCCAGACTTCCAACTCTCTTACTTCTACTTATTCGTTCTCGTTCTTTCTGTATTGCCCTCCGCTCTCCTTTACCGCATTCCCTCCCTTGCCGTGCTTACCGTTCTCTATTCCTTCCCCTGTTTCTACGTTCTCGCTCATACCCACTAACCCTTCTCCGTGTTCACCCCTTGCATCCGCCTCCACCGCATGGCGCTTTCCGCTGCCGCCTGCCCCAGCTTCATCCTTTCAGCCGGCGCGGCTGCGTGCCTCCACCGCGCCTGCACCTCCGTTGCGCGCACTGCCAGCGCGTTTAAAAGCGACATTTAGCAGGCGGCGCCGGCGGGGGCGTTGGTCACGGTGGTGGCGGTGGAGGTGGCGGTGGGGGTGGCGATGGGGGTGGTCGGCGGCGGGGGGGGGGAGCAGCGGCTCTTGCAGCGCGAGGCGCAGGCGGAGGCGAGGGGCAATTTCGGCCGCGCGTTCCGGCGCGCGTTGGCGACGGCGCATCCGCCGCAGGGGCCGCCGCCGCCGCGGCGCCGGGACCCGGGGGAAGGGCGGGTGGCGTCGACGGAGCGCAGTGGGACGAAATGACGCCAAAAAATTGAAATGTATAGCGCGTTTCTTGTCTTATAAAAATGCATTTATACCGTAGTCATTTCAGCTCTTTTAGCGGCCGGCGGCCGTTGAGAAATGAAACAGCCCTGCGTTTGTTATTTTTTGTTCAGTATTTTTTGTAAAAACGGTTTTTCTGGACGGACTGTTGTTGTTGTTGTTGTTGTTATTATTATTATTTTATTATTATTATTATTATTATTATTATTATTATTATTATTAACACTCAGCACTTGAGCACTACTGGTTAAAGGCTTAGTGTTAAGGTATGAATGTGATCTGAGCATTTTAATGGATGAATCCTGAATTCTCATTGCATTCCAGGGACACTTCTCAATTCTACAGCTACGATTCCCAGTATGACAGTGTTTTGCATTTGACGCACGAACAAAAATGGTAATTCCAGCATTTTAATTGCATGCATTGTGTATTTAAGTAATGATGCAGTCGTTAACTTGGTTACTGGTACTTTTAGTATAACGATATTTTGATGTTTCCTTTGACGAAGCTCTTGCGCAAGACTACGTAATCCTAAAGTGTCAAGCATTCATTCCGTGAGGATCAACTACTTTGATACCGGTTTAGGTGGCTCAGGGCAACTGATTTCACTGCAGTGCCTCTGTCCGGGAGGTCTTAGGGTTCGTTCCCCGATAGTAGCAGAATTTTCGACACTAGATAAGAAGCCAAATCGAATTCAGTTTCTATCTACAGGAGAGTTCTGTCGAACGGATGCTCTGATCTGTAGTTCTCTGAGATATCTTCGGTCAGTACCAGGTGAATGACGGAGCAGTACGCAAACAAACTGGTCACAGTGCAATTTTTGTGTGCGTGCAATTTTTCCTTCCACTTCCTTGTCCTATTCTCCCCCTTACTTACACACGAATTACACAAACTCCGTAAACTACCAGACGTCTCCCTATCAGTGGCTCGTTAGTTAGCATGTTCCCTTTTCACGACGCAACCCTGGGTTCGATTCCAGGCCTAGACAAATAATTATACCTGTTTGCTTTCCTTACAAATGCCCCAGTATCTATTACTATGTGACGATGAGAATGTACATCCTAAGGTTATGAAGATCAGTGAATACGGTGAAGGGATGTCTTCTTGCTAATCACATAAACACCCTTACCCTCGGCCGAGAGGCTTGGTCCCCGCTGGTGGGCCAAGGCCCGTAGCGGGCTGTCGATCCAAAGAACAGGAACAGTATCAGACATGTCGAGATCTTAGAACTTGTGGGGAAACCCGTTAGCCGACGAGTAGATCGTCGGGGATCTCAACATTCAGCGGGGGCAGATCATCATCGCATCCTGCGTTGAATCGTGCACTACAGTTAGGATCTAATGACAAAACAGTTGACGCATTCAAAGCGAAGTAATCAGTCAATCAACTACTTAGTTGAGTCCTGAAAGTGTTATGTATACTTTATTGATAGGAGGGTGCTCCATTGCTGGAACGTGAAATCTGGCTGACTATTACCGAAAACCTGTTAGTCGACATGTGAATTGAATTGATGCTTTATATTATGTGGCTATGAGGCCTGCTCTTCCGTCTGGCCACACAAATTTCGCTACGTTTCTTTCACCAACTAGAGGAGAAAGATATTTCTCCCCTAAGGGGAGAGTATTTCTTAGGCGACCAAACAGGCAAATTGAATTTAGCTCATCGTTTTATTTAAGCTTGAGGATCTTTTACATGCAGTAAATCTACTAACTTGGGACAGCCCGCTTTACTTCCCCTCCGAAGGAAGGCGTACCAAGGATTTTTTCGCCCTTAAATCGAATCGATCGGGTTTGAACTCGCGAACTTGGGAATAACAGTCCGACATGCTAACCGTTACACCATCGACGACCGCAAACTTGTGAGTTTCCCTTCTCCAAGTATACCCGCTAGTGGGGCACCGCCCCATCAGGACAAGTTCCATAGAATCCCGCATGCTCTCCCAACATGGGTGGTGGAGTGGTGCATGTACATGTGTAAGAGGAGAGTGGAGGCAAAGGATGAAGACAAGGGAAGATGATGCGAACCGTGCCCATTTCTTAGGGTACTGCTTCGGCATTATCTGGTTTTGACAGAAAAAAATGATGAAAAACTACTGATGAGAGAAGCCTGTCGCTAGAATTCTTTTTTAAATCGCAACTGAATAAGATATCTATTGTTAAAAATCTGACACGGACAGGACACGAACCCTAAGAAATCCCCGTCAACGATCCTGAAAAACAACTGAGTGGTTGCAGAACTAGAGTGTGGTAATATAAGCATTTATGGTTATAGTATGATCTAGATATTATTATTATTATTATAATTATTATTATAATTATTATTATTTTGTGACTATTCCCAGAATTGATCGCTCCACCCAATATGATCTGCAATCTTACGGTATACCCCCGGATGCTCAATCCACCTGAGCAATCGAGAAAGTCAAACAGCCTTTAGGGGATAAGAGATCATGAAAGGGAAAAAAGTACGTTTCAACACCTGATCACTGTTGGAAGTTTCAAAACAATCAAAACATAATTGACAATAAGTACATCATAACATCACTGTATCGTACGCGGATGCTGAGGGCCTTCGGGCCAAGCAGAAATAAATGAAAAAAAAAAAAAAGTACATCATGCTTAGTAACTATGGGGTTACTACGATAGTTGACAATCGCGAAAAACTGTTTTTTTAATGTTTATTGATCCTTGTTCGACAATATTTTGTCTTTCAAGGGTATGAAAAATTACAATAACATCATACAGAATATGAGGAGAAACTAAATAGCAACCTCTTAACAAATTACTTTTACAAATTAATTTTTGAGAGTGATAATAATCTTAAAAAGAAACTATGTTTATAAATAATACATGATTCATGAAACTTTTTTACATTACATGATAAAAACTGTGGGAAGAGATAACTAAGGAGGATGTAAAAGATCTTTAGGATAACGTGATTTAATTCGCGGGTATGGATTAACTGTTTTTCCTAATTGAAAAGATGTATAAGCAGGAGAAGAAGAAAGAGAAGCATAAAATTTATCTGAGAGAGAAAGGATCCAGGATTTAGGAGGAGGAATATTGAGTTCACGTAAAATTTGATCGTTTCTTATGAACCAGGGTGCTTTCAATGATTTTCTTAAATACTTATTTTGTATAATCTCTAATTTTTTAATGTGAGTTTTTGCTGCACCACCCCAAATGGGGCATGCATAAGTTAACGAAGGGCGAATTATATATTTAAATATAGTTAATGCAGAGTCTACAGAGAGGTGCGAATTTTTATTCAGAAGTGGATATAATTTTAGAAGCTTAAGATTAGTTTTATTTATTATGGATAAAATATGTGTTTTCCATGTTAATTTAGTATCTAGTTGTAATCCGAGGTATGTAATTGAAATGTTAGAAGGAGTCCAAGGAATTGCTTTATTATTAATAATAAGATGATCAGTAGGAGAGATTCGTTTTAAAGAAAATATTTTTGCTTGTGACTTTTGGTTATTTATCTTTATTTGCCAATTGTTAAACCAGGTAACTAGAATATTTAAGTCATCTTGTAAATTATCGCGTCCTGTTATAATGTCTGAATGGGAAGTAAATAAAGATGTGTCATCTGCAAAGAATGCTATTTCTGAATTAAGTAAATGAGGGATGTCTGAAATGTAAATATTAAAAAGAATAGGAGATAGAGGAGAACCTTGAGGTACTCCAGCCTGGATATTGTATTCAGTAGAAAACATATTGTTAACTTGAACTCGAAATTTACGATCCATTAAGAAACTTGATAAAATTTTTTAAATAAATAGGAAATCCAAATATTCTAAGCTTATAAAGTAAACCAACATGCCATACTTTATCGAATGCTTTTTCAACATCCAGAAATAACGGAAATGTTAGTTGTTTCTTTTGAAAACTAGTCGCTATAAAATCTGTAATTCTCAACAATTGTTGTATTGTAGAATAATTAGATCTAAATCCAAATTGAGAATTTGGAATTAAATTAGTTTGATTGATAAATTTAATAACTCTCGTTAAAATTATTTTATCAAAAATTTTTGCAAATGTAGACAATAAACTAATTGGACGAAAAATTTCTGGTCTCCTATGATCTTTTTGTGGTTTAGGAATGGGTAGTATAATTGCTATTTTCCATGTTGAGGGATAGTAATTTATTCTAAGACAAGCATTGTATATTGCTGTTAATGCACTGATAGTGGTTTATAAAATGGATCTTCAAGATTTTTTAATATATTTCGATGAAAGGAATAACTGTAATCCCATGACTACTTGGGTTTTTGTAACGTGGCGCCTGAGGGACTTCACGATGGAATATGGCACGGCTTTTCGGTCTTTCTCGATACTGCAGTTAGATGTTGCTTGATCTGCAGCACTGATTGATACGGTCGCAATCATGCGACATCCTGAGAAAGACGTAAAAAGCTGTGTCACATTTCATCGTGAAGACACGTCCCTCAGGCACCACGTTAGGAAAACCCAAGAATAATTATTAAACTTCCAACTGTGACGAGGTGATGAAATATGAACAATTACTATTACTATTGTTGTTATTATTATTATTATTGTTACAATAAAACGAGTAATAGTAATTACTATCGTTATTACTATTATTATTATTATTATTATTATTATTATTATTATTATTATTATTATTATGATATGCCGATCTGGATGGTCAAGGGGGTTAAGAGCCTGTACCGCTTCAGCGCTTCAGTCCGAAGGGTCGTGGATTCGATGCCCGCCTTGGGCGTGGTTGTTTGTCCCTCGGCTGTATGCTGGATAAAAGTCTCAAAAGAAACAACAAAAAAACTTATTATATTGCTCAGTTTGTCAAACATTGAAGTACTCCTCATAAGACGTTCACCGGCTCAGGACGTTGACGCATTTGTAGGTAGGAAGGTGGGCCATTGTGCTCCTTCGTGGAAGGCAGCGAGCGCAGCTGGGGGTGGAGGGGGCGGGGTGGGCTTCGGGCTGCATCTGCCGGCGGCGCCCAGGGACGCCTCTCGGCAGCCGCGCGCGTCGCTTGGCGCCACCGCCGCTCCTTTGTTTGCTCCCGACTCACTCTCTGCCCTCTCTCTCTCTCTCTACACGCCTCGCTCTATTACATTTTTGACATAACTCTCATCTCCTTTTCCCTCTCCGTTCTGCGCATGGTTTTTACTTGCTCGCTACCGCTTACACGGAACAGAGAGAGTTCAGTAGAGCGACAGTTATGTAAAGCTGCGCTGAAAAACTGGGGATTTTCGGCAAAGAACTCATATTACAGGACCCTGGTAACGAAAGAGAGGATAAATCCAGTTGCTAAATTTAGAGGAAAATCCTCTAAGACCTGGTTCAGCCAGGATCCATACTTTGTGGGTCCTTGATACCAAAAAATCCAATGACGGCAAAACGTCTGTCTCTCCGCCCGTCCGTCTCTGAACAACGCTAGCGGCTAAACCGTTTAGCCAAATTTTTCAAAATTTATTTTCTCTAATTGGTGCAGCTGATGTTGCGGTTCCTTGAATTTGAAAAATATATTATTTTTAGGAGTACTTTACATGAAACCTATGGGACATTTTACAAATTTAAAAGAAAGGCCAAGGGATTTGATTAAATTTTGTTGTTGGATAGCGTGAAGGATGTTTAAGAGAATGTTGAAGGTCTCATGTTCGTTAAAACCCTGATTTTTCCAAAATTGTAAAAGTTAAAATTTTGTTGGGGTGTTCCTAGATCTAAAATATTAAAGATAGTGTTTTTTTCCTTCATGAAATCTTTTCCTTAAAGATAGAAATGAATTAAGGTCCTGTACAATTTTTCGAAAATTTGAGTACTTTTCGCGTTATTTTGGGTGAAATTACGGGCAATAAAGTACGTAGTTCAAGACTTCAAAAGCATGATGCTTTTGGGAGAAATCGACCAGTCTAAAAATATAATTTTACAATACGTAATACATGTGGATCGAAATCCACGGGTACGAAAATTCAACCAGCTGTTTGACCATTAGAATGAAGTGTTTGAAGACTAACGCTTTCGAAATGATAATTAGAAAATGTTTATTTTAAAATGTTGTTTTAAATTATTATGCCAAAATATAAAAAAATATCTGTATGACAGGCATCTCCTAACTCTCAAAAACCTCTGCTGGTGAACAACTTTGTTAACACAACGCCTAGAAGTGAACCTTGTGAATTTCACAATTTTTAACTATTCTTCTCTTTCTCCAAATTTTAAGATCTTTTATTGCCTATTTTATTTTTGTATGCACATATACATTTTATATGTTCGTATCTAATTCATATTTCTTAATTTTTATTTTGTTCTTGATTTTACTTTGCAGCTAAATTGAAGTCATTTTATTTTTGGCATTTACTTACAAAGTTGAAATTTTAAATACAGAAATGACTATATATGGAATAAAAATCTTATTTTCTTTTTCAGTCAATATATTTAACTCTCTTCTATTTACCAATACCTTTTCCATTAAAAATAGTTGTAAGAACTAGAATTCGAGATGATTTCTCCCCGATTTATTTTCTTCTCGTCCTTTTTTCCTTGTACGTACCTCGGCCGGAAGCGGTGGTTGTGGTGGAGGGCGTTGGGGGGGGGGCGTTTGTGGAGTGAGGGAGCCTGCGCACGCACGCGCGCGCCTGCGGTGCTGCAAAGGTCAAAGGTCAATCGGCGCGCGCCTTCTAAGCCACCTCCACCAACGCCGCCTTGCGTCGGCTATCGCCACCGCTGCTAACGCCATTAGGTAGCCAAAGGATTAACGAACGGACACCCAGGAAAGAGATGGAAGTTAGTTAAAAATTGGAAGTTCTATAGAGGCTGAGTCTTTTTATCATTTTAAGAGTCTTTGTAAGAAAGTTAGAATGTATTGGGATTCGAAAGGAACCGTTGAATGTTAGCTTATAAAATAACTCATAACACTTTCTATGTGTTTGATTAGTCACAAATAGGTCCATCGTATTCCCTTGTCATAAGGAGAGATAACACTTTGTAACTTTTATTACACAGTAATAGGTTATGAACTGTTCACTCTTTATTTCTTTTGTATTATAAAAAATGTCCACCACAATTTAAGGGACTTCACTTACTTTGATTGATTGATTTTTTCATGTTTCCGGGCGCGTCAACTGCTCTGGTCATTATTCCCGTTAGTGTAGTGCATGTTTTTTCTCTCGGGTGCCGGTGATCTGCCCCCGGTGGATGGCGAGATCCGGCGCCGACCTACCGTCGGCTAGTGGGGTTTCCCCCTAACCAGGACTCTCCCATCAGCGGGGCACCGCCCCAGCCGGGACAAGCTCTAAGCTTCCGACCGGTCTCCCGGTATATGTGGTAGTGTAGTGCATGTGTGTAAGGGGAGATGATAGGACAAGGAATGGGAAGGACAGATCGCGCGCGGTCCGTAGCCCGATTGATAAGGTACTGCTCCGGCATTCGCCTGGTGTTGATCGTAGAAACCACGGAAAACTACCGATCAGAGCAGCCGGCCGCTAGAATTCTCCTCCAGACAGCGACTGAATTCGAAAGCTGAAAAGCTAGTGTCGAAAATCCTGCTGCCGTCAGGACTTGAACGTAGGACCTCCCGGTCAGAGGCGCTGCAGTGACATCAGTTGATGCACTGAGCTACCGCTCCCGTGACTTCACTTAGAATAATGGACATTTCTCGTTGTCACAAGTGATTGTGTGACTCTAAATTAGTAGGTGAAATAGTCATTTCAAAGCAGCAAAGTATGTCTTTGTGAATGGTATTCTAGTTCGATCTTCAACAGATAAGTTCTTCCCAAATTAAAGCGATTATATACAGTTGCTTGTAACCGATTGAATTTGAGTCCTACCAACCTGGTATATTAATATTATTAAATATGTTGGGGACTATTACGATGTATATTTCTAGTGGGAGGGAGAAAATGTATTAAAAAATCTCCTTCCCAATAATCCCTAGGTTGTAAGACGGATGAGTAAGTGACTACACAAAAGTGGAACACAACCTTTCTCTCACGATCACTTCCATACGCAATGTTTACAAATAGTCTTTTATTTATATAACTGTTCTGCTTTAACTTCAATCTACATTAACAACTTACATATATGTTTACAACAATTCCAGAACTTTGGAACCATACATCTTTCTCCTGACTTTAATTAGGTAGGTAGGTTATCACAATCCTAGTATCTATCACATCTATTTCCAGTGTCCATAGATGACTTAATCAGAAACTTCCTAACCCGAATGTCTATCTATGAAGACGATTCTTAAACAATTTTCCAGACTGATCGATTTCATCGGCTGGCGATTTCAGTGACATTATATTGCTCTCAGCAAACTGCGCCAACATTTTAGTACTACATCGTATAAATTCCTACAACAGTAAGTTTATTGCTTACAAGTGGTGTTATATGTAATAAATTTCATTTTCATATTTTCAGAGGAAACAGGCAATATACGAATTTTTTCGATCTCATTTTCGGTTACAGTTTTTAACCTTCTCTTGTCATGCTGCATATTTCATCACTGTCATGAAAGTGATCGTTGCCCGACTGCATTCCTGTGTTTAATACGGTCATCATCGCTGCAATACTTAAATCAAACTAAAGGAGACCTGTGAAAAAATTTAATAAACCAGAAATGCTTAATGAGAGAAATAAATTCTTAAACTAAAAATAAATCCACACCAATTATTTTGAATATTAAGATATAAGAGGTGTTGATATTAAGAATAGAAAAATGTTTGACAATGGTACTTAAAATAAGGCTTTAGAGATTGTATAGTTATTATTATTATTATTATTATTATTATTATTATTATTATTATTATTATTAATGTTTCCTCAATCACAAGACCCATTTAGTGCTTCGACGATTCAGTTTGTCCCTGCTTTTCGGATCGTCTACCCTTTTCCGATCGACGGAGATGTTCTAATCAACGGGATGGGTCATACGCGGATGGCTGAGAATCATGAGCGGTCCGGGAGCCATTTAACGAGTCAGATAACGAGTTTGATTCCGGAAAGTGCCACAAATTCACCGTCGTGATGATATAAATATTTTATCATGTTTATAATAAATATGTAGATTTATAATAAATATCTCTGCTAGATTATAGTAGTGGTGAAAGAGACATAAAATGTGAAAAATGCAAGACAACGCAATAGTCTTATATTTCCATATTGACTTGAAGAAATATTTCTCATGCGTGACTTCCATCGGGATATTGGACATTTCTCGAAACAAATCTACAAGAAACCGCGTTCCTTTGGAAACAAAATTTCCCTCCTCCCACTTGAAAATGGCTGTCACATGTCGCGCGACCGTGTGACGCGTAAATATCTCACGAGACGTCGCTGAGAAATATTGAAGTGGAGTGCGTTGGTGAATACCAAAAAAGAGAGAAAAAGAAATGAAATTGTGGCCGGAAAGTAGAGCGAAAACACGGAGAGACAAGAGAAGAAAGAGACAAAGAAATGCAAATATAGAGACAGAGTCAGATAATATGACAAATATATAGGGGGAGAGTGAGAAAGAGGGCAGGAAGGGGAAGAGAGAACGAACGCGACTAAATTTCAGCAAATTAAAACAATAAGAGGAAGAGCGGAAAAAAGGCAAGATGAAACGTCGAACAACGAGGAAAGAGGGTAGTGAACGTTCGAGACAAGAAGAGCGCGGGCTTTGTTCTTGGGCGTCTGTTGTATTGCCAAGTGGTTGGCAACAACATGAGACCTTAGAAATTGTCAAGTCCTGTCCCAATCTTGGGATAATAGAATTTATACCTATTTGATGAGTGTACGAGCCACCTGCAAAAATTTCACAAAAAATGTTGTACTCATTCGTTTGGTGGAAATCATGCAAATACTTCTGTAGTCAATCACAATTCGTCTCTTTCACTTCCGTACAAATATATCCTTCAGTTGCTTGTAAATTTAGTTCCATTTTTACTTTCTCGAATTCGTAATAAAAAGAAAGTTATGCTGAAAAATAGGAAAGACAGACGAAATACGTTTTTGAATCGTTCGAGAATTTTTTGTTTGTTTAAAAACGACTGTCTATCTGTCTTTTATTTCTTTCTCCGGGCGCGTCTGTGAAACAATGCGTCTAAGCGTCTAAAACAGGAGTCTGCAGTCTTCAGACAATGGAATCATTTCATGCGGCTCTCGGGACATACCCTGCTTCGTATCTCTATTGGATTCGATTTCAATGCTATTTTTTGCTCGATTATTAAAGAAAATTAGCAAGCAAAAATAGTTGGCCCATCAAATATTTCTCTGCCAAAATTGGTATCACTAAACCATACAGCTTACCACACCAACTGACATTATAAGTGAACCACTCACGACACTAGATTAATCTGCTAGACACATCACACACATGTAGGCACAGAGACAAACCACAATGTACTGCACAGAGACAAACCACATGCCTAAGCGAGAATAGGCATGTCTATCCTAGTGGTAGAAATAACATCTCTTACTTCCAGAACGCACTCCACTTGGGTTTCTCGTTCGGCGGCGAATCACGCGCAGCTTTTTCTTACGAAAAATCGACTCAGGAAGTGTCTTGTCAGGAAGTGGCTTCCACATGGATTTGACGTGTTCTACATGCCCGGGCTTAGCCCTTGGGGCTTTTCTTGCCCTCTCATGGCTGTCTTAGAATTGAAGATTATATGTTCACTAGAAATAGTTATATATTACACTTATATAATTACCTGACGTTGCCTGGGAATTTTTTTATGACAATCTTTTTTTAATAAAAAAAAAGTAATGAATCCTATCTTTAGTGTATCCCCGTCCTGCCCTGCCCAGCCCTGAGCCGCATTGCCCTATCCACTCTACTTCGTCGCTCCCTGAGTAGCTGAAAACAGATGCGTTTCTGCATATTCCAGGCAAACTTCCAGTAATAATTTTGACCTTCAATTTTTCAAAGTCTAATTGCGCTACCGGATTGAATCAAACATCCTTTATTAGATACAATTAAGGATTTCGCACGACGGAATATCACAGACTTTGAAGTGGAATGATAGTTGGAGCTAGACGCATGGAACATTCAATTTCGGAAACTGTTAAGGAAGTCAATATTCCGGGATCGCAGAATATTGCGATTCCACAAATTCAGTATTCCGATCTACAATGTCAAAAGTGTGCCGAGAATCCCCAATTCAGGCATAACCTCTCACAACGGACAACGTAGCGGCGGACGGCCTTCACATAATGATCGAGAGCAGTGGCGTTTGCGAGGCTTGTCAGTGCTAACAGATAAGCAACACTGTGGGAAATAACAGCAGAAATCAATGTGGGACGTACGACGAACATATCTGTTAGGACAGTGCGGCGCAATCTGGCATTAGTGGGCTATGGTAGCAGAAGACCAACTCCAGACCCTTGGCGAGTGTAAAACCGTGGCTTGGTCTGATGAGTACCGATTTCAGTTGGTAAGAGCCAATGGTATGGTTTGAGTGTGGCGTGGACTCCAGGAAGCCATGGAATTCAATTGCCAACAAGGCTGGTGGTAGCTCCATATTGGTGTGGGCTGTTTTCTACATGGAATAGACTGGGTTCTTTGGTCCAGCTGAACCGGTCATTGACGGGAAATGGATATGTTCAGCACGTTGGAGACTATTTGCAATTATTTATAGGCAATTAGGTCATTTGGTACACGAAATTCTGCACCGGTAACGCTTTCGCAATAATGGAAGGTTGTAGAGGCAACATGGCTTAATATTTCTGTAGCGGACGACTTGTTGAGACCATGCTACGTCGAGTTCCTGCACTTCGGCGAGTAAGAGGAGATCCCACAGAATATTAAGATGTATTCCACGACTTTTGTCACCTCAGTGAATATTGTTGGTACACTTTAGAGAGTTTAGTCACATTTTTCGACGCATTCCTGAAAGATTGAAAGAGTGCACACTAATTATTAAATTTTATGCGAAGATTTGGCAAAGGCAATGGGGAAGTTTTACCAAATCTCATATAGCCAGTGAAATTTCTATTGTTTTGATAAGTAATACAAAATTTCTTTAAAGTCAGACAACAGCCTATACATTTATATTGAAAATAAACTCATTTTTAAGTAAGAGAAAATGATAATACGAAAAAAGTAGTCAAAATTCTGTCCGACAACATCCAACCTTTCAGATATCTTTCTTCCATCAGAATCTATTCAGCTCATCCCGAGAGTAGCAAAAAGAAAAAAAACCAGAAAGATCAACAAAAACTGAGTCAAAAATTTTAAAAACAAATGAATGGATTTTTATATCATGTAAATAACGATAAGGGAGTATAAAAAGGAAGTTGTTTTAAAATCATAGACCGACGCACGAATTTTTATTTTCTCGTTACAGCTTACGCAGGAGAGTGAAAGTTATGTAATGCTGCGCGAAAAAAGGTGAATTCGGCGGAAAAATATTATTATAGGGCCCTGGTAACGAAAAAATGTTATCAAATTTTAAAAAATCCTGTAACGTGTGGTGCAGCCAGAATCCATGATTTGTGGGTTCTTGATAGCTAAAAGTCGAATGACAGCAAAACTGTCTGTCCGTCCGTCCGTTCGTCCGTCCGTCTGTTCATCCGTCTGTCAGTCCATCTGTGAACAATGCTATCGGCTAATCCGTTCAGCCGATTTTCTCCAAAATTGATATTACCAATTCGATCTGCCTAATGTTAAGGCCCTTTGAATTTGAAATCGATTTTTTTGCGGAGTACATTACAAGAAGCTTCTGGGACATTCTCCAAATTAAAAAAGGGACCAACATTTTTAATTAATTTTTGTTGTTGTTGTGTGAATGACGTTTAAGAGAATGGTATAAGTACCATGTTCACTAAAAACCAGATTTTTCGAAAATTGCAAAAGTTCAAAATTGTTTTGAGTCTTCCTACAAATAAAGTATTAAAGATGAAATATGTTCCTTAAAGATATATTTTGAAATAAGATCATGTACAATTGTTTGAAAATTTGAGTACTTTTTGCATAATTTTGCGTGAAAATAGGGCGAGAAATTATGTGCAGTTTTAGCACGTACTTATATAATATATTCTACATATTAATCTTTTCTTTGGGTAGATGGTGTCTACATAATTTTCGCTCACCTACATCACGGGTGAAGAAGGCGTAGCAGCTTTGGAGGATGTTTATGAAGCGTTGCGGAGGCGACGGTTGAAAACTTGAACCGTATCTATACGTCAGCGATTGATCGACTGAGCCAAAGTGGGTCGGTAATGTTTTGCCCCGACGTTCCTCCAAAACAGCGGCCGGGGAGACAGGGTCATGGGAAGGTCTTTCGGCAACAAAGAGCAAGAAACTAGAAGAATCGTCTCGAAATAACAAAGCCGCTTGAGCAGGGATGGACACTTACACTTAGTTATGCATCCAATTAAATCCTACTGTTTCTAATACACATTTGTTTTTGACAGTTCATGCTTCCATTTACTTCTCACAAAGCTTAGTAAAAACGAATTATTACAATGAAAAGCAAAAATTATCTTCATTGATCTTATAATTATAGAAAATTGCATAAGATCGAGAAAAAAACTTTATTAAATTTACTTGTGACAATGCTGAATGGAAAAAATTGACCTTAAAAGCAATATTGTCAGCATCGATAAACATGAGTGCAGATACGATGGGTGAAAGAATAAATCTTGACCCAATAACGTCGGAATTACTTTCACGCGCATAACGCTCACCCATTGTTGCGTCCGTGCGTGCAGAGTCAATTTTACGTGTCCTGAAAAAATAAAATTGAAAAATTAGTGCAGAGAAGACAGTCATAACTTGAAATATGCAATCTCAAATAGGAGCCATAGGCGTTAATGGATTAATGAAACGAATCTCACGTACACCTTTTCAAAATACGAGGGTCGGTTAGAAAGTAATGCCCCACATTTTTTCTCAAGGAATATTTATTGAAAGAACCTAAAATTTGCACACAATATTAACATACGGTTGCTCTAATTTTCCATATAATTTCCATCGACTTGAGCAGCCTTGCGTCAGCATGAAACAAGGGCGAGCATGTCTCGTAGCCATTCCTTCACTTCGCAATCACACTGGCGACTTCTACAAATGTTCTTCCGAACAACGTTTTTCAGTGACTCAAAGAGATAGAAATCGGATGGGGCTAAATCCGAACTGCATCGTGGATGGAGAAGCAGAGTCCAACCCATTTTTGCCAGTGCTTGTCTTGCGGTGAAACTTGTGTGTAGGCGTACGTTATCGTGCAAGAGCAAGCTTTGTGAACAATCCGGGATCAAACTCGTGGGAAATGCTTCTTTAGGGTATTCAGAGTGTTGATGTAAGAATTTGAATTGATGGTACTGCCTTTGGTCATGGCATAATCATGAATGACACCAAAAGTGTCCCAAAAGACAGATCAGCATGTGAGGACTCGTCGCTGGTGGGATGTCCGGAGCGCGGTATTTATTTATTCATTTTACGCCAAAAAAAACCAGTTAAAAACTGCGTATGACGTGCTATAGGGAAAAGTGAATTGTGTGCACATTTTCAAAATTCTGTGATCCCTACACTAAGTCATATACTACTTAAATTTTGAATTTTTGAAAGGGAGAAAAAAAAACTCCCAGGTAATAAAATCTATTTTCAAGGATAAACAAGCAATAAAGTTTGAATTTTGAAAGGGAGAAAAAACAACAAAAAAAAACTCCCATGTAATAAAATATATTTTCAAGGATAAACAAGCAATAAGTTTTGAATTTTGAAAGGGAGAAAAAACAACAAAAAAACTCCCATGTAATAAAATCTATTTTCAAGGATAAATAAGCAATACATTTTGGCTCTTATTACTTCCTGCCGCGACAACATGGAAACGATAATTTGAATAATTGTATTTCCCACTGAATTCTAGAAGACGTGCACAGAAAATGAAGTTACATTTATGTCCAGAAGCAAAACAAGGGGCCATCTCAGCATTTGCTCAATGGATCAGGGAAACTGGACGAAAAACCTGATCGAGAAGGGGGTCATTGACCCGGAAGCTGTAGTACAATAGGCTGTTTATAGTCATTTATACAGTCCAAATGGTAAATAATGCATTATGTATCATTGTTAAAATTAATGTTACTTTTCTTGTGATGCTCAGTAAATTATGGAGATCTCGTCCTTCACTTTCCGAAGCTCTAACTCGTGTACCCAATCGTGCAATGTTACTCCTGGCGACAGCAGAGGTTCACTGCACACAAGCGTTTGTGAATGTTCACAACAGTTGCGTCTCCGTAACGAGGAACTCAATTACAGCACGCTGTTTGTAATGCACATCGTCTACAGCCGCCATTTTAACAGTTCATTAAGGAACTGCCATCTGTAGAAGAGCTTGAAACTTCATACACAAACGCTGAAAGTGCGTAACTTTGAGGCATAACAACTACAACTCTCTACCACAATTATTGGATGAAGGGGAAAATTACAGATGAAAGGGGAAAATTGAGGCATTACATTCTGACCGACCTTCGTATTAGTAATTTTTGAATAATTTTTTATCACACCGTTACGTTTCTCGACTGACGTCTGCAGTGTTAATACGATAGAAGGTGGAATGTAATAATACGCCAATGATACAAAAAAGTGTACGCGGTATGTTTTGAGTTTTCCGTAAAATACTTTGTAAATTGTATTGAGGTATTGTTTTCTAAAAAATATTTTAATACGGTTCATCTGAACTGCAAATATCCCGTCAACTTTCATGCAAACTAACCTCATTAGGAAAAAATCTTTGACTACAACTCCGGCCGTGAAAGCCTACATTGCTTTATTAACCTCATTAGCTTTCCACGGACCGTTCCCTCCGATTTAATCACAAGCTTGCAGCAGATAAGCACGGTTTTAGAAGATTTGAAACTGTGGGTTAATAGAGGGAAATCGTGCGAGAAGCAACCAAACAAAACGCGTATAGTTCATAGGTGGGCAAATTGAGTTTGATATGAAATCGTGGAATTTTTAATGTTCTACAGATTCCAGCTTTCATATTTCTTCAGTTCGCGCATTAAGACATTAAATTAAGTAGTAATATAATATAGTAACTACAAATAGTAATAGAAACTATAGTAATACTAAATAATAAATTATCTTACATTTTCTTTATAACATTCACATATTTCATCTATTTCAGATTATTATAATATTATATAAAAGTTGATGCATTGTTAAAAAAAAATTTTTTAAATTATTATTATTATTATTATTATTATTATTATTATTATTATTATTAAGTACATTGAATTTTAGAGACATACAATGCATTTGAGATTTCACATTTCACTTAGGTCATGTAATTGTGATTAAATATGTTTTATGCAAAAAGTTATCCTTTTCTTAATAAATTTCTCTAATTTCATTCAAGTATTGGTTTTATTAAATAAAAAATCGTTCCTTTGTTAGAACACTTAGTGTGCCGCGCGAGTAATCACGTATCGCCAACGCGAGTAGAGAAAGCATGACGAAAATTTATATTGTGTGTTTCCCATAACCTTCCATGCTACAATCACTCGGGGAGGCTTTCATATTTAATACGGAATCCGAAATGCAAACATTCTCGCCGGAGAAAGCAATTTATGCTGCAATAGTCTATGTCTCTTAAATTGATGTGTTTTGAAATATTTTTTAATCATTTCTTACCCACCTTCAAAACCTTCTTTACTAGAGATCGTCAATATACCAGATTGATTGATTGTTAGTGATTCGGGACGCGTTAACGACTGGGGTCATTAGTACCGTAAATGTAGTGCAAGTTTTGTCAGGGTAGGTGGCGGTTTTCTTCCCCCGCTGTATGGTAAGATCCGACGCCAACCTAACGTCGGTTAGTCGGATTTTCCCCAAACAGTTATCTCCCACCAGCGGGGCACCGCCCCAGCCGGGACA
The DNA here is from genome assembly GCA_964035755.1 of Teleogryllus oceanicus. Lineage (NCBI taxonomy): Eukaryota > Metazoa > Arthropoda > Insecta > Orthoptera > Gryllidae > Teleogryllus > Teleogryllus oceanicus. The sequence goes on from CAXIVR010000003.1 coordinate 109,421,068, forward strand.
AGCTCTAAGCTCCCGACCGGTCTTTCGGAATATGTGGTAGTGTAGTGCATGTTAGTGTAAGTGTGTGTGTGTAAGGGGAGAAATAGGACAAGGAAGAGGAAGGAAAGATCGCGCGCGGTCCGTGGCCCGTTTGGAAGGGTACTGCTCCGGCATTCGCCTGGTGCTGATCGGAGAAACCACGGAAAACTACCGATCAGAGCAGCCGGCCGCTAGAATTCTCCTCCAGACAGCGACTGAATTCGACCTAGCTGTCAAGCTAGTGTCGAAAATCTTGCCTCCGTCATGACTCGAACCTAGAACCTCCGGTCAGAGGGACTGCAGTGACATCAGTTGATTTCAATACACTGGACAAAGTGGTCTGTGAATGAGATAAAACTCGTCGCATCAGCTTCCACCACCTTCAGCCGCTTTCACGACATATTGAACCGCTTCCAACCTTCGGTGCGGAGCGGAAGCCTGCGTTTCTGGAATAACGCGGAGCATCGGTTCCTTAGGCGCCGGAGAAGAATCGTGTCGTATTACAAATATTGGAGGACGTAATGCAATACCGATCGGTTTCAGAGAGAGTGAAGTGTCTGATACCTCCCACATGTCGATGAATTCGATACAATGTTGATGCCTTTCCGTTAACGTAATCATTATAGGTTTTCTATTTCCGTTAGGAAGTTCGGATAATATGTTTTCATATCAGCTGCAAACGAAGAAAACATCAGGTTGCAGATCAATAACTCATGCCAATAAAAGTTGAATGTCGATCGAAATTGTAGGAGATATTATGTAATAAAGCAGCCGCACGTAATTGCACTTCTCTCGCAGCCTCAAATGCTAAATTTAAAGAAACTCAGATGTAACACGATTATTTATTTATCTTCAAAGTAAGGTAATTCATTCATAAACGTATAATTCTTGTGTTACGATACATTAATAAACAAAAATATCATCGGAAGATTATGGCTTTATCTTTAAGTATTGTAACAAAATATGAAGTATGAATACTAATAGTTAAGTCGTTTAGAAACATGGTTTTCTTTGCATCTTACCTTAATTTTCATTTTGTTGCAGAGTCGGTATCACGAAATCTTAAACGCAATATATTTCCTCTGTTACATTAAGGTCTACTGAATTTATTATAGACATAAAATTCGAGTCAGCGACTGAATGGGAAGCGTACATGAGCGGAGAGAAAAGAGCTGACCCAATTCCGAGAAAAAAAACAAATGGAACTACAATAAATTACGCATGTCAGCTTGAAGTTCGTTTTCTAATGAAATTTAAATGAAATCGTTTTGTATGCATAAGAATATATTGTATTTTACGACTCTTTTGTATACATAGTACACGAAGTAATTCATTTAGAGAAAGTGATATAATGCTGCCGAAAATGGATTTCAAATTTCAACGGAGTAAACGTTTTGGGATTTCCTGATACCGAAAAAGAATTGAATTTTCTCCCCGAAGTTTCAAAAATTACAAAAGTTCGAATATTTTTTGGCGTCTTCCAAAAATACAATATTGAAGATAGTATTTTTCTTCAAATAATATTTTTTTATCAGAATATTTGACTTTAATAACCAAAGTGGAGAAAATTGAATCTATGTCTTGACATTATTCATTCATAAGCGTTTTAGTGAGATATTATATACACTACGTGATACGGGAAGCAACCGTCAATTCTGCCAACGTATTGATTAAATTGAACAGAAAACATGGACAATGAATACTAATTAAGTAGTTATTCCCTACTAAATTTCTGATATCACAAACCAAACGTTAATTAGAGTAACTTAACTAAAAAATTAAATAAGTTTAAAAAACAAAGTTTTCTTTCTTTCTTCTTTCTTTTCTTTCCTTCTTTTCTCTTTCTTTCCTTTTTTCCTTTCTTTCCTTTTGTTTCTTTTATTTCTTTCCTTTCTTTTCTTTATTTCATTCTTTCATTCTTAGTTTCTCTCTTTAAAGATGTAAGCGTTAGAGCGCTTTATGTGCAGGTAAACATTCCTCGAGGTAAATATTTGGAATACGAGTTAATCCTTATTACACCTTACAAATAGGTTCTTGTTGTCATGAAACACCCGCGCCCTAGACACAGTGTTATGTCTACAAACGTTGGCAACTGGGCTTAGGACGTGGCGTCTTCTGACAGCCAAGAAGCTGTCTCCGATCTCGCAAGCGTACGCTTTCAACTTAGAAATCCGTTTATCATATGATATGAAACGATGTTGTTTTCTATGTCTAATTAATTCATACTAAACATTCCACGATCTGAGCGATTATAGTTAGAACAGTAGGAGAAAAAATAATAATATGTTAACTCCGAGGCAAAATATAATGCGTTTTGAGGTAATCTGGTCACAGGATTTAACTTCCTATGATTTGATAATTATATTTTCTTAATAGATTAAATGAACTGCCGACCTGGCTGACCGAGGTGGCTAAGAGTGTGTACCAACTCAGTCCTTTGATCCCAAGGGTCGCGGGTTCGAGACCCGCCTTGGGCACGGAAGTTTGTACCTTGTCTCTCTTGTATGTTGTCGCGGAAGGTCGGCTAAGAGTTGTACCGACTCAGCCCTTTGATCCCTTTTTTTAAAATTTATTTCTTCTCGTTCGACATACTGTCTTTTAAGGAGGTTAAATTATGAAATAACTTTTTTTACTTTTTGGGAATGGCCATCCATAAGAAGTGGTTTTTATTACTCGGAATAACGTAAACATTGGGTTAAAGTAAATGAAGCGAGGTTGAAGACTGTTTCAGTTTGATCTATTGACAGTTATGGGGGATTACGGTGGTTTGAATCGGTCTTTGGGATACCTGGATTTAATACGTGAGTATGCAGCATTGCGACCTAGGCTGAAGATTAAGGAGCATGGGGAAGTGTGAAGGTTTTGGTATAAGTTTTGAGCTATTTGAGTTATGTGATCCTTAATGAAGGCACTTTCAATTCTCTGCGAATCTGGGTGTTCGGAATGAACCAGGGGGCATTTAAAGTTCTTCTTAAAAATACATTCTGAATGGCTGTTAATTTTTGGAGATTGCTAGTCGCTGCACAATCCCAAACTGGACATGCATAAGTCATGGTCGGTAGAATTAACGACTTAAATAGTAGCAATCGGCATTCGACTTTCAATGAAGAATATGCATTGATTAGAGGGAAGAGTTCTGATATTTTTGCAGATGCTTGTTAGCTATTGCATTTATGTGTGGTTTCCATGTCAATCTTTTGTCAAGCAACACTCCTAAGTATTTTATCGGTGAGGAGGTCCACGGAATATATGTATTGTGAAGGTTTAATTCAGTAGGATTTTTTGGGCGGCGTAACGTGAAGATTTTTGCTTGACATTTTAACGGGTTTATTTTGATTCTCCATTTTTGAGTCCAGTTAACATACTCGTTTAATGTATTTTGAATATAGTCCTTGGCTACGGCAATGTCGCTGTGGGTTGCGAAGAGGGCGACATCATCTGCGTACAGCGCTAACTTGGAGTCACCCTCAGTGGGGCTAAAAATGTTGAACTGGATGGGAGAGAGTGCCGATCCTTGTGGCACTCCTGCATCAATGATGCGCGGGTAAGAGGTTGAAGAGTTGATTTTTACAATAAACGATCTGTTAGAGAGGAAGCTTTCGATAACCTTTTGTAAATACTCCCCCTTTGATCCCAAGGGTCGCGGGTTCGAGACCCGCCTTGGGCATGGAAGTTTGTACCTTGTCTCTCATGTATGTGTCGCGGAAGGTCAGGCGTCTGATCAGAGGAGCTCGCACACGTGTTGGTGGCCAGTGTTGGTTGAATGTGCGTCCCATCAGACGTAAAAGGAACCGACTATTGGCTGATAACACTCCCGACAAAAAAATTTTGATGTGGGTGTCTTTGACGATGGTTAGAAAGTTAAAATGTATAAACAATTCGCTTCAAACTAAAAATAATGAATAGGCGTTAATAAATTTTGACTGTTGCCAACAATTTTTATGACGTAAAATTTATAAAAGTAAGTGATTTCTAATAGTAATTTATTAAGTACGTTTTCACAAGTACGTTTATTCTATAAAAACGATAAAAGGAAATAAAAATTGTTAAATAATGAAGTATTTTGTTAGAACTGAAATGTAATTCATACTGTTAAATTAAAAAGGTACGTTTAGGTAGTCAGAAGAAGATATTGACATACATAAACGATGACCTTCGTTTAAGGTGGCTTAATGATACTTTTTGTAAAAAAACATTTGAATACAATTTTTCATAATTTGTGGTCATTATTGGCATTATCTCTCGATTTTTGAAGGCCTCAGGAGATCTACCGTTGTATGTAAGTATTACTATGTATTCTTTCTTTGGTCAAATGCTTTTCAAATATATTTTTAGTTATTAAATGTACCGTAAATATCAATTTACAAAGAAAGTTCGAGTCATTTCATAAACATGAAACGATTCTCACGTACTGCATAAAAATAAATAAGCTGCAATAAAACATCGTAAGACCCTTTCTCTCCATGTAATCACAACTTTTTATTTATTAAAATACTGAAGAGATAAGAATTGTATCATAAATCTTGCCACTTGTAAATAAATCAACTATACAAATTCGCCCAATGTTTCTAATTTCCGGTAGACAGTAGACCTTACGTTTAAATTAAACCCAAGCCGACTGACCAGAAATATAACATTAAATCCCACTTAATATTGCTAATAATGCACGAGGTGTAACTATGAACATGGATTCCACGAGTTCCACACGCAAACGACGCCTTGTTAGCTCTGGTGTGCTCCAATATTTCATCATTCCCGGCTAGCAGCACTTCCCTGTTATACCGGCGACGCACCAAATGGCGCCGTTTGTATTCTGTGGTTATGCAATTGTGCTCCGAGAGCTGTCAGCATATTACAAGATCACATAACCCACATCCCCAGCCATAACATCATATGACCTCTTAAACCAATTGTGGGGACCTGAAATAGAACTTCATGCCTGTACTGTCTCTCGCTGCAATCTGTTTCTCTTTTGTTTGTAACCGCCCTCATTCTTCTTTCATGAACCACAGACTACGCTATACACGTACCTTTTACGTCACATTCAGCTACATTTTATTCTGCAGCATAACTAACGAGTCCGCCGGGGCCGATATTCAGGAGTATCCAACGGGTCAAGTGATTCAGGAAATTATACTGTGAAATAGTAGTAGCAGAGCGGAAGAAGTTGATGTGTTTTACATTTGTAATTTGTGGTTAGTATACTGCAATTTTTCATTTTTATTTTATTCAAGTATATATTTTTATATTATATTTTAATATTTCAACAAAAATGCATCTTCACACATCCTCAATCAACAGTATTGTCAATAATTGAGAATACATCTTACATGAAACGGATGACCTATCTTTACATCAGAATCCATGTTTTGTGGGTCCTTGATACTGAAAAACTGGTTTACGGCAAATTGCTTGTCTGTCCGCCCGTCCGTCCCGTCCGTCTGGGGACAACACCATCGTCTAAACCGATACCTGGAGCGGTAGCTCAGTGCATCAACTGATGTCACTGCAGCGCCTCTGACCGGGAGGTCCTTGGTTCAAGTCCTGACGGCTGGCAGGATTTTCAACACAGCATTCCAGCTAGGTCGAATTCAGTCGCTGTCTGGAGGAGAATTCTAGCGGTCGACTGCTCTGATCGGTAGTTTTCCGTGGTTTCTCCGATCAACACCAGGCGAATGCCGGAACAGTACACTACCAAACGGGCCACGGACGGCGCGCGATCTATCCTTTCCTTCCTTGTCCTATCCTCTCCCCTTACACACACACACACACACACACACACACATTAACATGCACTACACTACCACACATTTTGGGAGACCGGTCGGGAGCCTAGAGCTTATCCCGGCTGAGGCTGTGCCCCGCTGGTGGGAGAGTCCTGGTTAGGGGAAAACCCCACTAGTCGACGGTAGGTCGGCGCCGGATCTCGCCATCCAGCGGGGGAAGATCACCGTCATCTCCCCAGGAAAAAACATACACTACAATAACGGGATATAATGACGAAAGCAGTTGACGCGCCCGGAAACGAAAAAAATCAATCAATTAAACCGATCAGACGATTTTCACCAAAACTGACGTTCCCCGATCGAACCGGTCAGCCTCGAGACCTAGCGAATTTGATACGGATATTTTTATTAAGGGCTAAAGTTTTTCTTTGTGTTTCTTTTCGAATGGAGAAAAATAAGATTATAAAATGGCACGGTTCTTTTTGTTGAACTCTTTAATTTTTAAAAATTGAAAAATTATAATATGTTTTTGGCATTTCTGAGGAACAATATTGATTATACTAGTGATTTTTCTTCCATGAAATCTGTTTTTGAATATTAAGAATATATTTTAAAATTTTAAAGAAATACGTAAACAAAATTTTCTGAGACTCGATTTAGAGATTGTAAGTACTGTATATACGATTAGTTAGTAAGCACCCAGGTATAAGACTGTAATCCAGTACAAATATATTACAATGAAATCTTACCACCGGCAATGAGATAATTGTATGCGTCTTAACGTCAACCATTCAGTATTATTGACTTTTTCGTGAGTAGGGATTACATCAACAGTTGATGAGCATTGTGTGCAGTTAACCGTCCCTTTTCTGACTACCGAACAAAGTGACAACCGAAACATACCGCCACACACCAATTTGAGTGGGAAGCACGTACTTCGCTGCACGTTCTCGCGTGTTGCACCTGAGCAGCTGCCAAATGGGGTTATGCCGAACATTGCTGTAAGCGTTAGTATCGTTCGCGGCATAGTGTAACTTTACCAAGAACTGTATATTCTCATAAAATAGTACCAGTTTACCGTCATTCATTAATCTGGTTAGGAAGCACATACTTCGATGCTCACTCCGACGTTGCGTATCGGTGCAGCGGTCACGTGACGTTGTGGTGTGCTCATGGCTATACGCTTTTGTATATCATTCGTAGCCCACAGGAAATTTGCCAAGATATGTATAGTCTTATAAACTAGTAATTTTTAAGTTACTTACAATAGAGTTGTAGTGCATTTTCAGTATTGGCGTTTATAATTGCGTGGTTGAACCAGTGTTTACGTTCAGGTACTTGCGGTAAAACATTTGCGTCTTTTGTTAGTGAAAACGAAGGGGTAACGGAAACGAACTAAAAAACATATTTTTACTTTATTTACATATAAATGCAGAAACATTCACCCGAAATCACTTATAATCCCGCAATCGAGGAAAGCATCGCAAACAGCCTTCGCCCGTGTTTATTGTCGTGTTTGTAAATACACAGATGAAAACCTTGGACGTACGTACCAGGAGCGGTAGATCCCTGCATCAACTTATGTCACTGCAATGCCTAGGTGCGAGTCCCGACGGCGACAGGATTTTCAACACTAGCTTTTCAGCTAAGGTCGAATTCAGTCGCTGCCGGGAGAAGAATTCTAGTGGCCGGCTGCTCTCAACGGTAGTTTTCCGTGGTTTCTCCGATCAATACCAGGCGAATGCCAGAGCAGTACCCTAACAAACGGGTCACGGACAACGCGCGATCTTTCCTTCCTTTTCCTTGTTCTAACCTTACCCCTTGCACTCACACACACTTACACTAACATGGACTACACTACCACACATGCTGGGAGACCGGTCGGGGACTTAGAACTTGTCCCGGCTGGGGAGGTGCCCCGCTGATGGGAGACACCTGATTGCGGAAAACTTCGCTAGTCGACGGTAGGTCTCGCCATCTAGTGGGGGAAGATTTCCGCCAATCGCAAAGAAATACCGATGAAAAACATGCTCTACACCTACGAGACTAATGTCCTCAGTAGTTGGCGCGCCTGGAATCACTAACAATCAATCAATCGGCCGAGCGAGTTCAATGCACGGCAACATCTGGAGCTCACCGCAGACATCGCTCTCGTGCACGGGGACGCGGCCACGAAACAAACTAGAAACCGCGTGTAGCGATCCAGGATGACTTGAAACGAATGTATTTCATCACTGCGAAAACTTTTAAAAAGTAGAAATGCAAAAACAGTACATACTTCTTCGCATTTTGGAAACGTTTCGTAATATTCGGTACTTCGTGGTATTTCGTGGCTTCGATGGTATAAGGTTACCTTATACCTGGGTAACCCTGGGACTGTCGTACCCAAGATCGCCAGTTCACACCCCATCGAAGCTCTGGAGTTTTAAGGGCAAAAAAATACTTCGTACGCTTTTCTTCGGAGAAGTAAAGCCGGCGGTCCCTTGTAAAATATCCTCTGCTCAAAAGCATAAAAGAAGCCTTTGAACAAAATTAAAATCACCAGTTTCATCGCTAGAGTGATACCTCCTTTCTCTGCTTGACGGTGAAAGCAGCGTAGCGGAATTTGTGCGTCAGGCGGAGGAGTCACGGCCTGAGCCTCACCACAAAAAATAAGGCATTTCTTGAATTAATACTGAAATATTGCAATTTCTGTCATGCTAAAAAACTCTGCTACGACTAAAAGGATTCTAATAAAACCAATTCAAACGAAGTGCCTGAGGTGCATAATTGAATTCATTTAGATAGTCAGGAACAGTTGTCATTTCTGACTTTCACCAATTAAATGAACACGGATTAATTTAAATGTTAAACTATTTGCAGCACATTTATAAAATCAAGAATAATTTCACATCATATTGCGTTGATAATATTGAAATGATCTTCCAATTTTGAATACTATAATCAGCGATCAAAATTTCTTAAAGTAAAAGAAGTGTATTTGTTACTTATGAGATAAATTTATCATCTTCCATAAATATATTTTCTTTCATAAGAATATTATCTACACCATACGGTCACCACAACCGGCAACCAATAGAAGAATTTGAAGCCAAGGTGTGACCATTTTGCGAACTGACAGCGCACCAAACGAAGCACGGGAAATTTCAATTTACTCCTACAATTGCAAATTTTTTGCAAATTTCTGAAATGCAAATGCGCCCAAAATGAGACCAGCACTACTGTCTTTATTATTCTTTGCTACAAAAGCGGAAAAAAATAAAGTAAACATTTCAGAGTCGTTTTTGAGAAAATAATTGTTTACAATTTAAAACTTTCTCACCATGTTTAATGCAAAGTTACGGAAAGATACAAATCTCTTCAAAATAATTTCGGAAAATTGAACCTGATTTTATTTGCAGATCTCTTTTTGAAGAAAAGATTTCATTTAAGCAAAACATTTTATTTTCATAATTGCAGTGTAGGAAAATGCCAAAACTTTTAAATTTTTGCAATTTTCGAAAATTCGTGGAGTTCAAAGGAAATGCAACCTACACTATTTCTTCAAGCATATATTGTTCCATCAGAAGAAAAAAATTAAAGAAAAAAAATTGGAGACATTTTTGGGAAAAGTTTGGAAATGCTGTTGGGGCTTCATGTGAAGGCAAAAATCAAAATATCTATTTCAAATTGAAGGGGAAGCGACATCAGTCAGATTGATCGCGGAATATAAATGTTGGTGATAAATTGGCTTGCGGTTTTAGCCGCTAGCGTTGTGCCCAGACAGGCGGTCAGACGGACGGACAGACAGACCGACGGGCAGACGTTTTGCCGTCAATCGCATGTTCGGAATTAAGGATCCATCAAACATGGATTATGACTTCATTGTATGTTAGAGGAAGTAACACAGGAACAAGATTTATACACGTTTTTGTTACCAGAGCCCGACAATGAGAGTTTTTCTGTCAAAAATTCGCCGATTTTCCCGCAGCATTACAATATTCTCCATAATGCGTAAGCCGAGAAAGAAAAACTAAAGGTAAATAAAACAAAAACGCTCAACATATCGGAGAAACCGATTGCGCGAACACATAAACTAGGAAGAATCACCTTCACAAACTAATAGATACCACCTTCACATACTAATAGTAACAAGAAAGGCGCAATAGATACAATACCGTCAAAAGAGGCCTAGAGGGGACTCTATTCTAATGCTCCCTAGTTTAACAGCGTGCGAGACGAGTTGGATTGCTCCTTAGTCTCTCAGTCGCGTTAAGTTTAAGCTCCATTTCGTGAAGCGTCCTGCGCAAGCACTAATAGATACAAGACAGGCGGAGGCCATCCTAAAATCTAAACGCAAGAAATGCCAGGTCAGCGCCGTAAAACGTGGCCGGCTGTAAGCAGCCGCTGATCGGACATGCGAGATGGGATGGGATCTTGCTTGCGACCACTTTCGTACCATGGTCCCTGGAGCATAATCGGGTTGGATCAGTCCGACCTCCTCTATGGCCAAACCTCCCGAGTTCTCCGTGCATTAGAAGCTCTTGTACTCGTAATCAAGGGATGATTCAATATCAAATAAATAATGTATTAAGAATTTTTGTGTAAATTAATATTAACTGGAAATACCACTATATTAAATTTTATTAAGGATATTTTAAATTCCAACGTTGTTTGTCTTAAATGAGTGTTCAGCGTTTGGTTTTTCAAAACTTATTAATTGCCGAAATAACGCCTTTTTCCTTGCGCATACAAAACACTATTTACGTCCGGATAATTTTTGTACGGATTTACATACGGATTTTTTTAACACGTCTTGCGCGAAACGCAATTTATCGGCTTGTTTTCCCTGTGCGAAACAGCTAATTTTTTCAGTGTGGAAACATCGCGAAGCGTGTGCGATTCATCTGTAACGATTCGCAATTGCTTTTCAACTGACGCCTTTGTTTATTATTTACACACAATAGTGTTACGACAGTGACTGGAATCCATTTATTCTTGCTCAAGTAAGAAATTTCTAGTTATTTGATATTTAATTTATATTCCTTTTCTTGACGCATTGCGTTTCGCTCACGGCGTGTTAAAAAAGTATACGCAATGCGAGATCATTCCCGCACTCGTCTCTCTGTCGTCCTCTCTACACTCGGACAGCAAACTCAACTCGTGCGTGAATCACTGGTTTCGCGCCCTTGTTACGTAAACTATTATTTATAAATAGTTAATGTCTTATTTTCATACATTTCTATACGTTGCTTATATTGTGCTTATACCTATACTGTCTATACGTTGTTGCAAATTTTGTTATCCAACGCTTTTGACTGGACGGGATAAAGGGAAGTGTAATATATAAGTCCTATCCATTCTTCGTCCCAAGCACCTGCTTTCGAAAAAATCTCGTCTCTCCTTTATTTCTTCGCTCGTCGGTAGAACCAACGGTCGCAGCACCGGGCATCAGGAAGAGAGACGTTATTGAGCGCGAATTGGGAACAGAGGGACGAGCAGACGAATGCGTCCACTTTGGCTACCTGCGCACTCACCTGCGGTCTACCGCATGCCGATAACGCGTGCCGTCCAATTCCGACGCTGTAGCTGTCGAGTGCTTGCGCAGGGCGCTTCGCGAAATGGAGCTTAAACCTATCGCGACTGAGAGACTGAGGAGCAATCCAACTCGTCCCGCACGCTGTTAAACTAGGGAGCATTAGCACAGAGCACCCGTAAACATCTAGGCCCCTTTCGACGGTATTGATCGTCGGGTCTCAGCGCCAATAGGTGCACACCGTAAGGATGAACTAGTGGTGTTAGAACAGTGCGTACTTTCTCGCGCGTATTTTCATGCAAAATTACGCAAAAAGTACTCAAGTGTTTGAAAAATTGTACGTGACTTTATTTCAAAAACGATCTTTAAGGAACACATTTTATTAAGGGAAAAATCTCTATCTTTAATATTTTAGTTGTAGGAAGGCTCAGAAAAAAGTTAGAACTTTTGGAATTTTCGAAGTATCAGGGTTTTCCACAAACACGAGACATATACCATTCTGTTAAACGTTCCTCACACTATCCAAAAACAAAATTTTATCAAAAACAGTGGAACTATTTTTTTAAATTTTAAAAATGCCCCAGGAGCTTCATGTAAAGTATCTCCCAAAATTAAAATATGGGTTTCAAATTCAAGGAGCCGCGTGATAATTAAGATCGTTTGGAGAATACCACTTTTGGAGAAAATCTGTTCGACGGTTTAGCTGCTATCGTTGTTTTTGACAGACGAACAAATAGGCGTTTTGTCGTCATTCGATTTCGATGGCAACATGACATTTTTTAATAAAATTATAAACTAGATTTATACACTTTTTCGTTACGAGGGCGTTGTAATAAGAGTTTTTCAGCAGAAAATTTGCCGTTTTTTCGCGCAACATTACATAACTATCTCTCTACTCCGTAGCGAAAATGTAGAATTGAGAAGTAAGCATTGCCTGCTTGAAGAAGGGGAGATAAAGTATGGATAAAGTATTTATTGCATTACATGAGCGAATTGAATTGTCGCATGTATTCAAAGCCAGACGAAATACACATGTGGAATTTAGAGAGTTACTAAATTGAATGCACGAGCCTCCGCATTCCCTGCTCTTCATTACTCTCAGACCTTCATTTGAGGAGAAATAATTGAAAATTCATATTTCACACTATATTCAATTTTAAATAAATATACCAAAAGTTTCGAAAAGACGGAAACAAAACATCAATGTTCTGACACTTACAGCATATGTATATGTAATAGACATGACCAACTAATACTACGTGGATAATAAGCTTATTTTATATTCAAATAAAGACTCTCCCCAAAAAGAAGCGCTCCTCCTATGAATTTAACTGATGAAAATTAAAATGAAATGCCTGATATTGAAGGCTAATTTATGTTTTGCAGGTTAATTCTGAAAATACGAGTTCGCATTGTGGAAATGTGCAATATTGCAAAAGCATTAACTGAAATAAGCGCAGGCCGAATTGCAGATATTCAATGAAAATTAGTAGTTATTGATGGACCTTGGACTACGGAGCGAAAGAGTTTGATCATGGCAAATTTCATCCAAGAAATAATCTTGTTTAAGCTGGCGCCTGCAAATAATTTCTTCTCATCCGGTTAATAACCTTCTTATCGTACTTCATAAGAGAAAAATTCATAAATTATTCTAGCTTGCCAAATTGCAATAAACCTTTTGTTATGTATTCCCCCCTTGGGTTTATATTCAGCTGATAGCCGGTTACCTTTTACTTCCCGATGGAGCACCTATTCGACCGTTCACTAGACACCAACACACTCGCGGGCTCCTCTGATCTGAGGTCAGCAGAAGGGAGGTCCTCCGCGTCAACACATACATGAGAGACAAGGGACAAACAACGAAACAAACAAGGCGGGACTCGAACCCGCGATCTTTCGAACCGAAGTGATGAGTCGGTCCTCCCTCTTAGCCACCTCGTTCATACATGTCGATGGGGAGTTTTGTAATTAATTAATATTTTGTGTATTAAACATATTAAATGCTTAACGTCATAAAAAGAGTTTCATCATCTTAGATTACAAAAATGGAGCTTATTTACATTATTGGGAATCCTCCATTAATTACCGCTAAACTTGTCCTTTTGCTCTACTGATAACGTTCGAAAACATCATTAAAACTTTGTAACTCAGAATTTTTAAAGATATTTAAGTAAAAGTTTGACAACATCGCGGTCGTGTGTCATTATTAAACGATTTCTCCCGAGCTCAGAGATGAGATAAGTTCTTATGACTCTACAACTTTCGTCGAAATCACTCCGCAAAAAAGATGAGACTGCTTTTACCACAACTCCAGCTACTCAGCCAACTTGGGTAGGAAACGCAAGAAGCAAGATATCGGGAAGCTCGGCTTGAGAGGGGAAAACGAGCGCTATATCGAGTCTCGAGTCCCTTAATGAATTCTCTTTTACTACTGTGGTGGAATATTTTGCTCGCATACATCGTGAGTGGAACTTCGCCTTCGTCTGCAGTCTCATAGCGTCTCTCGTTCTCCAGGAGCACCACGTTGAAGCTATAACCATCTTTTATTGCTCGGGCAATCGTTCCTGCTACTAGTCTTCCCTCTCCGGAATCGTGAATCAGACTTTTTTATTCCCTCATCCAATCTCACCCCCAACCGGGCCTCAGCAATTTTAATACTTTCGCTACTTTATAGGGTGTTAACTACCGACGTCACGTATGGCTAGCGCTTTCTTCTACACTTAGGCATAGAACAATGACACATGATATATGAAAAGATGAGAAGTGTCAGCAAATATCAGATGCGATCAGCAATTTCAATTTAATTTCACCTTTCGTGTGAGCATTTGTGTTGCACGTGTAGTTTTAGAACGTAAGCGAAAATTTTGTGGTTTTTAATTTTAAAGTTTATTTCGGAGTTGATATACTATCAAATTAAATTACAGATTTGGCTTGTTTTAAGCCAGTTGATAATTTTGCCTTTTAAATAAATGAACGCTATTTGAATTTGACTTCATTACCAGAAATTATTGGTTCCTTATAGATATTTGAAATATAATTACAACGAATATTACTGGGAAGTTTAAAAAATCTTTCTTTTAACTCTCACATTTTCATTCTAACTATGCAATTGTGGGGTAATAAACAGGCAAGATTTGAAAGCTTAAATTCAACAAGAAAGACTCAAAGGTGTACAAGGTATATACATTTGTTGTGAAAAGTTAATAATATTTTTTAATAAAAAATAATTCTATTTATTTAACTTAAAATGCCACCATTGGTTTGATTATTCACGTATGAATCAATGGCATACCTCCAAAGTGACTTTTTCTAGGACATTTCATGCAATTCTTCATGATAGGAAGAAAAGAACAATCATGCTCTCTTCTTCCTTAGCTTCTCCAATTGACCGAATTCTTTGAAGCCACAGAACCGGAACCACTTATGATATCTGAAATGAAAACATACACAACTTGAAAAATCTAAACCTGAAACGACACACCCAAGTTTCACATCATTATACATTACGTAAGTGTTTTACTCTCGCATATTTCTTTTATAAAATATACTAATAAATAAATTAAGTTGCGTGAAACGTATGGAATAATACATGATACAGCATAACAGTAGATGATAATCAAGTTACGAACTAAGAACAATTCATATAATACCAATAAACAAGTAGTCCACGTTTTCAATTGGGCCGTGTTGCATACAAATGCAATTTTATGAATTCAGTAAAAAAAAAAATCGAATGCCAAGAGCAGTAACTTATTTACCATTCAACAACAGTGACTCATTACATAAATCAAAATATTACACTTCCCGGTTCGTAGGGAAAGCTGGAGAAACATTTTTATTCACCCCTCCGAAAAGCGTTGCAGAAACCTGGAGCCCAACATTCCCCATGGTGGTCTAAAACAGTTGATAACAATGAACACCTCGAAACAACGTTCACAAACGAAATTACGCAAAAAATAGGCAGGATGCCCTAGGCGGGTTGCCCTGTAACACTAGTGGAGTTACTTTCGCGAATGAAATCAATGGTAGAAGATTCGTAAGTTCCAACCGCTACTTGATAAGAAAATTATCAAAGTAGAGTTAGAAATTACGCATGCACCTGAAAACAGAAACCGCCATATGGAAACGACGCTGGCGCATTCTCTAGTCCATACTCTCAAAGGACAACAGTTTCACGTACTTCATACATTATTTCCATGGCCACTGAGTCAATCGTAAATTGCTATTCATACGATACCACCTACCCTCACTACATCAGTTGACGATTCGCTTGGCATATCCGAGTTGAAGACAAGACTCCGGAATTTCGCGATTTACATGAAACAACTTTGAATCTGTGCAAAGCATACTTTCAACGCATTTTTGTGCCAAAATACTTTGTGCAAGCACACAAGACGCCTCCTTCTCAGACAACCACCTTACTTTAGCCTAAGCCCTGTGGCTAATGCCAGCATTATTTGGTTAAAGTACGAAATTATACGTTCGTCACTCATAAAGGACCATCCATACCATCTCGTTACTCCTAATGTTAACCATATTTCAGACTTAAGTTTTAATACTATACTTCTTTAAAGCAGAGGAACAATTTGTATTATATAATTTTAATATATTCAAATTCTATGGAGTGAAGCTGTAAAATTCAAGTTTAATAACAATAATGATGAAGTTGATGATAGTTTTGATCGTCCTGAGCGCATGAATATTGATGAAAGGAGGCGGATGAGATGTGGGGCATTTCTTAGTGAGTGTCCCGCGAACCAAAGTTTACTATAAATTCTCCCTGTGATAATAAAAGATTTTAACGTAAAAACAAACCTTAATTTTAATTTTAAATTTTTTCCTTTAAATACATTTTTACGTGTAATTTTTGTTCATCATTGTTTCTTGTGCTTTGAGATGTATACGTTTCAGTGTTAAAATCGTTTGTTTTTAAGTTTGTTAGTTTTTGATTTATTAGTACTTAAATGCATATGACACGTCATATGACCATTTGCAGTTCAGTTGGTCGTGATCACTAAAAATGAAAGAAAAAATGGATTCTTTCGTCTAACTAATGTAAAGTCCTTACGTTGTCATATTAAAAGAAGAATGTACACTTTGGACATTATTGATTGCAGTTAGGGATTCAGTGTTGACAGTGATCATTTTAGAGTTAATGAATCTTAATCTGGCTTTTCCTTAAAGTTACTTTTTCTCTTGTTTGGCCGGACTTGAAAGATCATAATTCTTCTAATTTTGATGATATCTTGATGATTATTTTTTAATTTAATAATAGAAAGTCAATTCTTGTGTCTAAATCCCAAATTGTTATAGAAAATGCATGCTCTTAATAATAAATTGCTTTGATAATCGATATTGTAACCGGTGATTTTAAAAGTTCTAATTCAAATTCCTGTAAAGTACGTACAAATCACTTATCAATCTACAAATTTAGGATCAGAAACTAAAGTAATCTAATAAATAGGGAACGGATTTTCATGTAAATACATATTTTTTCAGGGACAAGATACCTGCATTCACTAATATTTTTTACACTTACCACGACATTCTGAACGAATTGGAACCATTTTTATTTTACATATTTTTACATTTTTGGTATAATTACATATTTTTACATACTTTATCTATAGCTACATATTTCGTTACATTTTAATATATTTATAGGTCGAAAAAGAAGATTTCACTTGTGCTGTTCGAAATATATGTTACTTGAAAACTAACTTAGTTACTGAAATACGCCGGGCAATCGTTATTAATTGCCAAACGTATCTCCCCCCGCCCCAGTGTTCCTTGGAAACAGCGTAGTCGGGCTCAACGATGTAGTATGTAAAGCAGAAGGAACTTCAACCACGTGCTTACTCGTGTTTCATAGACCCCCATGCGTAACTCGATAAAAAATCAGATCATTGTCTTCTCCCTTTTCTGGAGTTCGGGTGGGAGGATGCTTCCTTTACCCCCCCTTCTATCACAGGCTACACGGTACTATTCACTTGAGCTCCAACTCCTCGGAAACAACATTGTATATAGTACGAAAGTATTATGTTTCGGAAGAAACTAGCGAATAATTGCTTTTGTAGATGTAAAACTTTCATTCAGTCTCTCTGAATCCATGTACAGTTCTGATCGGCAACGTACTCTGCTCGGAAAATGCTTGAAGAATGAAATTGTAAACATTATAAGAAATATTTATTTCACATATTTCCTATTTTTCTTACATATTTTTGAAAAAATAAGTACATATACATGTACATATTTTGCTTTCTTTATTACAATAAAGTCCGTTCCCTACTAATAAATAACATTCTTAAAAAATAATCATTAAAAATATTCAACGGTTCATAAGTTATGACGTCATAAATTATACCCTACTTTTGGAAGGAAAGGGGAATGGAAACAAATGAACTAATTCATGTTATTACATTTTTTTGACTTTGTTGACCCTATCCTACGAGTAAGAATGTTTAAATTCAGATATACACCACAAATAACATTTTTAAAACTCAGATACAGATAGCCATTGATTGAATTTTACCCTTGACATATCCCTACCATTCCTTGAGCACTGTTGTCAGTAATATTGATTTTGTGCAGTGCGTGTATATTGTTGCGCGTGCATGCGTGTGCGCAGGCATGCAGAACCTGTCCATCTCGTGCGCGCTCGTGTGCCTGATCATCCTGGGCGCGGCGGCGCTGGTGGGCGCGTTCGGCGTGCTGCAGCACCAGATCAGCGCCGTGCTCGTCACCGGCGTCATGTACCTGCTGGCGGGTGAGTAGCCCTTCGCCCACCGCCACACTGGCTGCTCAACGGCGCACCGGTCTAAATGACTGCGTCTTTGACTTAAGTTGACCTGAGAGAGCCTATGAGCATTTATTATAAATAACATCACGAGAATTGAAGTTATCACAGCATTTCGAGTGATATTTAGAGTGAATATTTCACAAATTAACACATGTTATGAATCGAATGGATAATTAAAATCACAGGAATTACGAAAAAGCCGACCTGGATGGCCGAGGTGGCTGAGAGCGAGTACCCACTCAGCGCTTCGGTCCGAAGGGTCGTGGGTTCCAGTCCCGCCTTGGGCATGATTGTTTCTTGACTGTGTATATGTTGTCACGGAGGGCGTCGCGTTCTGCTGACCCCAAATCAGAGGAGCCCGCAGTGTGTTGGTCTAGGGTGTGGTCGAATATGTGTCCCATCGGGACGGAAAGGGTAACCGACTGTTGTCTGGATAAAAGCCCTAGCACACGCGCACCGCACGCCACACCACACGCACGCCGCACACACACACACACACACACACACACACACACACACACACCACGCACGCACGCGCGTATATGCTCAAAGAACCTCACCAGTCGGGAGAACAGCCAGGAGCTAAATCCCGACTGGGGCGGCGCTGTATCCCGTTGAAGAGAGAAAAAAAAGCCCCGCAGAGGGGTGAAAAATCCTGTAAATCTACGTAGGTTGGCGACGAATCTCACTTCACAGCAGGGGAAGAACATAGCAACCACGCGGTATATACCATTTACTTCCCAGTCTTTGTAGTTGACTGCGAACACTAACTCATCAATCAATCCAATAAGGAATCAAACAAAAATTCCCTAAAAACTAGAGAAATGCGATGCAACCCGCAACGCACAAGCGCGGACGGCGAGGACGCGGCCACGAAGCGCGCAGAGCGGGCGGCTCGGGAGCAGCAGGCCAGAGGCGGCGGCGGGGCGGGCAGGGCGGGGGATGGAATGCGGTGTGCATAATTGATAATTATTCATTATGGGATGGGGTGTGATAATTGTGAATGATAAATATCCTGGAAACGAAAGTTAATTTGTTAATATTGATGTATAAACTACACACTTGCGCGTATGTGTGTATGCACAGGTTAAGGAAGGCTATTTACTGAAGTAATTTGATTTCCATATTGAAATTAAACTTATCCCAGAGCCTCAATGAATGAAAGAAAATGAAGAATGAATGAATGATAGTATTGATCATAAGTAATACCCTCAGTTCGCAAGTAGGGTATTTATCGATAAATTCCAAAGCGCTGGTGGTATTTAGTAGAGCGATTTCTCGAATGAAATTTAAATTTGAGAAGATGGCTCATTAATACTCGTTACGTAAATTAATCTGGTATGTTTTCATATTTTTAATGATTGGAATTACTACGTCGATACCGGCTTTCTTTGTTCACTTATACAAGGCCGTCTGCAATGTTAAAATCAAGGACGTTAAACTTTACAAGCAAGGATTAATATAGTACAAATATGAAAAAATAGAAAATACATGAAACGGAAACACTAAACTTATGTTTTTATTGATAAATTGCTTATTAAACACACAATTATTGAATACAGAACCTCGAAATTGAATGTTGTAGAAATTTTTATTTCCTTGTTTAATGATTTTGTTAATGAATTAGATGCACTAGTAGATGGTGTATCTCTTACTTGTGTTGCTTTATCTTCTAATAAGTAGCTTCGTAAATTTTGAAATTGATTTCAAACGTATTTTCTAGTTTTCTCTGCGTTCTCTGGAGTAGCATGTTGAATAATTTCATTTATTTTTTGTTCGGATGCGGCAACAAATCATTTCACCATTTCGTACACTTTTTGAATAAGACAATGGAACAGTGCACTTTCATGTATATAAACACAGGGATCCATACATACTGCCTGCTATGACGGATGAATCGCAGATAATGATCGAGCACTGAGGAGGAGATGATGAAAAAAATCGATAATAAAAACTGATAACTCTTCTGCAAAACTTTTCTCTTATTTGTCAATATCGTATGAGTTTATAAACGCTATTGGTCTTAATTTCAAGAGTGTAATAGTCTTAGGTAATACCAAGAGTGTTTTGAAAATTGACGATAAATCACCGACTCGCGAAGCGAGGGGGGGTACCCGCGAAGGGGGGGACTCGCGAAGCGAGGGGGGTACTCGCGAAGGGGGTACTCGCGAAGCGAGGGGGGTACTCGCGAAGGGGGGACTCGCGAAGCGAGGGGGTATCGCGAAGCAGGGGGGGTACTCGCGAAGCGAGGGGGTACTCGCGAAGGCGGGGGGACTCGCGAAGCGAGGGAAGCTTGGTTGAATTATGTCAACTGCCACGAAACGATTCAATGTAAAAGTTTAACTTACAAAAGTCGTAGAAAAAGTATATTATGCAACTCGATGTAATGGGTATTAATACACTCGTGTGAAGTTTACGATACTGCTCGTACCTCGCTCTTATCGTAATATCTCATTCGTGTATTAATGCCAGTGGCGAATCCTGAACATTATTTTAAGTATATCGCACTTTATGGTAGCTACCTCGACGGTTGTCTTTTATTTTAAGCTTTTCTGAAATCCCAATACTATGAAATTCCGTCCTTAATAATTATTCTATAAGACAATTACACAATTCGCTAACGCCTGGATCATTAACACACTCCATTTTCACTAATACTTGCGAGAAGCGTAACTTACGAACGACCAGAGAAGGACTGTTCACCGCAATATTTTGCGGTGCCTCCGACCGTCCAACGCGCATCCTCCCCTCTCCCCGCTCTTGAAACATGAGGAGACCAAGGTTATCGCGGCTCGCATGCGGTACCTTCGGACTGCGCTAGCGAATTCTCTGGACAACATTAAGAACTGTTTGAAACTTCTCACTCTAAAGCACTTCATAGCACTTACGGAGCGGAAGACTGACTGACTCTCGGTTGCAAATCAGAGTTATTTTTTCGCATCTGTTTTAAAGCTTTCAAAATCTCTAACTCTTTAAAGAATTACTAATTTTATGAACTATTTATTATACGTACACTTCGAATTAGTAGGTATACTGGCGGTATACGCGGTGAATCGGAGAATTCGCCACTTATTAATACTCATCTTTACATCATCGTTTCATAACATACTATTAGGCGCTGAGTGATAGTAGCTGATGAGGGGGTGAGGCAATACCGAAATTCTAGCAAAGACTAAAGAGATAAGAAACTACGTAGGGCGAGAAAATCTGTGTAGCAGCATTCTTTGTTCATGTTGCAGATATTGAAGTGTAGGAAATATCAAAAACATGAATCTAAAAACAGATGTTTGTATGATAGTTGAGACATTATTCGGAAAATCGCTGGTAAGTTTTGAGAAGATGGGATTTTAAAGGGAACGTGGAAGATAAACACGCAAAGGATTTTACCGGTGCGGGAGTGAAGGTTTGGGTAACTGGAAACAAAATTCAGTTAGAGATTTGATCACAACTTACATGGTGATAAATGAATATGGATTTTTTTAAATGTGTTACTTTTTCTTGCAATGACAAACGAATATAGACAAGCCCATGAAAACTCCATTTCAATTATTAATATTAAATAATGTTCTCGATCATGGGAGGTGGTCAAAGGTAATATTAAAAGATTTCATATTTGCCAACGTTTCAGAAGATGCAATTTCATTTTCAGAACTATCAATACAAATCAGAAAAAAGCATTGTTAATATATTAAAATAAGCATTAATAATGAAACAAATACACACAACACATATTACTCATTAGTCCAACCTATTTACAAAGTTGATGTTCTGGTTTGTATTAATAGCCCTGATGATGGAATTATATGTTTCGAAACATCGGCAAACTCGAAATGTTTTAA
Organism: Teleogryllus oceanicus; assembly: GCA_964035755.1. Taxonomy (NCBI): domain Eukaryota; kingdom Metazoa; phylum Arthropoda; class Insecta; order Orthoptera; family Gryllidae; genus Teleogryllus; species Teleogryllus oceanicus. Next base: position 109,442,965 of record CAXIVR010000003.1, read on the forward strand.
TAATTCCTTTGACCAACTCCCATGATCCAGAATATTCTTTAATTTAACTTACGATAACTGTGAATTTTTTACAATGATTATTAATTTTTTAGATGAGATTCCATACATTATAGTGACAGTGAAATGTAAGTAAGCACAGTACCGACCCAGATGGCTCAGTGCAAGTATTGCCGTTGCAGTGCTGCGTCACTGACCAGTTGGTCTTAGGGTTTGAGTTCCAATGGCAGCAAATTATTATTTTATTTTTATTATATTACGATAAATTATTTGTTATTTAGAATGAAGTTGTGGGTTCTCACTGTTCAATTTTTTTCTGAGGATGTTAATGAATAATGACTGAAAATTCATGGTGTTTTGTCTCTGTAACCGGAAGCGCACAATGACACCTTTAATAACATCTCTTATTTTGTATCAGTGATGAAAACGCGCGTTCATCGATTCGCCGGCTTAATTGTTTTCATTGCGAGCAGAAATGTAGAATTACGTACTTTTTATATTGGGTTTATTTATACAGGTCGTTCACACAGCAATTAAAACATGAATTAATGGCACGATTCCAAATGATAGTTAAATTTGATACTATATATTCAGAGAAACGATTCCAATTGCTTCCCTCTTGAAACACTGGTATTATTAAAGAGATATAGAAATATATTATTGTGTCTATATTATCAGTTAATAATAATAAGCCGTAAATTATACACGAAAATGTGAGATGCGATAGCGAATACTTCAATTAATGGTTAGTTCTGTACATGGTTCATCTTGTTGAATGATTATTTTATTCATGGTATGCGAATATGTGTTTGTTTTTATTGGAAAACTCTATAGTATGGTAATAAATAAATGAACACATTAAGATAAATGTTTTTGATAAAGTTGAATTACGCATGCTATTTTTCGAAAAATGGATTTAAACGATAAGAAAATGAAATAGATTGACAAAGGCGTGAAACTATGTTTCCCCTACAAACATGCATATTTAAAAAAAATTGGATACATTTAAAAAAATCAAGAATAGAAAATTCAACGACTTTAATCGTACATAGTTTACACTTTCAATTTTACGATGAGGCTAGAAAAATCAAGATCAGTTGCCGTACTTTGTCTGTACTGATTTCCTTTCCGAAAAGCAGAATAACAATTATCATAGTCGTCTTTATTCATTGTTTAAACGTAATTTTGCAAAATATTTATGTTATATTCAGCATTAACTACACATATCAGTGTCTGGCATTTCAGACGAATTTTTAGATGCATTTGTATCCCCTTTAACAGAGAAGTACAAGGAAACAACCAGCCATACCCCTTGCAGGAATGCTGGGAAACATTTGAACCCTCCTCGGACCATTGGCTTAATTCACTTTGGAGTTATGTGTTCTTGCAATAAGGTTCATTGGTTCTACAACCAGACACAATTAACTTCCCTTTACGGCGCTTACGCTCATTGACTTGCAATTGAACAGCGCGCCTTTCGGGACCGATATTGCAGCTGATATTGTCACAATTTGCATTTCCAATTTCCTCATTAAACATGATATTGCATTGAATGTTGGTAATTTCATCCTCATTCGCTTTAACAATGCTCGTAGGGGCGAGAAAGGTATCATTAAGAGATTATTCAGGGCTGTCTTTTTTAGACACGTTCAAGTAAGCATAAGTGAATTCTGAATATAATAAAAGGAGATTAACAAGAGTTCGATAATTCATGAACGCTGGCTTTGTCCCGTTTTCAACGAGACTAAATTGTTGTGCCTCAACTTTCTTTTCTATTTACGACGAGTTCTTAAAAGTTCTGTTAATATGTCCATTAGCCTGGATTCAAGTTTATTAGTGTTTCAACTTTCCAACGTTCTTTTGTTTATCTTTTCCCATACATTATCCTTTTAAAACAAGATGCTTAATTTTTACTCTCAGAAAAGAGACCCATGAAGAACATGTTAAATAAAATAGTGTTCTCGCGCAATGTTAACATTGGCACATAATAACGATGTCGGTTGCGCAGATGCTATTATTTCCAATCAACTTTATTGGACCTTTGAAGAAGTTGCGCAAGGAAGATCCAAAGAAATCAGAAAGGATGAAATAATTAGCTCATATTCAAAATTTTCAGCACTAACCACATCAAATAATCAGCGAAATGACTCAATGGCATCCTATGCAATCGGCTTTAGACCACGCCTACGGAGCACAAATCCACCGGAACAATGGCATTGAACGCTGAGTTAAAAATCGCAGCCCATTTACGCCCTCGGGCAGATCCACCCCGGGCGGCGGTGTCGGTGTAGGGGCGACCTATCCGCCCCCGCTATTGGGCGATCGATCGCCCACACTGCCCGCCCGCCATCGCCCGTGACGCTCCGCTGCCCGGCGCGCCGCCCGTCTGGCGCCCCGGCGCTCGTTGCGCGGTCGCCGCCCGCCCCGCCCCGCCCCGCCTCCCCCCCCCCCCTGGCCCCCTTGGCCCCCCCCCCCCCCCCCCCTTCCCCGCTACCGCCCCCCCCCGTGTCACCACACTCCGATGTCTCTCCGCCACGCCCCCACCCCCTCCTCCCCCCCGCCCTTCCTCCGCTCCCTCGCTTTTCCCCGCCCCTTTCTCCGACCCGCCTCTCCAACCGACTCTTCCCCCATCTTCCCACCCGGCCCCCTCCTCGCTTTTCCCCGCCCTGTTCAGCCCCGCACTCGCCTCGTTCTTCCCTGCCCCGCCAGTGTCATCCCACTCCCCACGCCCCATCTCGTTACTCCCCGCCCGGCCCCTCCGCGTCCTCCCACTACGCTTTCACCCCCGCCAAGGACACCCGCCCATCTGTCCATTCCTCATCACCTCGAAAACTCCTTCCTCGCTTTGACCCGCCCCGCCCGAACCGCTTAGAAACGCCTGCCCTTCGCTTAGCGTTCCATTCATCTGAACTATACATGAGTCTGCATGTCACTAAGCAGCTGGTTACGTACGAGGGGGTTTTCAGGCCCCGGAGTGAGTAGCTTTTACGTTTATCCTCACCCTCCTCGGATGCGCGAGGATGTACTGTTTGGCATCTGGATTCGCCAAAATCCAATGCACCTGAAGACCGCCAACCAGTAACCTGGGTGGGCCCGCTTCACCAGCTTGACGTTTACCAGCGGTTCGGGTTGGTACTATTGTTGTAAAGTAATCTCATGCGTCCCTCTTGAGCTACGGAGAATTCAGGGCCCAACTGGGGGCGCCCGAGCTGAGCAACCAGGCGCAAAGGCGCTTTCACCCAACTCCGTCTACTTGGTACTCCGTCTCCTCACCTAACTGCGTCTACTTGGCACCAAGTAACACCGAGACAACACCGCTCAACCGGGCGTGAGTTTTCTATTCCCCGCCAGAGCTTCTACAGAAGGCGATTTACAATAAATGCTACGAACTTCTAAGGCACGTACAGGATCGAAAATGATCATTTTAACCAGATATGCAGTAAAAACTTTTAGGCAACACCGTATGCACAGGTGTTCATCAAAACACATCTCCTTGACTGTATCTGAATGTGACCTATAGCAACGTGTCACAACGTGCTTGAACAGAGGCCATCTTTTTCTCAATACGCAATCTCGTATACAGAGGACTCTAGTTCATCCGACGCTGGATAATGGATATAGTTGATTAATGCAAAGAAAGTTTGTACTCCTTGGAAGTCTTCCTTGTTTCGATGTTATACATTTGTTTAATTAAAGGTGTTCAAGATTGTGAATAATTTCAAATGAGAATTTTAACAATAAAATGTTGTAATGTTAAAAGTTCTTAGAAAAGAATATTAGAAATTGTTAAGGGAACAATAGTTGCCTGAATGTTACTTCTGTGAGAAGAGACGATCTTGTCTAAGGAAAAGATCTGGTTTTGTAATATTACTCACAAATAATACATCAAAATCGGTAGTTTTTCTTAATAAAGGTGATGATGATGATGATGATTGTTATATAAATTCCCGAAGACGGTTTTTTATGTTTGAAGTTCGATTTAAGAAGTTAAATTTACAATCCATAAATAATAAAAGGTTTCAGAAACCTCTTTTTGTAATGGGAATAACCCTCTATTGATTCAAATAATGATCTTGATACTTAATAAAATTGGCCCTTGTTTCACATTGTAATTTCTTACGATGTGAATAAACTGGAAAATGAGTCTGTTGTTGTATTTATAAACATTACTCAATGAACTCAATAAAATTTGCGTTATTTTCAATATTTTGGTACCCTACAACTCGAGTCACATTTCTTCTGTATTTTACACCTGAAATTGGGCGTTTGTCTAGAGATTGGAAGACCAACTCCTACAAAAGGAATGCGGTTTTGCTTTTTTCTTACTATTATAATATTATTTTCAAATCGTGAGCGAAAAAGTAATGTAATCGGATTACATTCCTTTTCTCTTTATTCGCGTGTTTATTTTCGGCGAGAATGCGTATGTCTTTTTGTAATGGTTCTACGTTATCTACTCCTGGTATTAGGAACTATTCGTTACATATTGCACAGTGAGTTCATAAGGGTAATCAATATTTTCTTTATAATCACAGAGCTTCGAAAAACGTGTTGCAAAAATAGATATTTCCGGACGTCATGGGGGCTGAATCACGTCAGAGAAAATTCTAATTTTTTTGTGATGAAATGCACAGCGAAAATAGTACGTTATCACACTGTCGTGTTCTTCACTTGTCTTTTTGCCATATTTACGTGTATCTTCATCAGGCACTGAAGACCGGTTAGGGACTTGGAATGGCGTGTGTCTTCTCGGCGAGTAGCGGGAGAGTGGTTAAATAACAGAGATAAGCCATGTAGAGATGAAGCAGCGTGTCCGGCACTAAGGTTTGTACTGAGAAAAAGAGGAAGAAAGGGTCGCGGGCGGTCGTTGTTGATGATGCCGATATCTGCCGAGAAATTGTTGAAGGGGCCCATTTGAATGGTCTCTAGAATTTTTATAGAGAGTTTATTGCCTAACGGCTAGCACATAACAGCCCTATCCATGTGGAATTTTTGGTGGACAAACGATATCTCGGCATACATTCTCTCGATTATAAATAAATAAAAAACAAACCAACAAACAAACAAATCGTCCGACCCAGCAACTCACATGGCGTTGAAACTCTGCATCCTAGAAGAGACCATAGGTTCTTCCGGTTAGCGAACCTTGTTTTGGCAACGATAACATCTAGCACAAGTTCGTCCTTTCGCAAGACGATTCAGTCTTCTCCCAGTTTTTGTCCCCTCACCACATTCCTCCAATCCATCACTAGACACTGCATCTATCAAAGCCTGCGTGATCTTCCCTCGTTTGTTTCTGGGGCCCGATAGCCTTTTTCCGCCCTCTACGTCACTTTGAAATTTGTCTCAGCCAAACTCGTCTTCCCTTTCCTTCAGGCCAAACTCGTCTTCCCTTTCCTTCAGGCCAAACTCGTCTTTCCCTTCCATCCCTTCCCTTCAAGAGTGAGCGTCTCTCTTGTCATTAACGCTTAGTCCCGTTTTACCTCCAATTGATGCATGAATCACAATACTGTTTTAAGTGACATTTTTAGAATTTTACAGAACTTACAGAAAATTTGCTAGAGACCGTATTATGTTATATTTTTGTATTAAATTCCTGGCTGTGAAAGTATATAACGTGTTTCTTCTTCCTAGCAATATTTTTGTATTTCAGCAAAGCATACCTGAAATAATGCAAGATTGATATGTAATTCCATGTAACAAAGTTGTACTATATTAGGCATATACGTCATCACATGATCAAGTAATAGAATGGAAAATGCATTTTTCAAAGTATTGCATTTCATATTTACCAATTAATTTAAAATTTTAACACAGAAGGAAACTGCGTTGCTCAAATATGACAATATTATGTATATGACAATATTATGTACAATGTAAGTATCACTGGCATACATTGTCTCATAAGTATAGGATAGTATTTTGATCGAAAATGAACATTCAAATTCCCTCTTTCCACAAGGATACCACTAAAGGGATTAGTGGTTCGTGAATGAAGTATTACTTCAACGCACTTAAATGGCACATTTATATTTTTTATTTTTGTATGTATATATTTGTCGTTTTGGGTCGGTAGTCCGACTTCGCCGACCAGCTACTGGTGTCCCCCATACCTGGGCCTATATTATCGGCTTGGGGGTCAGAGCGACATGAGGCGAACATGACGTATTCTCTTCGCCGTAACTAGCAAGATCCACCTGCTTGAGCTGTTTTTCGTCACACATCTACAGAAACTAGAACGATTTTTAAAGGAAAGCTACAACTCTATTTTTCCCTCGACTGGGAACCGAACCCGGAACCACAGCACGGGAAGCTAATACGCTGCCTATAATCCATACCAGAGGCTTTTTACTTTTTATTTATTATAAATCTGACAGCTTTACAATTTAATATTTCTTCTCCTTTTCGATCAAAGAAAGGCAGGAAAGAAATTTGTGGTCACTTGTTAAACATTTTTGGTCGAATTGAATAAACTATTTGGAAAAAATTAGCAACTGAAACATAGAAAGGACTCAGTGTTTATTTTACCCAAACACACCTCTCAGACCAAATAACTAATGTTCCTTCTAATAGTTGAATGAGATTGTAAGTCAGGTAAGACGTTTGTTCCATGTAGCTCACATACCGTAAATTTATATAAAACTCCGCTTCTGTCGCACTGAAAGTCCTGCCAAAGCAACCATTTCTACAAACACATACGTCACACTGAAAGAAACATTGTACCTAAAAAAATGATGTTTCAAAACGGGCACATGATCGATTGTTATAAGTATTTTAAAACTAATATATTTATGAAGTAAAATTAAACGTTTTTGTTGCTGAAATGTTATGGATTAAACTAAGTAAGACCTAAGGCGCAAGAAAATACGTTTATTACATACAACGTTGTTATATGTACCTCATTTCTTTGTGGAAATGCAGGTTTTAGAATGTTTCTGGAGTTCACCCTGCATCTTTACTGACATTTGTCTCATTTAGTCATATTTTTCTACTATATTTGACACAATTTAATTTTTGCAAAAGTTGAGAATCTAGCACCCACAATTTTCCATACATACGTTGTTACAAGGTAACTAATATTTTTCGAAACCTTTTTTCACATAACCAGTGCCCATTGGAACGTTTTTGTATTTTCCATTGATAAGGAGATAAGACATTGTGGCACAAAATGATCAGTTTTTGTAAAATCGCCACTTTCAACGATGTAACGGGCAGAGTCAGGACTAATTGAAATTTGTTACATACTTTCTAAATTCTGACAAAATTTTGCGATCGATGAAAATGTAACAGATGAGGAATATAAGAAGTTCAAACTTTTAAAACTCTACAAAAGCAATGCCATTTAATAGAATTACCAAAAATGTAAGAAATAAGTATTTTAAAAACTATACTTTGTAATAATACAAGTAATAAATATTACAAAATGAAGACAATACTTTAAAATAATTTATTCGCCATCTGCGAGCAATAATTCAGATTATAAGTTAAGCCTGAATTACTTTGAATCACAAATTACAACCAAACGTGCAATTATGTATTGTTCAAGTTAATTAAATTATCTAATCGGCTTTCGTAGAGCCGCATGGAATTGAGGATGTTACACTGATTTCTCCACCCGATACCAACATTATTAAGGAAGAAACCATTTTGAATAGACCACCACCTACTACATGATATATTTGAATTTCGAAATTTTGAAACGTACCGATGTTACGCGCGCCTCATGCTTAGTGATGGCAAGTTTTACCAAAGCATCGATACATCGCTAAAGGATTTTCGATGTCGATGAAAACATCGACGAGAAAACATCGATGTTTTAATTATAGACTAATAAACATGCTATTTCCTACCCATTTTTAATTACAGTACGTAAAATGAATAGTTTTATTGTTCGTTACCTCCATGTTAGTAGTTAATTAAAATTATTACGAATGTAAAGAATAATTAATAATGTTTCGCTACTTTACTCTGTAGTCACTTCCATTCATACACTATCGAAGTAAAACCACCTAAAATTCCCTCTGATTGCACAGGCAAATGTGCAGCGTGATAAAGAGGATGACGCAAAATATTGCTGTGGATGACTGCTACTCTACAATGTGCTTAAACCCCTTTATTAAAAAATAAATAAATAATTAAAATGAAAAAACATCGATGTTTTTGCAACAAAATATCATGTGAAGAAAACATCGAAAGCAAAATATAGATGTTAATATATCGATGTTTCTGGTGCAAACATCGATGTTTTAAAAGCATGGATGTTTTTTTGCCATGCCTACTCGTGCTTCCATTCCCGCTTTTCTTACGCCTCCGGCGCGCCATCTGCCGCTCATTGGCGCTCGTTTTCCCTTCGCTTTCTTCTCGGCGCCGGACGGCCGTCGCTCTTCCCCTACCGCCTCTCCCTCGCCCCCCACCGCCCACCCTAAAACCTGCGCCGATTTCCTCCCCAGGCGAAAATAACACAGCTCTCTGCGCGGAATGCCGATTCTAGGCGGGCAATTTACTTTGAAAACTCGTCGGAATTTTTTTATCCTGAATACTCCTGAAATTACACAAAGAAATATATTAAAAAGTTTTACATTCTTGAAAATGCGTGCCTTTAAAAAAAAAATAATTTTCTAATTACGCATTAAATAAATATTATAGTTTATGTCAAACATTCGAAAATTGATGGTTCCACCCTTGTGATCTATAATAATGTATGTTGTTTATCTTGAACCGCGTTAATTCAAATATTGGCGGAATCGGAGATAAGGTATTTTGGGTTCTCTTAATTAATATCTACATAAGTTAATAATAAATAAATTAAAATTATTTGTTCTAATAAAAATATATTGTTAAAAATATTTAGAAAACCAAATTAAGATATATGTCGATTTGTCTAGTTATTTACGCTGAAATAATGTTTTGAGAATAGTGATTAGTATCAAACAAGTTGGTTGTTTATTCTTTTTTATGGAATTATTATTAAAATTATTATTATTATTAATATTAATATTATTATTATTATTATTATTATTATTATTATTGGCTGTAAGGTTACTTGAAAATATTAATCATGTTGGCATGTACAATTTAGTCTTCAAGAATCATTTAGCCTATTTGTGGGATCCATATACAATAATAATATATAAAATAATTCATCAATATACATAGTTACTCTGAAACACGAATTCTTTCTTTCAGGAATGGAAGGAATCGACAACAAGGTCACAGTTATAGACTTCAAGAGATCATTCTGATGATTAGGAGTGCCCAATTCGCAAACATTATCAGAGTCATCCATGTCGTACGATAAGAGTATTCACAAGCCGGGGGAATTCTGCAGTTAGCAACACGTTATAGAGGTATGTCCCAAACGCCGATGGAATTGATCGGGAGTAACCACGGCCACAACTGATAACATATTGAAAATTCATCAACCCCAATCTGAATTTTTTAGTCCACATAGACATCGTATCCAAGCCACATTCATCAAACCACACTCTCAACTTCATGCATAATAGCAGCAAAACTAAAACACTGGCTGCTTCATTTCCGAAAAGGTAGAAATCATCCATACGAATGACCCTTAAGTGAAGCGAATTTCATTATACATTTAAACTGTACTACGTTAAACTACTAATTATCCGAATTATATTGATAATATTAGTATTGAATCAATTACATTTGTTACAATTACTTCAGGCAATAACGATTGACGAAAAAAAATTTGGATACTTTAGTGAGATGTAACTGAATTTGATTGGAAACGCACGAACATAAAGTTGGGGATTACCATTCCGAACTTTATTTGTAGATTGGATATTTTCTTTATTCTTGTATTACTTCGATCTCTCGATTAAGGTCAAGTCAGTCCAACGAAATTTACTCTTCGAAGGAATGAATGAAAGAGAAAATTGTTAAAAACAAATGGAATCTTTCTTTTATAAAATTCTTCTACGGGTGCTTTCCAGATCGATTTTCCTTTTGAATGGAGAGTCGATATTTATTCCATGATGCTGTGGCATCGACAAGGCGCCACTTCCCTTCGCGCCGTTCCGATCCCCCACCCCCATCCCTCGAGTGCTCTCGAGTGCGGACACAGGTCGGCGCTTTCGGGCGCTCGACTCTTTGTTCCTTTTGCCTCTCTCGTCCGCCGGCATAAAAGGGCGTGATGGCTGGCCAGTTACCGTGACGCTCTAGCGCCAGATTTTGCTGATCGGAGGGCGCTGGGTTACAATTCGACTGTCTGCTGTTCAAATATGCCATTTCGGGGACTCGCCGATGTGGAAAACAAAACTAGCTCAATGTCGACAATGAAATAGCACAGCTGTTTCTTAAATGTTAAAATTTACTGATTTACTCACAACCGTATATGAAGCGCGTATTTTTAATGTGATAAAATATATTTTGGAAATCAAAGAATGATTGACGTAATCTATTCAACGTCATAAGTTTGTCAAACTGGAACATGTAATGAGAATATATGAAACTTTTAAATCTAATAAACCTCAATTTTACTTTTAAAAAATTTTTAAATTTTGAATGAAATTGTGATTGAACATGAATACTTTCTGGATCGTCAATTTCTTTCGAAAATACATGTTATCATATGATAGATAAGTAAAATGTATGCTTCTTAACGTTATATGCATCTCTTTAATTATTTAATAAAATAAATGAATATGAAATACATTATATACTAAATAGTATTAATTATTTTGAATAAATTTGTAGAAGGAAAGTATTTGTTAATAAAATAGCGTGGTTCATTCTTTACAACTATTGTCCCCCAAGAGTTCGGCAGTTTTGTTTCAATTTTGGATTATTTGTCGTTTTATTTGTATTGTGGATTTAGAAATCGTTTAGTAAAAATAATTTGATACAGAAAAATCTTTTTTATTTTCCGTTGATACGCGCACAAGAAGAAAAGCGTCTGAAGATTCTTATTCACTCTGCCTTGAATTGTAAAATAAGCTCTCATTAAACGGAAATATCTCCTCCATTAACGTTTCTTCAGGAAGCAAATCCTCTTCCTACATAAAGTTTAAGAGGCCGGCGCTTTACGGGGGCTTTCTTGCATAGCTGACTTGTTTTTAATCCTTTCAGGAGTCAAGGTCTGACCTTTAGCTTGCACGGCGCTTCCATCTCCCAGCGAAGGGTATTAGGGCTCAAACTACAGCAGCGCGCTCCGTGAGCAGAAACTAATAACGTCGTTGCCTTGGGCCAGCGCGAGAGCCCCAGCGGGGGAGGTGGCGGCGGTTTTAGGCACGAAGAAGGGGCGGCGGTGGGGGAGACAGGAATAAGGGAATGGGGGAAAGGTGGGACGGAGACAGTGGTGAAGTGGCAACGAGGACGACAACGTGGGCCTGGGCGACTTGTGTGCGTAGATGGTGTGTGTGTTTGTGTGTGTGTGTGTGTGTGTTTTGTGTGTGTGTGTGTGTGTGTGTGTGTGTGTGTGGAGAGAGAGAGAGAGAGAGAGAGAGAGAGAGAGAGAGAGAGACGTGGCGTGGACAGGGAGGTTTGGAAGTGAATGGCACCGGGCGGGTGGGGGTGTGTACTGGGGTGGGTGGGGGGGGGCGGTGTGGGCGGAGTGGAATTGGGAGGTGTGGCCATGGGATAAGAGGGCATGGCAGAGGGGTGGGGGTGATAGCGGCTAGGTGAGTGCGAAGACGGTGTGTGCGTGGACGACGTGGGGAGGGCGATGTGGAGTTGGAGTGTGGGGTGGCACTGGGGGTTGGGCTTTCGGAGGTGTGGGGGGGGGGGGAAGTGGGGTGGAAAGAGAACGGGCAGGTCGAGTATGGGACATGACGGAGAGTGCGTGAAAGTTGTGGAAGTGGGTAGTGCGACAAGAGAATGGTGGGCCTGGACTAAGACAACACGTGCATCGGCTTTGGGTGACTTGCGACGCGTGTGTTGCGACTGCAGTTTTGGGTCAGGTTTTAAGGCAGCGAGGTTGAAGAGATGGGGCCGTGCAGGCGGGGAAGTACCTTGGCGGCAGGGACACGACATCGACAGCAAAATATCAATGTTCATACTTTAAAAATTGAGTGTAAAATACATCTATTCAATACTGTTTATGTTTTTAAGCATCGATGTTCTTAACACTATTTTAGTAACCTCAGTGTTTTAATAACCATCACTATTTTACTACTAACCATCAGTGATCACGGGGATTGCAAGCGATTTTATTTCACGGTGATCGTATTTATGTATTTACAATTGAGATTTAGTATACAAAACAAACTCAAAAATTTTTGAGAATAATAAACAAAACTTTTTTATTTGATAGAAGAAAATAAAAATAATTCACTACATCAACAAAAATCAATTAATTTTTCATCGTCGTCAATTTGTCTGAAGAATTTTCAATTTATCGTTTTCTGAAAATTATTGTTTTGCTTTTTATTCCAAAATAAAATAACAACCACGAAGAAACATCAAGCACAAAAATCGATATTAAAAATATAGGTTTCAATAAACCGATGTTAGATACATCCACGTTTTTATAAAAAAAATATCAAATTTTTGACCGTCTTAGGTGCTCAGGGCATCAGCTGATGTCGCTGCAGTGCCTCTGACTGGAAAGTTCTAGTGTTCGAGTCTCGACGTTGGTAAGATTTTCGACACTAGCTCGATAGGTAAATCGGATTCCGTTGCTGACATGAGAAGACTTCAGGCGGCCAGCTACTCTGATCGGTAGCTTTCCGTGGTTCCTCCGATCCGTGCCAGGTGAATGCCGGAGCAGGGCCCTAACAAGCAGTCCACGGACCGCACGCAATCTTTCCTTCCTCTTCCTTGTCCTATCTTCACACCTTACTTACACACACTTACACTTAGATGCACTACATTACAACCCATGTCGGAAGAACTGTCGGGAGGATAGTGAATTTCCGACTGAGGTGTTTCCTGGTGGGAGATACCTGTTTGGGATAAAACCCACAAGTCGCCTTGAGGTCGGCCCCGGAGCTCATCATCTAGGGGCGGAAGATCACAGTTACAGCACAAAATAAAAACATGCACTACACTTACAGGACTAATGAAGTTGACTCTCAAAACATCTACAACGATGTAGCATCCCTACTTCGGTGGTAGTAGGGTCAGGGTGGCGATTCCATAGGCAGCGGGGAATTGCGGTGGGCGGGAAGCTGCAGAAACAAGGCAGCTGCAGCGAGATTCGCACTTTTGGAGCTGAGTGAGGTTAAGAACTGCGGGCGCTGAGGGAAAACGGTTGCGGAGGCGGTAGCGCACGCCGGCGTTGCCAACGAAGTGCTGAGGGAGATAGCGGCGACAGGTGTGGCACCAAATGTATGCAGATTAGAACGCTGTCAACAATGTCTGATTACGAGGTAGGTAGTCGAGGCGGAACTTGAGTGAAAGAGGACGGGAAATGCTTACTTTTTGATAAGATATATAGTGAAGAAGAGAGAAGATATATCAAGGATTAAGACAGGGTTTGTTGCGTGTTCCAATTTCATTTGATTTATTTATTCCAGAAGAAGCCCTAAGAGAGTGGGGTATTGAAGTTCAAATTTAAAGCCATGATTCCAGACGTAAAAATAAGCACTATTTGCAGAGGGTCAAGCAATCCTAGCATATAATGAAATGGGGTCTCTTTTAACTCCAAAAAGTAATGAAAACATACAATTTGTGCTATTCCGTTACAAAAACAAAAGTTATGGTATTTAAGGAACTAATCCTATAAGATCAACATTGACAATCTAATATATAAAAATCCATTTTTGTTTGTTCGTATTTTATGCACTACCGTACTGTTCATCCGATTGATTTTGTCAATTTATTACTTGCACTTGCGCGAAGAACGTAGACATAGTACAATGGGAATGGATATAACTGTCCCACATAGACGCGCACTGATGATGATTTTATATCTTCATGCTGACTCAAGCGCTCCTGAACAGAAGCTCTACGCAACCCACCGCGCCCTCAAGTATTAAGGGCATCTTCGCTGCATATTCTGCCCCTGTAATTGTGAAATATCGGCGAGAATTATTACTTGAACGTTATCTCGATCAAGTAAATCAAATTTCTCCAAGATAGTGTCATAGCGAATGCATGACCAAACTTGAGGGAGAACATTTTAACAATAGGGTACTTGACAACCATGTCCAAACCAGGACACAGAACAAAATCATACTCGCGAGATAGTTTTCATCTATTAAAATTTTGCACAGCTTATCGTAAAATGTGATTAACAATTACGTTTGTGACCAGTAGCATGTAAAGTGTAATACATATCAATAGCAAAACATTGCCGGATCCACTAGTATATAATAAAATTATAGTAACTAGCTTTAATTTTCTGGGAAGCAATACTTCGTACCGTGGAGAAATAGATATCAAGAGCAAAGTTGAAAAATTTAATTTAATGAATGGAACCGCAAAACATTAGGTAATAAAGACAAGAAAGAAACATTAATTAAATTATATAAAGTTGTGAATATACAACTTTCTTAGATGGAAGTGAAATTTGTACCTTATCAACAATAAATAAAATGAGGTTGCTAAGGGGTGAATTGCGACTCTTTCAATCAGTTGCAGGATATACATTAATGGATTAGAAAAGAAATACTGATATTCGAAAGGAACTTAGTCAGATTGCAAAATAGAATGGAAGAATTCAGGAATTTCGGGTATCAATATACCATGAGAATGGATGCAGGCAGGTTGTCCTGCAAATCCTATCATACAATCTGGCAGAAAGAAGAAACTCCTAGCGTCTGAGGAAAAGATGGAGCGAAAGATGGAACCATGGAGGCGTAACAGGCGAAAGCATAACTTCCCGAAAAGAAGAAGATATGTAGTTATTTGCTTCTTATATGCTCATTTATTCGGATTTTTCTATTTTATTTTTATATTTCAAAAATGTTTCACTCATTATCTTTATCCAATTTTTATTAAATTGACATATTACAGAATTATTGATTAATATCATGTTTAATCTCTAAAAATAATAATGTAACATTAAATGATTTGTATACAGGAAATAAAAAAATAATGAAAGTCTGTATCTATCTAAAACTCTAGGCTATCTAAAACGTAGTGTACACATGTCGATTTTAGTTTGCCCGTAGGATTGCGCCACTATGTGGACTCATGTCTCAACATTTCCGATTCGCGAGATAAAACGTCACTTTTAGTCTCGTATTATAAATAACTTTATTACTTACTCGAATTTCTGTAGTCGTTGTGTTCTTGCTGCAAATATAAGAAGTACTATCATTTTGGCGCCAGACGTACCAGCGCTATTTTGGTGTTGAAAACCCAATACACTTGTGTGGGAGAGTACAGTCTCCGACATTATTTAAGACTAGCATAAGAAACCCGTAGTTGCTCGGGTATTTATTTATTCCAATCATTTTTAAACAGGAAAACGATTCCTTTCTGTTCTGTAAAATGGACGCACTTTATTTACACACCTGCATCGGCCCGCTCCGCAAGCGAAACCCCCCATGTTCCTTGATTGCTCCATTGTCCCCATTTGCGAAGGAATTTAACTTCAGTTTTCACCATCAATTATTCCGAGTCTAATTGTGCTATTAGAATAATTCAGTATTCATTTAGTAGGGTATTTTATGGGTTTTTAGATTCCAATTTGGTAAAGTTCTTATCGTTTTTAAAATATTTCTAAAATTTGAAAGAGTTCCGTCCTTAAATACTGCTTTATCAAGATCAAACGCCGTTTTCTTGACATGATGCAACTGTACTATTACTGGGCAGCAAAAGGTAACGAAACATCAACATGTTTTGCAAGAACACGTTTTGAAAGGTTCGTTATCAAATGGAAGGAATTTGAACGTTTTTACGAAAGTATTGAGAGAAATTTAACTTGATTAGTGCAACCAAAGAAAATGACATTTGTTCATTACCATAATACCGTACACGTCGATCATTAATATATCGATTTGGAATATAACCACTAACAAAATTTTGTGCTTAAAAACATTTTTTCAAGATTCAAATCTAACATTCGAACCGAAATCAAGGCATCATAGTGCGTGTGCAATATGGCACGAGCGAAGAAGTTATAAGTATTTTAAAAAAAAAGGGTTTAAAAAATTAGGATTTTAGAAGTAGAATGTAAGGATGTTTTATAGTATTGGAGTTTCGAGCAGCGTTGTGGGGACGACAAGACGACAAATCACGTTTGATTTCAGCGACATGTTGCGACAGTGAAGAGGAGAATGGCAGGTTTGGTAATGCGAAGTACTATTTTTGGGACGAAAGGGAATAACATTGCCGTGGGTGCCATGGCGAACAGTCTGAGTGACAGTAGCCCTCGCTGTATCAGCGACATCGCTCCTCAGGTAAGCGTTAAGTAGTGATGCGGATACGACAGAAGAAATATTTTCAACTTTTATCTACGCAAGGGCCGTGACTTATTAGAGAGGCGAAAGGTATCGAGAGATAAGAACATGGAATTTATCGGGACAGGGAACCTACTACAAGAGGGAGAAATATGTGGCGCAGTTTGTGAACATTATGCATGCAGTACAGACATACGAGTACATTTATCTCTCTCTCTACACACATACGTATAATATTATATATAGTATATTTGGCCTTTTAGGATCGTATTAATACGACTTTTGCCAGATTTTATTAAGAATTCACGTTAAGGGACACTAGGATTGAAATGTAAAACTTTTTTATTTTTTATTCAATCTTCTTGAAAGTTTTCAGGTTTGTTTGTTATAGTATAGCATTTACTTGGTTAAAATTTTAATTTTTTAAGATATTTTTAAATACATAGTTTTAAAAAACCCCATTTTTTAAGTAAATCTGTGCATGATTTAAAATATGAACTTTTAAAAAGCTTTTAGAATTATTTTAAATATTTTTTCTCCCACATTTTTAGTATGTTTTTGTACGTAGATGTTTATATTTTGGACATTTTTAATGATACACACAAAACAATGCACACATTTATTTATTCATTACTATGTATACAATTCTTGAGCCAAAATGTAGAAAAACTGAACAATATTTCGGTAGCATGTGAGTTTCCAAATATAAGAAAATGTAGTTTTGAGTAAAATGAGTTTTTATTCAGATTTTAAAAATATTCTGTATTTCAATTTTGCAGAACCTTTTTTTGCCATTACATTTTTATTCTCTTTATTAACTAATAATCTAGCCAAGTACGCAATCGATACAATTGTAAATAAAATGATCCTGTGCCTTACACACAAGATACTACTAAGTTTTCAATATTAAAAATATACAATGCAAAATTCTTGTTTTTTTCAAAAGAATAAACCGAAATTAATTTGCTTTCGTGGCTATACTAATTTTTACAATTGTAGTTCATACAACTGCTAACAGAGTTCAACAAAACTCTTCTACAAGAGAAAGTTGTATAAAAATAGAGTTGTTCTTACTTGTTTGGGGTCCGAATGATTTAAAACTGGCGTTTAGGATCTTAAAACGCAAGTACATGGGGGTATTTAAATGGCTCCCGTCCCTCTAAAAGACCGGGAGCGGTAGCTCAGTGCATCAACTGAGTGCCTGAACTGATGTCACTGCAGCGCCTCTGACCGGGAGGTCCTAGGTTCGAGTCCTGACGGCGGCAGGATTTTCGACACTAGCTTTTCAGCTACGTCGAATTCACTCGCTTTCAGGAGGAGAATTCTAGCGGCCGGCTGCTTTGATCGGTAGTTTTCCGTGGTTTCTACGATCAACACCAGGCGAATGCCGAAGCAGTACCCTATCAAACGGATCACGGACCACGCGCGATCTGTCCTTCCCATTCCTTGTCCTATCCTCTCCCCTTACACACACACACTAACATGCACTACACAACTACATATTCCGGGAGACCGGTCGGGAGCTTAGAGCTTGTCCCGGCTGGGGCGGTGCCCCGCTGGTGGGAGAGTCCTGGTTAGGGGGAAACCCCACTAGCCGACGGTAGGTCGGCACCGGATCTCGCCATCCAGCGGGGGAACATCACCGCCATCTCCCGAGAAAAAAACATGCACTACACTAACGGGACTAATGACCAGAGGAGTTGACGCGCCCTCAAACATGAATAAATAAATAAATTAATCCTTCTAAAAATGGCGAAAACTGGTTGGGCGTAAATTTAGATTTATTTCTAATATTTCATGCAATGTTATTATACAAAAAACAAAATTCGATATTGTTTCAGATTTGGGTCAAATTTCCCTTGTCTTAGTGTGCCTTGAGGTATATTTGTGGCGAGGGTGACGTATTTCCATCACCATATCTAGCTTACTTGGCCTGCCGGAACTTTTCTTTTCCTTATACAGATATAGAAACAAATGCGATTTGTATTAGAAAGCCCCACCAGTTTTGCCCCGGCCAGCAATTGAACCCGGGAATTTTAAACAAAAAGCTAGCACGTTGTTTATGAATTATCCGAAGGGGGAAATGTGTAAATGAACGGACTAAAAACTAAATATTGAGGTTTTAGCGACTGTGTGAAATTATGCATTGGTTGGCTCGTGAACACATTGTTCGTAACCAATGATTGTAGCGACGGGAACGCTGGCAGGTTATAGCTGAACCGCTCGCAAAAAAACCATAATGGCGGGCGTACCTTTGGTGAAGTCTCGGAGGCTGTCCCCACCCTGCGACATCTGAGATTTCCCCTCTCGGCGATAAGGGAAGCGCGTAGGCGAGAAGGAGAGGCGACTGCGAGACACAGCTATCGCGCTGACCGCCATTCGTCATCACTGCCCTCGTTCACAGAAGAACAACTCGCATTGCCAGGAGTGTCCAAAGAAATGAATTTATTAATGTGTTGGTTCATCACATTGAATTATTATATGTCGCTTCTATTTTCTGCACATGCTCGCAGCATTTCTTCCATTGTTCAGCACTGTATTGTGCAAACGCTTCTCTGCAAAACATTTCCTTTTCTGTTAAGGGTGCACCAATAGTTTCTGCTGCCTCGCTCCCTCTTATAAATCCCTAAACAGTTATATTGGATTTAGATATGGATGGCACGGTGGAAGACGGAGAGGAATGTGGCCATGTTCAATGATTAATTGATCAACGACCTATCGTTTTTCAGTGGATATACTTTGAATTATTTGTAATAATTGGACTTTTGTGAATAACAGCAGGTACTGTGTAAAGCACACTGCCACTGCTCACTAGCCACGGTAAAACAGGGTCTGGAGACCAAAACTCTCCAAGACACGGCTTATTTTCTGTTGAGCATTTGGACAACCCCTACTGTGGAAACACGAAAGCTGCCTTTCGTCTGATCCTTCTGACTCATCAGTTTGTTATCACCAAACTTACAGTGTTGAATTACCGCGCGACCCACGAGAGAAAGACAGAGGGAGAGCTATGTTGTGACAAAGAGCGCGGGCAGGCGGGGAAATATTAGGAGCTTTGGAGAGAGAGGCCACGTTCGGCATGCGCAGTGGAAGGGTTTTTGAGAGTGTAGAGCAATAGATGATGATCGAACGATGCGCGGGCTTTCTGAAGACTGCAGCTTGGGTAGGCGATCAATGGGGAGGTGGTGCGAGTAGGCGGCCTTAGCGGGAAGGAGCGGCACCGCTGCACGGGACGGGAAGTGACGAGAGGAGTGCGATTGTGACTACGTTGACAGGCACGTCGCGATAAGGAGAGATTGTTTAGGTTGAGAGAGCTGATTTCCATTGAAGAGGGGGAGATAAACGGCAGAGAAAACGTGGATTTGCCGGCGGTTTTTATCACAATATGATGGATGTGCCAAGTGACGTGTGTTGGGATTGCTAGCATGTTTGTGAAGACGCTCGTCGCGCAGCCAAGTGTTGCACATCGCTGTGATAGTCATAACCCAGTGATTGCTGTGTGCTTCACTTTAGTTGGAAATTGAATGTTTCACAACGGCCCCTACTTGGGTTTTTTAACCTGCCCGATGACACTTCGTCAGCTCTTACGGTGTCATTCAAGCGAGAGATAAAACATCATCACGGTGACGTCGAAGTGGTGACATTTAAGCTCCCGATTGGACGAAACCGTAACGGTTCATCAGATGTCATCGGCCAGGTTACAGAAACCCAAGTATAGTAGAGGGAAAATCACCTCAGGTGCTCTATCTGTTTTAAATGAAATGAACACCGATTGTATCACCTCGGAAGAAATTTCATCAAATCTCTACAGCATACTTCACCACGGATCCAGTCAGCCAGCCAATGAATCAGCAGAAGGGCTCGCTTCAACCTACGGGAACATTTAGCTCCGCAGGCCTTCAGTCTCAGGTACCAACGTTGCATAACAAACGTACATCCGATCACGAAGCAGCTTCGAGCGAAATCAAATGTTCAAATGCTATACCATCGTGAAAGTGAAAGTGAAAAATCAAGTGCACAGCACTTCTCATCAGGGTCGTCACAAAGTAGTGCAACATTCTCGTTTTTTTCCTCCCTTTCAAAATTCAAAATTTAAGTAGTATATGACTTAGTGTAGGGATCACAGAATTTTGAAAATGTGCACACAATTCACTTTTCCCCATAGCACGTCATACGCAGTTTTAACTGTTTTTTTGACGTAAAATAAATAAATAAATCTAATGAGGCAATCAAACCAACAGGATCATTGAAAAATGTATACATTGTTACAATTACCATCATATTAGGCGATTCAAATAACAATT
This sequence comes from Teleogryllus oceanicus, assembly GCA_964035755.1. Classification (NCBI taxonomy): domain Eukaryota; kingdom Metazoa; phylum Arthropoda; class Insecta; order Orthoptera; family Gryllidae; genus Teleogryllus; species Teleogryllus oceanicus. The sequence continues at coordinate 109,463,576 of CAXIVR010000003.1, forward strand.
CTCAGTGATTCGTCAGTTGAAGTTTCGAAATTCTCGATCTACTTGACATGATGAAAAACCAATTCAGCGACTTATTATCCCCTAAATAATAGAAAAAAACTTTTCTACTGATTACAAACTAAAATCCCGATGACCACGATTGAAAACTATCGTGTCGTAGTTCAAAACTTTTTGAAAATGAAAGGCTGTTCCAGACTTTGCTGATCCCCGTAACAAACAATTCTTTTAGTTATAAAAAATGTATATACTGAACTCTTGGAGAAAGAAATTCATTCGAAATTAAAATCAAAATGTGACTAGAAAAAAGTCACAACACTTCTAATAAATGTATTGTCCTTCGAATGGAATACATTGTTGAAAGTTGCATTGTTCTGTTAATTCTCCTATCAATTGACAATTTCTCCGCAAAATAATGCAAATATAATTAATGTCTACGGACACTTCATTAACAGGATATTCAGACTGGGATTTGTTGGTGCAACCGTCTAGCAAAGGTATCTGTTGGAGAGTGACTTGGAATGTGTGCTGTTGCGTAGATAGCTGAGATGAAGATACATATTAGTTTCCGGTATGGATTTACTAGGCTAATATTGAAGATTCTACATAATTTAGGCAGAGACTACTTTTGCCTTAAGGAAATCAACGAAAATTATATACAAAAATTAGACTATTTTTAAAAACAATATTAAACTTTAAAAATTAAAATATTTTATTTCAGATTAAACTATTTCGTTAAAGAGTATTTGTATTTTTAACAATGTAGCGTTGAAATTTTTGCATTTTAAATCGGGGTGCAATATGTAAATTTGCACAGGGCTCTTTAGGGAGTCACATGTAAATCAGATATAGTGGTTGGAATGGTAGCTATTGCACCACAGCCAAGCATGGGTGACTGTGCGGGGACAGAAAGAGCCGAAAGAGATCGATAGTTCCATCACTGACGCTGACAGGTGAGTAGAGATCAAATACGTGAAAGGTATTTGCCCATAGCAGTGCGAATTCTAGGCGCAGCGGCTGTGTCGTGGCGGAATGCAACGAAATATGCGCGATTCCAGGGGAGCGGACAATTGGAGCTGAGCGGCAGGGCCAACGAGGCACGCTGCAGCAGGAACGTGTCGGCAAACGAGGTTGGGAGCTGAAGCGTTTGTGGGGGCTGAAGCGACGGAGAATATGTGCGTTTCGCGGGGAGGGAGGAAGCAGGAATTTGAAGGCGATAGCGTTGCCTCTGCAGCGTTCGTAAATGGGAAATGCTGTGGTTCGAGTCTCGACGGTGGCGGGTTTCCGACACTAGCTGCATAGCAGGGTCAATTCAACCGCTGAGTGGAGGAGAATTCTAGGAGTCGGATGCTCTGATCAGTAGTTTATTCGTGGATTCTCCGATCAATACCAGGCAAATGCCGAAACAGTATCTTAACAAATTGGCCACGGACGATGCGTGGTCGTTCCTTGTTCATCTTTGTCTCCTGCCCTCCATCCACCATAAACATATGTACGTACTACACTACATTGTTTCACATAAGGGTTCACCAGTCGAGAGAATATAGCTTCTCTCCGTAGGGTCGCTGCCTAACTGGGAGAGATACTTGAATTGGGAAAAACAACGGAAGCCCACACGTAAGTTGACACTAGATGTCACATTCCAGTTGGGGAGAAACACCACCTTTTCCAGAGATATAACGTACATTGCAATTACGGGACTTATGATCATAACAGTTGTGCCAGGAAACAAAAAGATCAATCCATTGACTGCGGTGGACATTAATGATGTCACTGTAGTCCCTCTGATCCGGAGGTCCTAGTTTCAGTCCCAACGGATTTTCGACACTAGCTTCTCAGCTAGGCCGAATCCAGTCGCTGTCTGAAAGAGAATTCTAGTGGCCGGCAGGTCTGATCGGTAGTTTTCCGTGGTTTCTCCGATCATCACAAGGCGAATGACGGAGCTGTACCCTAACAAACGGGCCACGGACCGTGCGCGATCTTTCCTACCTCTTTCTTACCCTACCATCTCCCCTTACACTTGCACTAACATGCAGTACTCTATCACATATGCCGGGAGACCGGTCTCAAGCTTTGAGCTTGTCCCGGCTGGGACGATGCCGCGCTGGTGGGAGATACTTGCTGGGGGGAAACTCCGTTAGCTGGTGGTAGGTCGGCACTGGATCTCGCCATCCAGCAGGGGATGAACACGGCCACCTCCCGAGAAAAAAACTGCATTTACGGTCTAATGACCTCAGTAGTAGACGCGCCCGGAATCACCAACAATCAATCAATCCATTGCTGCGATGGCGTTGGGCCGCGTCCCGTGGGGCGTGGCTCGCACGAGGCGGGCGTTGGAGAGGCAATAGCGCGCGACGCGGTTGGGCTGCGTCGGGGCGGCGACGTGAGCTGCGTGCGAAATGAGGGCGGCGCCACCACAGCGGCGCGACGGAGCAGCTTTGGCGGTGACAGGGGCGCCGAGATACGGGCGCGATGGGTAAAGCCGGGGAATTGGGGGGGGCGAGGATGCCGCAGGGGCAGAGCGGACGTGCTGATGCGTAGGGAAGAAACGGCAGAGCGAGCCCTGGGGGATAACACGTTGGTAAGAGATGAAAGTGTGGTAGAGGCAGCGGAAGAACATGGTGAAGGGGTGCGATTTGGAAACGGAAGTGATACGATGAGGACACGATGCGAAAAATACTCAATATCTTTGGTAGCGTCGTGTCCGCAAATGGGATGCAATGAGGATGGGGCATCTTCTGAGGATGTTATTGGCTGTCCGGGAGACGCCGCGTCCAACGCACAGGTGCCGACGTTTCAGCCGCCATTCTGCGACCTGCGGCATTTCGCCCTGACGAAGGTCGCAGAATGGCGGCCGAAACGTCGGTTCCTGTGCTTTGGACGCGGCGTCTCCCGGCCAGCCAAAACCATTCAGACTCCGGCCGCGAATGCTTACGCTTTTATCTATTGAGGATGATCTTGGCTGTCCGGGAGACGCCGCGTCCAACGCACAGGTGCCGACGTTTCAGTCGCCATTCTGCAACCTTCCTCAGGGCGTAATGGCGAAGGTCGCAGAATGGCGGCTGAAACGTCGATTCCTGTTCCTTGGACGTGGCGTCTCCCGGACAGCCAAAACCATTCAGACTCCGGCCACGGATGCCTACGCTCTCATCTACTGAGGATGTTACGGGACCGATGTGATCGTGGTTATGACTAATTAATGACGTTGCATTGTTGAGTACCCGGTGGCAATGCTATAACATAGTACAGTAAATGCATGTTTACAGAATGAGCAGAAACACACTGGTAGGAACAGGGAAAGGACTTGCCGAGATGGGTACTGAGTCGAATTATTTGGTGGGACGAAGCAATGCTAGGATCAGACAGCGTCTTGGAACATAAAAGCATCATGGTGGCGCGAGTGATGTTAAGTTTCAAGTTTTTAAGCTCCTGCGTGTTCGGCCTAGAGACGAGGCAAGACTCTGAGACGGCAAGGGCATTGCAGGTGGCCTTTGCGAGGGAGACGGATGTCGGGAGAGAGTTCCGCAGTGGCATCACAATGTAGCAGGGTGGCACTAGGAGGGGGTGGGGGTGTGAAAGGAGCAAGCGCGGTCAGCATGAAAGGAGTTGCGCGACTCAGAGAGATGGGGGTGTGCTGCGGGGCGGCAGCGTGCAGGCACCGAAGCGTTTTGGGGTGAGCGGGAGGGACTCGCGAAGTTCAGGACGGGTCGCCGAGCTTCGTGGTCTCTGTCCGTGCCGTGCAGTCCGTACTTTCCTCCGCAACAATGTCTCTTTGTCCGGAGGTCGTGCTGTGTCTCCTTCCTATTAGTTCGCCCTTTGGAACATCTAGGGCTTCCGCGTTTTGGCTACTTCGGATGCTCGCCATCCACGCCAATTCATCCCCGCTGGAACTACAACTTTCAAACTGAAATTCGAGAGGCAATTCTATTAGTACTGCGCCGACTAATGCGTAGGTAGAATACTCCAGGTCTAAAATGAATTAAGCAATACAATGAGAAGCAATTTAAATAATTATATACGGGTAAGTCAAACTCTTATATTCACTAAGAGAAATGAAAATGTCCCAGCTTTTAACCTACAAAATAAGAAAAACCTGTAAGTCCTATTAAAACTTTTATCTTCCTGATATCTCATTGTAAATTATACGCCATGAAAATGTTCAATTGCAAAGCGTAAGATTCGGTTCACTTCTGTAACTCTTTCAGAATAAGCGAATGCAAAGCAGCCATCCCACCCCCTCCCGCTCGGCCCCTAGTTGCTCTGCCATTCATGTTCATGAGGCGAGGAATGGTGTGCACGGTTACACGCTCTGTCTCCTCTCATTAGCGCCTTGCAGCTTCCATCTCATGCCCCCTGACTCGTGATGCAAAGGGGGTAATGGTTGCAAAATTGACCTTATGCCAATTATCGTCGTGAATATTTATTGCGGAATATGCACGGAAATGCATGCAGTTCAAATAAGTGATCGTAAATAATACCGCAATTTACATGTATGACATAATAATAAATCGCAAGAATACATACGAATACATTTGCATAATAGTATTTGGCTATAAAGTAAGTTTCCTTTATAACCAAAAAAATCGGGTAAAAATCTAAAATAGAAAATCGTATTACATTTGGTAATGACTATTATTATTTAATACTTTTTATGTAAATTAATTCATTTTATGATGAAAAGATTGTTATAAAAGAATGACATTTAGAATACAAAATTCACAAATATATAAATGTAGAGAAAAAAATAATGGATAGAAAAGATTGAAAAATGCTAGAAATATAATGAATGAGAAGAAGCAAAAGACCCATTAACTGAGAGACACATATACAACCACTCAATAAGAATTACGTTTCTTCAATAAGGTAATCCAGACGAAGGAAAGTTAAAAAATTCTCTTATTGCACTATACATTTTCTAGTTTCAACTTAGAATGTACCAGATAATTGTTATCTTAATTTTTTTCTTTATGAAATTTTCTCGTGTTCACTCTGTAAGGTCGACATCCGTATTGTTGTTTATCTTAGCGGTTGAAAGACAAAAGTTCTGGAGCGATCATCATGCTTTCCCTAACTATGGCTTTTCCAGATCGAATGTCTCCATCATTCTTGATAAAACTTATAATGCCATAAACTCTACGCTGTGTCAACTTTGAGTTTCAAGTACTACTTTGGAAGGAAAATTCTAAGTTGCGCTTCTAAATTATAAATGTTTGAATATTCAAGTCCTAGCTTTATAATTCAAATTTCTGTTGGCATCTCCGCTTTTATACCCAAGAGCTCAGAAACGTAATAGCTCTGCAAAGACTGGCATTTTCCGCTTTATACCCACCACAAAATGAACTAACGAAGCTTCACGGTTCCTGACGCGATTTTAGGTCACGTTTTACATTACATTCGTTGTTTGTTTGTGGAACGGTAATATATCGTCAGATGCTTGAAGAATGGATTATGAAATATAAAAATGTTTGAAGTAATGTTTTGACTGTGCACACGAAATCAATGGATTTCATTGACTATGACGTATATTCACCACTGTTTACTAGGACTACAGACTATTACCCAAATCTTGCACTACCCTCACGATCGCAAACATTTTTAATTGGAAATGACATCAAAAGGAATGAATAAAGAAGACAATAGTGATGGAGATTAAATGATGTTTCCGAGAATAAAAATCGCGATGCAAAAATTCAAAAAGAAAACTTGCCTATGAAAAAACATATGAAGGAGCTAATAAATAAGAATTAGGAGGGGAAAAGCGACTAACAAATCAACAGGCACATCGTGCATTCCTTTTCATCACGGAGCCCGCTACTTGCTAGAGGCAGACAAATGGGACCCGCGGCTGGTCCGCCATCCTCGCGGCAGCCTGCACCATCACTCAGCCTCGCCGCCGCCGACCGGCGCTCGCCGCCGACACCGCCTGCACCTGAGCCCTCCTGCGCCGTCTTCCTCGCCTCATCACCTGCTGTGCGTCACCCGGGCACCCCGGGAGCCTTTAATTACTCGGTTTGCATTCCGCCGCCGTCGCCCTCACAGCCGCCTGAGAATTACTGGCGCTGACTGGCGCCTATCGACCGCAGCGTGAGACGACGGCGACGCGCCGTGAGCCCGCCGGGCGCTGCCGCCGTCCGATTTATGTTCGTCGGAGCCGGTGAGCGGGGCTGGGAGAAGCGGTGTGTGGCGGGGTGGCGGGGATGGAGCGGGGAAGAGGATTACGAGCAAGCGAGCTGGGAGGGGCGGAACAAGACACCAAGCCCGAAAGCTCAGCGGCAAGGCCGTCGACTATGCAGCGTTGTTGACCATGAGGTTCTAGTATTCGAGTCCCGAGGAGAGTTTTTGAACCTAGCTGCAAATAAGGGTAGAATTCGAGGGAAATAAGGGTCGAGGGGAATTTCAGCGGCTGGCTGCCCGGATCAGAAGTTTTTCGTGGTTTCTCCGATCAATTCCAGGCGAGTACTGGAGGAGAATCCTAACAAATGCGCCCTAACACCCCCACACACGCATACACATACACAAGCACTACACTACCAATTATGTCGGGAGATCGGAAGGAAGCTTAGAGGTTGCCACGGCTGGAGGTGGCCCGCTGTACTTGCAGCGGAGTGGGGGGCATTCGCAAACTCATGATGTTGAATCTCGCTTTCCGGAAAAGGATTTAACGCCCAGTACACTTTCAGGACTAATGGCCTACGTAGTTGACGCTACAGAGGTACTGAATCACTCCTGAGGTTCGTCGATACCAGCGAGGGGTCCGGGAGGAGCGATGCGTTGCCGAGCGGCGAGGATACGTAGATCGGGGAAGAGCGGGATTGAAAGCAACGGTGGTGGGCGAGGCGGAACTAACGATGAGACACGAGACAGGAAAAGAGAGGTGAGCGGAGAGAAGCTGAATTTGAGTTGGGGGTTGTGATCGGTGAGTGCGGAGGGGGAGTGGAAAAAAACTGACGGAGAATGAAACAGCGATTCTGGGTGGAGCATCTGTAGGCAAAGCTGGGGTGAGCGGAATAACGGGACGAAACGGCGTTTGGTGAAACTCGACTGGTGAACTAGAAAAGATGACGTCGAGACGCTCTGCCTGTAATATACAATAGTAAGCTAGTGGAATATAAATGAGATTGAGTTATTGAGGAATGTTGCTATTCGTATATGATACGGTAACGATGAAATAAAAATATCACTTAAAAGACTAACATTACGAAATATTTCAAACAACATTTAGGTATGAATGTTCGTTTATTAAATAGAGAATTTCACTCTTAGACTTGGATTATGTACGTACGAATTTCGGATGTAGTTGTACTACCATGTATGAAGAATTGTATGTTTAATTATATTTCTTAAGAATGATGATTTTTCACATATGCGTCTGTGTTTATTTATGCTCGGTAAAAGTAGTAACGCTAAGTGACATCAAGGTTAACACATCACTGCAAGGAGCAAGCGTCGATACAAATATTTTCTGATATTTAAATCTCAATTGTTTTCAAAATTACCATTCCAATTTATCGATATATCGCAAATTTAATTAAAATTCCCAAACTCACCAGTAATGGTGAAAGAGAGGAACTTTTGAGAAATACCTCGGAACATGAGCAAATTTCCATTCAGATCAGACTGCAGATTTGTAGGTCAGTAAAATCTTATTAAAAAACTTCATCAGAGCATTATATCCGTTTGTTTTTCAAAGCGTTTTCATTTTGACCCGTCTATTGAACCCAAGAGACATAGAATTTGATGCATTAGGATATTGGGCGCTTGACGTTTAATGTAACTTGATTGTGAAACCTGAGATATCAAAACAAACTACTCGAGCAATTTTACCACTTTTGTCAGCAATAGTTTGTAAGTAATACAAAGTTTATTAGTAATGCATTGTGTAAGTAATACAAACAATGTTTGTATTACTTTCTGAAGAAAATCTTAATGAAACGTTTTGGAGCTCTCCTGGATTTCAAAAAACCCTTGCGCGAGATGTGTCTGGAAAGTGCAAATACAGTTCCGACATTTCATTGGAACAATATGGGTTAAAAAGGCTAATGAGGACTATCTTCTTTGCCAGATTAATTTTAGGATTTCATAAAAATAATAAAACAAACAAGTAAAAATGCGATGGCGCTCGAAGTTGCAATCCTCCAAATGAAGCTCTGTGGATGGGTCGTTAAAGCCGCACGACAAGCATTGTTATCCCTCATTCTCGCAGGTTTCCTTTCGCAGTCTCGGCGGGCGCACGCACTCCTTTTATATCTGTGAAATTTATAAGTCGGTCTCTGTCAAAGGCTGAAACTGTCAGTATCGCTCATTCTCGACCATTCTCGGCAGTTTTTTTGTTTTACAATGACAGAACAAAGTTTAGCCATGAGGCTTTTCAGTTGATTGAAAAGCCTCATGGCTGAAGTTGATTTTCAGTTGATTGGCCGAGAAATTTTATACCTGCAAAGTGTCTAGAGGATAACTTGTTGTCACCTCCCTAAGAGTAATTTTTTAGCTGAAAACTTCCAGTTAGGTTATTGAGAGGATAGTTCTGGAAACAATCGTTACTGGTGATTGATTTATTGATTGATTGTTAGTGATTGCGGGCGATTAAACTACTCTAGTCATTAGTCCCGTAAGTTTGGTTTGGTTTGTTTTTTTCGTGTTTCCGGGCGCGTCAACTGTTTTGGTCATTAGTCTCGTTAGTGTAGTGCATGTTTTTTCTCGGGAGATGGTGATGATCTTCCCCCCCTCTGGATGGCGAGATCCGGCGCCGACCTACCGTCGGCTAATGGGGTTTCCCCTAACCAGGACTCTCCCACCAGCGGGGCATCGCCATCATCGCCACCATCGGGGCATATACATTTTTAAATACACCTTTCCTGATACTTGTAAAAGAGCACTTTTAATATAATGAGATAACAAGTTAGGTACGGGGCATAACAAATTTAATAGTACATTATGAAACGATGATGTAATGATGGGTGTTAATACACGAGTGTGGTATTTCGATACGAGCGAGGTACGAACGATTGATATGATTGGATTTTTTCGTCTCAACTGCTTTGGCGCGTCAACTGCTTTGGTTTTTGTCCCGTTAGTGTAGTGCGTGTTTTTTTCGCGGGAGATGGCGGTGATCTTCCCCGCCGGATGGCGAGATCCGGCGCCGACCTACCGTCGGCTAGTGGGGTTTCCCCCTAACCAGGACTCTCCTACCAGCGGGGCACCGCCCCAGCCGGGGCAAGCTCTAAGCTCCCGATCGGTCTCCCGGAATATGTGGTAGTGTAGTGCATGTGAGTGTGTGTAAGAGGGAGAGGATAGGACAAGGAAGAGGAAGGAAAGATCGCGCGCGGTCCGTGGCCCGTTTGGTAGGGTACTGCTCCGGCATTCGGCTGGTGGTATCGGAGAAACCACGGAAAACTACCGATCAGAGCAGCCGGTCGCTAGAATTCTGCTTCAGGCAGCGACTGAATTCGACCTAGCTGAAAAGCTAGTGTCGAAAATCCTGCCGCGAACCTAGAACCTAGGACCTCCCGGACTCGAGCCTAGGACCTCCCGGTCAGAGGCACTGCAGTGAGACCCATAAGTGTAGTGAATGTTTTGCTGGAGATGGCGGTGGTCTTCCCCCGCTGGATGACCAGATCCGGCGCCGACCTACCGTCGACTAGCAGGGTTTTCCCAACCTGGTATCTCCCACCAGCGGGGCACCGCCTCAGTCGGAAGAAGTTTTAAATTCCCGATCGGTATCCCGGCATGGGCGGTAGTGTATTGCATTTTATGTAAGTTTGTTGTAAGGGATGAGGATAGAACAAGGAAAAGAAAGAAAAGATGCGCCGGTCCGTGGCCCCTTTGTTAGGGACTGCTCTGGCATTCGCCTGGTGTTGATCTGAGAAACCACGGAAAACTACCGATCAGAGAAGCCGGCCGCGAGAATTGTCGACTGAATTGCCGACTGAATTCGACCTAGCTGAAAAGCCAGTGTCGAAAGTCCTGCCGCCGTCGGTACTCCAACCTGTGACCTCCTGGTCAGAGGCGCTGCAGGAACATCAGTTAATGCACTGAGCCACTACCTCAGTCGTTAGTGGTCGATGGTACATGTTCAGAAAATAATACGGTAGGTGAGACAGGTAAATTTGAGGAACGTTCGGCAATAACGTCGGAGCGTGCTCTGTGCGTAGTTTGTTGGTACTTCCGATGTGTTCCATTTGTGATAAAATCCATGCTCTCTGTTATAAAGGAGAATACTATTTTTTTAAGTTTAATTCATTTTAATAATGAACTAATGGTTTTATAACAGCACAAACTTTCTGGCATTATTTGTCTTCCTTGTCATCGAGCCTTCGTCCCCGTCCTTTGGCTCTATCGTAGGGCTGATACTTCGCTATTTTGTGAATTTCGGAGTACACCAGATACCAGCTGCATCTCCTACATTTCTTCTAATATCCTATTCTTCTTAATGAACTAACACTAAGAAAATTCAATTTATAACTCATGAAGAGGATTTTAACTCCTGCATGTTGTTTCGTACTAGAACCATTGAAGTTGTATCGGCCCCCAGTGATGCTGTTCCTGGAAGGTTGGCTTTCCGTCCAGGCGGAGGTCCTGAGTCGTGCCGTGTCCCGGGGAGCCCAAGGGACCGTGCCTCCGTGAGGTTGTCTGGTGGGTCGGAGCCAATGGGGTCGGGAGCAGGGATGGGGCGAGTTGGCAGCATTCGGAGCACGCTGCGCGGGCGGACAGCAGGAAATGTATCGGAGACGGGGGCGGATGGGGCGGGGGCGGGGGCGGGGGCGGGGCGGGGAGAGCGCCCAGCGCCCGGACGAGACTTGGTCGAGGTCGCACGGGATGGAGTGGGAGGCGGGGAAGGGATTTCGATATTAAGCTCGTTCGAGGAAGGAACGAAGTGGCCAAGCGCGAGGCGATTTAATTCTTCTTCTTCTTATTCGAAGAGTGCTATACACTGGTTAGTGGGTAGACTAGTGTCTAGGTCGGTCAAGAGCCTTTCCTGGAATCTGTTTCACATGTTGAAATTCATACGTACACATACTGTAGATTTTTGGCACCACAAAAATTCTCCGACTTCATCCGGATTTGAACTTGCGAACTACGGATTACGCATTATAACCACTGTACCATCAAAGCCAGCAGTAATACCACGAAGCAGTGAATTGAGGAAATGATCCTGTGAATGTTGAGAAATAAGTATATAAATACCATTGGCCTTGTTTCGTCTTTGCCAGCAACCATTGAAACGTGCCGTAGCATTTGTAGTGTTGCCATCAGGTGCTCTTCGTCTAAATCTAAAGGCAGCAAAGCTTCTGGTGAGTGCCGAGCGACCGCTCGTTGAATCCCGAGCAGTGTGGACAGGTTGTTTGACCTTTGCTCAGGGCAAATCTTTCGGTGGTCGCTCCACCCGCAGCGTATGGTTTTGAGTAGCACGTTAAACGAGCACTCGTTGGCTAATCGAGATTCGGTCAGAATGCGCTGGTACCCCGAAAGCCGCAGGTTTGCGTCGCATTAACCCTACAGTACTCGCTTGAAATTTTGTAACGCCAATGCTCGTTCGGGCTACATATTATGTATCCCAAGATAACATTATATTTTATAGCCATTATGAGTTGCGTAAAAACTTTCTGAAAAATTACTATTATATCTAAATATATTTGAATATAACGAATGAAACTCATTCAATTATAACATATGGCATTAAATTATTCTCTATTTTCTCCCTGAAGATGAATTTAATAAGCGACGTCCATTAACACACGAAATGTTATTTCCCATTGATAATTATCATGATTCGTTCAGCAGTCATGAAATTTGTAATATCAGTATTGTATATGATAATAACATGCTGACTGGATGGGCGAGGTGGCTAGAACGTGTGCTGATTCAGTCGGACGTCAATTTTGCCTCGGTCGGAAGGATCACGTGTTCGAGTCCCGCCATAGGCATGGTTGTTTGTCCCTTGTCCTTGATGTATGTGAATTGTCGCAGAAGACCTTGTGAGTCTGCTGGCCACAGACCGAGGAGCCCGCAAGTGTGTGTGTCTAGTGTAAAGATTGACATGTGTCCCCATGAGGGACATAGCGGGTACCCAGCGTGGCTAGTCGAAAGTGTGCATCCCCTGAAGATGGAACAAGGCCCGGGAAGAAAAAAAATGATAGTAGTGTATGACTGTGGCAATAGAATATCGTCTTTACGATTTCCTGCATGGCAAATTTCGTTTCAAATACCCATAACAATACTGCTCACCTGGGGTAAATTGTAGCCCATCAAAAATTAAAACTATCTGAAAGCAATATGATTTCAATGAAAAGTTCGTAAGCAGTTTGAATGGTAAGAGTAACTCGTCATCTGAAGCTCCTGCCACTCCCACCACTCTAAACTCAGTAGAGGTTGCGCACAAACCAAAACCACTCTGATCGGTAGTTTTCCGTGGTTTCTCCGATCAACACCAGGCGACTGCCGGAGCAGTACCCTACCAAAACGGGCCACGGACCGCGCGCGATCTCTCCTTCCTCTTCCTTGTTCTATCCTCTCCCTTACATACACACACTAACATGCACTACACTACCACATATTCCGGGAGACCGGTCGGGAACTTAGAGCTTGTCCCGGCTGGGGCGGTGCCCCACTGGTGGGAGAGTCCTGGTTAGAGGGAAACCCCAATAGCCGACGGTAGGTCTGCGCCGGATCTCGCCATCCAGCGGGAAAAAATCACTGCCATCTCCCGAGAAAGAAACATGCACTTCACTAACAGGACTAATGACTAAAGCAGTTGACGCGCCCGGAAACACGAAAAAAATCAATCAATTATTGACATGATGATTGTGGCATCCGCACGGTGGTGCCACGAATCACCATGGCGCCTCAGGCCCGGATTAGCACCAAAACGCCTCTATGAGCACCAGGACCGCGCCGCCTACCGCCTAGAGGGCTAGTCAGCGAGTCTCTGGTCATGGGCCAACAGCACGACAACCCTCCTTCACCCTGGAGGGGACAGCAGCGCCCGCCCCGCCACCGCTTCGCTATATAAGCGGGGCGCGGCACACTACGCGGCAGACGAGATTCAGTATCGAGTTGAAGCTATTTCGGAGCACGCCCGCCATTGCAAGAGAACTACGTCAACACGCAACGCTACCGGACTTGGACAACGATCACTGGACACACCCCTTTTTACGCTGACTGTATTGATTACATCTTCTGGAGAACGAGACCTCTCTCTAATGTATTTCGGATTGTGATGTTTGGATACTGGACGAATAAATTGTTTTTCTAATTGAAATTTGCAATTTTCTTAATTTAGTACACAACAATGATGATGATGATGATAATAAATGTAGGGAAACATCGGAAACAAATGAAATAATTTGTGTGTGCTTTTGCATTACTTTCCTAAGCTAAAGGCATAAGAACTCATACACACGGAACGCAGATGTATGATTCGCCAACATTACGCGCCCTTATATTATATATATATATATATATATATATATATATATATATATATATATATATATATATATATATATATTGTGACATACCGATATGTCACGTTAAAATAAATTAACATTTATTTGGAGACAATATGGTGGAACATGCATTACGAAATATCACGAGAGCTAGAGCATAGCAACGACCGTGAATAAACAATGTAGTTTTTGTTTTTTCTAAATGCATTAAGAGATGGGTTGATGCCGAAAGTAGAAACTTCGGGATTGGGCGGAGAAGTTTAGACGGTCAAATGTTATGAAAAAAATGAAGGTAGTTTAATACGAAGTCTTCGAGGGATGAATCATGCAGGAAGATTTCATTCTGCTCTGAAAGGCACTTCTGAACTGATCGTAGATATTTTCATGTGGAAGCAATATTGAAGTATAAATAGGAACTTTGTCGGGAGTGGTAATCAAGTTCGGGACTATGTCATAGGACGTAATCGGGACTGGTAATTTTGATAGTTTGAGACCAGCTTGGATAGGGCAGAAGAGGATTTCGTTGGAATTTTGGACTACGGCAAGATCGCAAGATATTTCGACTGAGAAGTCTACGAGGGACATCAACGAAGAAAAGATAAGTTAACCGCGGTGTAAAATTGTAAATTGAAAGAGATCATGATCAAAGGCCTAACTTAAATTCATTAAATTGTTTGATAAAAAAAAAAATAAACTTTGTTAAATTTGTTCTATAGAAAAGAAAGTGATTTTTCATTTAGTCAATCCAAACAGTAATGAACTAGGAATAGAAACATTCTATTTCAGATTCCCAGCTGCGCTGTATAGTCGGCGGATCCTATAATCCATTATAGAGGTAATAAGGATTATAATTATATCGTGACCCATCGACCCAGCAAGCCGGACGCTAAGATCTTTAGCAGATATAGATGTAGAGAGAGAGAGGAAAATTTTGGTATATCTCAATATATATATATATATATATATATATATATATATATATATATATATATATATATATATATATATATATATTGTGACGTACCGGGTAGGCCGGCTTGTTCTCAGTAAATTTATTTGTAAGGGGCAGGTGTTCTTTCTCGTGAATGGGCTCGGGGTTATTAATCAAACACCACTGTTCCGTGAACAAAATAAACTGAACTATTTATTAATTCTATACAAATCACTAATGATACAATATCTATGGTGGTCTTTACCCTTTTCTTTCATATAACCCAGAATCACTGTTAGTCTCTCGATCTTATCGATCGAAGAAATATTTACCGTTTACTTCTTCCTCTACGAGCGTCTGCGGCTTCGGGGACTCTCGGGTTGCCTCGCACTGGCGTAATCTTCCTGATCTGTGTTACTCCAGATAGCAGCTATCACTTTGGCAATATGTCCGATCGACTATTGATGGTTATCAAGCACAAATTGTCCGTCAATTAATCTTTCTGCACTCGTTCGTTCGCGATACTATTTTGCTTTTCGCTCGCGGAGCAGCTCCAGATACGTCCTTCCTCGCCGGCGGCGAGCCAGACACTGACTCCTCGCGGCGTCGTTCCCACGCTCCGGGCCAACCGACCACCCTTCGCCGCTCGTAACCGTTTTTCGTGGCTAGCGAGCGCCCTCTTGCAACCGTTCTGCCGTGTTCTTGCTTGATGTCTCGCCGTTTCTTTGGGTGGAAACGCGGTGCGTTTCAATATATATACACACATATATAGCTTTCGATATTCGTATATGTTGAAGCTCTTCATCTAATTCGTATATCCGTCGTATACTGAACAGCGCCTCTCAAAGGCGTATCATAAAAAGAGAGATTATTGAAACAAAAAACAGGTTAAACAAAACATTTTATCTCTTCACAATTTCTCTATAAAATACTTATCTTTCACAAACACTTGCTGAACAATTTTTTCTTCTCGCTTTTAGAATACATTAAATATGCGGGCCTAAAATCGTAAAGGGGTACTTGAAACCGAAAACATATTTTTCAAAATCACATCTATCTGTCCTTCCGGCTGCGGGCAGCTTTAGTGCTTACACTGTTCACAGAAATTTTATCCAAAATAAATATTCTCAAATCGGCGCCGCTGGTGTCTTGAGCCTTAGAATTCGAAATAGATGTATTTGTTTTTAGGGAATACTTTACCTGAAGACCCTAGAATATTTTCACAATTTCTCCAAAAGGGTTCTAAATTCTGTGTAGAGGGTCGAATGACTATTATGTGGAAGAATGTATTGCGTACTTTTCACATTTCTCAACGATTGAGACATTACAAGATAACTAATAAGTGCTGAGATTTTGTCACACAGTGATAAAAATGAATGTAATTGCAAATGATTGTAACTTGAATGTAATTCATCCATAATTTTTTTGAGGTATGGAATTTTCAAAGAATATATTTGATGTTAAAGTGTACCTGTGTACTTTAAATTTGCAACCTTCATTTAAATATGTCTGCGCCCGTAAATTATATCAACTTCTCTAACGTAATAATTTTTAGAATGTATTCCTTGCTTAAGGACTATTAACAATGCTACAATCTGGCTGTCTGGAAAACATCGCGTTTGTTAACGTATCGGGAGCAAAGATTCAATTGACCCTGGCCCTAGCCCTAGCCCATATGTCTGCAATTAACAACATTGCCAAAACTTTGTATGAAAGTCATTTGGATTAATTGCAAATGTCTAGACCCATGTTTTGCGATCTCGATTTCTTTTCTTATACTTTTGTTGGTCGCCTAAATCTTGTATTTCAGTCGCCACAACAGAACGTCACGGTTAATTGTCGTGCTCATTTACGTGTGTACAAAAATATAAAAACATTTATGAAAATATTTCCTGTATAATGACTTAAAATTAAAAATTTTCTGAATACATTTTAGAAATAGAATTGAATTAAAATTACCTAAAATTAAATACAATATTTATTTTTGTTAAAAACATATTTTAAATATTATTTAAGCTACTTTACTGTATTCGTAACAAAATGCACGTGGATGTGATGTGCTAGTTGGCCAATTTTGATGCAAATTTACCTTTCTTACAAAAGAAGGTGGAAAATGGAATAATATTGATTTGTGAAGATTGATAGTGGAGCGGATGATAATTTTAATGTCATGCCTAAAGCATGTACTACGGATTAAAGAGTCGTTCCAGCCCCTGCAATCATTGATTATCCCCTGCTTCACAGCCCGTCCACGTACTAATCGGGTTTCCACAGCGCATGAAATGGGCGAGGTAAGAGGAACCGATGTTCCTCGTTGGTAGGGAGGGCTGGGCGAAGGCGTTGACATGGTCGTCCAGTGCACGAGCAAGGGGGCGGCGGGCAGCGGCCATTGTTCGGCGCTGGGGCGACACGCTGCAAAGCGGCGAGCGGCGCACGGCGCGGTGGCCGGTCGTGGGCGCGGGGCCAGCAGCTTGTCGCCAGCGGCTGCCGACGAATTGGCCGCGAACAGCGCTGCCGCCACAACGACAAAGCCAGGATTTGCATTGTCTATTTATTTATTTACTTATTTTTTAGGGCAATTGCATCTTTTACATTAGATTTTTCATGAGTATGACACAAAATATTAAAATAAACAAACCAAATAAACTGAAATATACAATGTATAATGTAAATGTGTGTATATATATATATATATATATATATATATATATATATATATATATGAAGTAAACCGTTGAAGTTCTCTTATGCATTTTACTTTCAAATTATGGCTATATTAGCAGAATTGTAAACGGCAACGACTTGCCTGAAATTCATTTTAAAAACTATTCACCTTAATTTATTAAAATTAAGTTTTCCATCCATTCCAATTTCGTATGTATGTCTTTGGCACTCTTGTTCCATGTACATAATGGGAAATTGAGGGAGATATCTTGGAGTGACTTGCGAGAATTGTAATCTCTAACCACTTCATGAATGTGTAAAAGAGGAATTAGAGAAAACATTAATTTTCTTAATAACAGCTACGCTTTAAACTCCAATTTTAGGAATCGACGACAAAAATAGCATGCGTAACACTAATATCGAAGGTTAGGAACATCCCCTGTTGGATGCGTCACTGGTATGACGACATGAACGTTTGCAAGGCGGCCTCAGAAAGTACTGAAATACAACGCTTCTTCCGTAACGTTTAGCTCTTATTTGAAAAAACAAACATAATTTGTCTTCCAAAATATTAAGATATGTTGTAAGATAAAAGTGTATATATAATGATACTCTGACAGTATTGTCTGGTAATGATACGGTTTTATCGAAATTGTGGGTGATATGCGAATGTCTATGTGAGGGAGAAGAATGTTCGAGAGGGAGGATGAGCTAGGGAGAGAAATGAAGAGTGAAAGAAATGTTCAATTTGAGGATAAAGTAAAAGAGCGTGAGTGGTAAGAGGGCCAGCACCATTACTTATCGTATATGCGATTGGATTATCGCAGCAGCAAGGATAGATCATGGACGCGCCGATGCGATAGAGCTCCGGGAAAGGACTTTTGCGAAGAGGGACATAAAACCGAGAGGGACGTGGCAGTGATGGGACTTGGAAGTGTATTGGTCGACGGGGAGTGGCCCCGCCCTGTGACGCAAGGCAATCGCTGCGGGAACGAGGACACACGTCGACAATGACGTCATTGGGATCTGTGTCAGAGGTCGCGGTTATTCGTGAGGTCTTCCTTCCTCTCGCAGTGCATCGATGAAAAAATCAATAACTTCAATTATAATTAAAAGAAATGAGACGGAATAAATAAAAGGAAACCGATTGCTATTGTTAAATGTGATGCTTAACTATTTTAAATCAAGCCCAGTAATTATTGAGATACAACTCGGACTCTTCTCGGTAGTCCACATGTGATGAATACAATCTTATTTCTATGTGCACGTTTGCATTTGTTAGTGGTTTGCATTTTTGCACGTTTGCATTTGTTAGTGTACAACGAATGGCACTGAATGGGACATTTATACGTCAGAAAGGACGAATAAAATCGGGAAGAGCTTTTGCACACACTTGCACTACTGGAGCTTGGCAAAGGCTTCAATTTCTTACACAACAAACTTCTCAAGGAATATCCGGGGATATCCATCCTAAAACTGTAAAAATTGTAACGTAGTTCACATTGTATCTCGAAATTCCACACTAACTCAATTTCAAGATCTACAAATTCCAGGTACCAATCTGAGTGCCAGTTTATTGAAGCCAAATATTTCTTAGTAAAGTTGAAGTGTCTATATTTTCCAAATAAATGTCTTTTTATACTATTATATTTTATACTTTTTATACTTATATTATGTCACTCGAGTGTTTACATGAAATAAAAAGCCTTACAATTATTCAAAGGAACACGCCGCCTGTATTAGATATTTGGAATTCACGCGTTGCGTTATGAAACAGCAATTTTTTAAATATATATATATATATATATATATATATATATATATATATATATATATATATATAATACACACAATGTTAGTGCAGAATTTGTGAATTGTTATTCTGTTAAAATATTTCACCTATTGCAGTGTTATACGACAGTATTTTATTTGTTGTTTTTGGGCAGTGTGCTCTTTGGAAAACCATGTTGTGGGGTTTTGTTCAGTGGTATTGTTTTGCTACTGCTAGCCACCAGTTAAAAATATTTCGTCTTCCTATTACGCTAGATGTCAAGTCAAAATGACTTGACATCTCGTACACACATGCTCTAACGCATCTTATCTTGGTAGTGCAGATAGGATGGGGAAGGAAAGTTCGCGCGTGGTATGTAGCCTGTCGTTGAAAGCTGCTCTGGTATTTACTTGGAAATGACAGGAGGAAGCTACAACAACGACCGATCGGAGTGGAGTTCTCACTCGGTCAGTAGCATCTTCTGAAGCAGCTTCTCAGATGATGACCAAAATTCTCTACCATCGGAACTCGAACGTAGGATGAAAGCGTATAATGCCGCGGCGACAGTCACTATCTACTTAGTAGATAGGCTCAATGCCAACATGTCGACCGTCATTCTGAGACCTTCCTGAAGTCGAAAAGTCGCATTTTATCAGACGTATTGTGTGGCAATGCCGCATTTCGTTCTGTGAAACGCCGCAGCATGAACGAAATGTTGATTTCTGTGCCTAGGGCGTGTCATGTCCCAGACGGGCAAGTAGATTCGAATGTAGGATCTTCTGGTCTTTAAAGTGATAATTGCCTACTGCAAAACATGGCCGTATTACTGAATCAATTCCTCTAAATTACTACAAATGTAATTGTAAGCTCTAATCTCACGACCAGTCTCCCGGGATATGTGGATGAGTAATGTATGTAAGTGTGTGTGTAAGTAAAGGGTGAGGATAGGACGCGGTCCGTGTCCCGTTCATTAGGGTACTGCTCCAGCATTCGCCTGGTATTGATCGGTGAAACCATGGGAAACTACCGATTCTAGCAGCAGACTACTAGAATTCTCATTCAGACAGCGACAGAACTCGACCAAGCTAACTATGCTAGTGTCAAAAATCCTGCCACCCTCGGGACTACAAACTTAGGACTTTCCCGGTCAGAGGCTCTGCAGTGACGTCGGTTGTTGCATTGAACCACCTCCCCCGGTTATTTATAAAGCTTTAAAATCTAATAATACTGCTTTATTTATAAAAATTAAAATTACAATTACTCAAAAAATGAATCTAATAAACTAATTTAATATTTTTCTCAATTTTATTCATATTTGTTGTAAAATTGCTATCAAGTCATTTATGTACAATTTTTATGTTATAATTTTATTGTATGTCATAGAAAAAAATCGGGGGATGAATCAGAGCATTCTTTTAAAGGGGGTCGACGTAAGAAAATTATTGGGAATCCCTGGACCACTTAATCAAAATCTACTGCACTCATTAAAATGTATTTTCACGTTTATATTCTCATTTATTAGAAAATTTAGTTCATCAAAAGGCCAACCTCGATCTTGCCAGGATTGTGACTTTCCGTGGCAGCGTCGCGAGTCGGGGAAGATAAAAGAGGGAGATGTGACCAGTCGTAACCTCGCCTTTTCCAACTTGTATTTTACCGGTTTCGGGATAAGCTTTTATCCGAACGTTTTGAAAATAAATTTCTTGGGCTTGCAGAGGAGAGGATGATCATTTTTGCTGTCAATCATAAGCGGAAAATTTCACACAGCGAAGTTACACAATTAATATTTGCTACTGATCGGTAGGCCACCCATTATGCCCTGATGCTAAACAGGTAAAGAGGTAAACATATTTGCGAAATCAAAGAGATTTGACGTAACTCCCAAACTTCAGTGCAAAATGAGTTGCGTGCTAATCAATGGAAAACGTCACACGTGTAAGTTCGTTATATGAGACTTCGTATCACTTGTTCACTTGGCAGAAATTGATCATCACATCATCGACTGCACTAAATGTCCTAGACGTTTGTGACAGTTATTCAAAGACACAGTGATTATGATTATCGCTTATAAAACGACCTGGAGGGTGGGGCTTTATTTTAGCTGCTCAAGGGAACTCTCGCTTGAGGCTCTCTGATCGTGGGAGGTCTCCGGGAGTGAATTCTTGGGGTTCTGCAACGGTCACCTGACGTCACGCGATAGCATGGTGCCTCTCTGCGTGTGACGCAATTTGCGTGTGACACGTGGGAAGCCCTTTGCGTGTGCTTCGGTTGTCTCCGGTACCGAACGCCTGGTGTCAGCACGTTAAACGACAAACACGTTATCCAGCGGGAGTCGATGGTTATAGTGCAAGTGAACCGAAATTTTTAGCAGATGCGCAATATTTTTTTTTCTGTGCGGTTAGCATACAATATTAAAGCTGTATTCGCTTACAATAGTATACACTCCTACATCCTATACCTTCTACTTACCGTGACACAAATGTTGAAACGATAGCTATGGTAAGAGTTGATTGAAAACGAATCATATGTGACCAGGCGTGAACTTACACTTTACCCATTCATTTTTATTTCCGCCAAACTCGCCGGAGAGCGGAAAAAGAGGAATCGTTCGCAATCACCGGATGGAGGGCGTTGTGCTGCACACTGGGTCGAAGTGCCTCAAAGAAATTTGGGAAAGCGCGTTCAAGATTCTAAATTATCAAATCTTGTACGTGAGACATGGGGTCACTATACTTCAGGGTCTGAAAGATTTTAACAGTTGATATCTCTCTCAGTCTCGTAAAATTAACATTGGTCGAAGTTCTCGAATTCATTGATTTTTGTTGACGATAGTTGCTATATAAAAATGTTTTAAATATATATTTTCGTATTGATCGTAATTCCGGACAGTAGACACCTGTGAAGATTTTAAAAAGAATTATGTTTGATAGTTTTGAATCGAAACCAATGCTACGTAACAATAACGGTATTATATATTGTAGATTATAAATTTGGTTCCACGTCTTATCGCTTCAGTCAGTTTCTACACTTATCAAGTCGAATGCCTTATATTCAAATAATTTTCACGTTTATTATAAAATAATTATTCACTTAAAATAATTCATTTAAAATAATAATTCACGTTTAGTCATTTATAGCTACTTTTGCTTTATTTTAAATATCTACAATGTGGTTACCAAAATAAACTCTGTAATACCCGGAGAACTATTATACATTTCCATAAATATCCGCTTCATTTTTATAAGTTGGTCTTCCATTTTGAATTTTGAAACTTTATATTCGAAATCAGCTATCTCGAGAATCCTGTATCCATATTCTAAGTATAATGCTTCTTTTTTTGTTTCACTTTTAATTTTAGAAATTTAATTATCACATAAATCACGGTTGTCCAACTGGCGACCCTCGGGCCACATGCGACCCGCGGTGCCAATATATTCTGACCTGCGAAGTTTTATTAGTCGAAAGTGAAAACACCTTTCATCCATGTCAGGCAATAACATTGTGAGCCTAGCGGGGAGTGAATACCCCCTTAATTTGAAAATTTGGTTAAGTTTAAATTTAATGATTTTCCCCTCGCTCCGGATCCCCCTTTTTTTGCTAGTGAATTCAGAAATTCAATGTGTTTCACTGCGTTACGACCAGACATCACGCATGGCTCCATTCCCACCCCACCCCCGGTATATTAGAGCAGCTGGGCAAAGTGCCGAGATCAACACTACGGAGACGTCAGGTGTGGGTCGCCAGAGTGATGGAAATACGGCCCGCAACCATATAAAAGATTTTAGGTATGACCTGAGAGGCCTTGAAAGTTGGCCATCCCTGATATAGATAATAAAGAACCTCTGGAACTTTTTAAAATATTTCTATGCACTTCTGCATACCTATTTTTAAACGAGTCGATCCACATTTTGAAGAAGTCATTGAAAGTTTTGTGATTTCATTACAATCTTCAAATTTAGCGACCTAAAATCCATTTAAACATCTATTTCTACGCAAATCGACTCTCTTTTCCAAATACGACAAGGTTTTTTGGGCATTCTTCCCTCGGTGCGGCGGGTCGCGAGGGCGGGTCGCGAGGGCGGGTCGCGAGGGCGGGTCGCGAGGGCGGGTCGCGAGGGCGGGTCGCGAGGGCGGGTCGCGAGGGCGGGTCGCGAGGGCGGGTCGCGAGGGCGGGTCGCGAGGGCGGGTCGCGAGGGCGGGTCGCGAGGGCGGGTCGCGAGGGCGGGTCGCGAGGGCGGGTCGCGAGGGCGGGTCGCGAGGGCGGGTCGCGAGGGCGGGTCGCGAGGGCGGGTCGCGAGGGCGGGTCGCGAGGGCGGGTCGCGAGGGCGGGTCGCGAGGGCGGGTCGCGAGGGCGGGTCGCGAGGGCGGGTCGCGAGGGCGGGTCGCGAGGGCGGGTCGCGAGGGCGGGTCGCGAGGGCGGGTCGCGAGGGCGGGTCGCGAGGGCGGGTCGCGAGGGCGGGTCGCGAGGGCGGGTCGCGAGGGCGGGTCGCGAGGGCGGGTCGCGAGGGGGTCGCGAGGCGGGTCGCGAGGGCGGGTCGCGAGGGCGGGTCGCGAGGGCGGGTCGCGAGGGCGGGTCGCGGGGGCGGGTCGCGAGGGCGGGTCGCGAGGGCGGGTCGCGAGGGCGGGTCGCGAGGGCGGGGTCGCGAGGGCGGGTCGCGAGGGCGGGTCGCGAGGGCGAGGCGGTCGCGAGGGCGGGTCGCGAGCGGCGGGCTCGCGAGGGCGGGTCGCGAGGGCGGGTCGCGAGGGCGGGTCGCGAGGGCGGGTCGCGAGGGCGGGGTCGCGAGGGCGGGTCGCGAGGGCGGGTCGGAGGGCGGGCGCGAGGGCGGGTCGCGGGGCGGGCCCGGCGTGGGCGGAAGGACGGATGGACGGACGGACGAAGGGATGGACGGACGTATTTACGTGCGCGTTGGCGCGGGCCCTCCCAAATTGAATTTTAAAGCTACGTTCTCGCGGCGCTATTTCTCGTTCGAGTTGGCACTAACTCGAGATTGCGCCGGATAACGAAGGCCGTTCGGGTGCAACCGGCATTGCGCCAGACAGTCATGCAATCCCCCGCGGATGCAAACGAGCTGCGGAGTCACAGAGAATTTGAGCCACGAGCAATTTCCCTCTAACGCACGGCGAAGCGCGTGCAGGAAGGAAGTTTCCCCTCTTTGTACTTAATAATGACCTTGAACTAACGTTTTTGTTTTGTTAAATGTGCCAGGATGTAGTCCTTATAGTTTTGCAAATTTAATGATCGTTTTTTTGTCACTTGTTTGTTTCAATGACAATGAAATGAATAAATAAATAATTATTTATTTTTGTTTTTATAACTATTGAAAATGGTGAGTTGAATGTTTTATCCCAGGAGGTGGCGTTTTTTTTCCCGCTCTGGATGGAGATATCCGGTGGCAACCTACACATCCAATTTCAGGGAATTTCTCCCTGGAGGTGTCTGCCACCGGTGGGTATCAAAACTCCCGAGTCGTGTCTCGAGAAGTGTGGTAGTGTAGTGCATGTGTAGGAGAGAGGATAGGACAAGGAAAGGGAAGGAAAGATTGTGCGCGGCCCGTGTCCGTTTGTTCGTGATCCGGCATTCGTCTGGTTTTAATTCAAAATAATATAGAAAACTACCGATCAGAGCAGTCGGCCGTAGAATTATTCTCCAGACATGGATGAATTAGACCTAGCTACTGTCGAAAATCCTCCTCAGACAGGTCAGGAATCCTAGGACCTCCTTGGTCGAAGCCCTTGCAAAGTCAGCGGCAATGCTATCTCTGAGCTAACCTCCGGTGATAAGAGGAGCCGGTGTATAAGAGGACGGGTGTCAGGGCGTTTCCCCAATTCATTTTCCTCCTCATTTCACTGAACAAAAGAAAAAAATTCTAGACAACACAATGAAAACAAGACACTCGATTGCAGAAAACGGAGTCGGACGAGTCACACTTGCAGTAAATATTATATTATCCGTGCGATTGGAGAACAGTTTTCGCCTCCAGACGAACTTTCAGTCCTTCGGGGGTCATCCGTAGTGTTTCTCTTGCGAAATCTAATATCAGGGGGCGTAATATATGTCGAACACCGCCCAAGCCTTTTTCAGCTCCCACATAGACATTATGGCGCTTGCGATTGGCTCATTTGTTGTAAGTGAACAACAGATTCTTTGCAAAGGAACTAAAAAAGTATTAAACCAAACAAATATACCCAATGTTTGAATATACCATTATAAGTTTTCGAAAATTAATTTCGTTTTCATGTTCCAGCTTTATCTCAAAAACAGATAGATGAAATGAGATCAAATCACAACTGCAATAAATATGGTAATTTGATAATAACTTTAAATAAGATTAAAAAGAGAACGCTATTAAGTTACATTTTCAATATACAAACTAAATAAGCTAAAATAACAGTTTTCTTGACTTTGGCGGTGCAAACTGATCAATTACAGTATTTCAATATAATTGGTTTGTTAATTTTTGCTCGTTCCATTCTCATGACAAAAGAGTTCAGTCACATAATCATTGCTGTCCCATAAAAGCTCGTAGATGCGAAAGAATTAGGCGCAATTTGCGGGGTCTCTTACAACTATTCTTATTTGTGCTTGACAGTTGAACCTCATCAGAAGCAGCGTTATCGCGCCTATGCTATGTGCGCGCTGCTAGATCTTTTGTGGGCAATCGAAAGCGAATACTAGGCTTTAGTCCTACAATTTTGACAGTTTTCGGTATAATTTCTACACCGTATAGATACGTTTAATAAAGTGAAATTTTGATTTTGGGCATCGCAAATGGGTGTCAGAATCTCTCAGTTGGTATGACGCTCTATCTCCTTCATTTTTCATTCCGAATTTGTGGCAACAAGGGTAGATTAAGTGATGGGAAAAGCTGCTGCTCTTGCGTGTCACTAGGAAACTTCTGTAACATCACATGTCTCTCAATCGTAAAACAAAAACGTTTGGTACAACGAATAGTATTGGATAATGCTGCCATCAGCATTATTTGCATTAAAATTCTGAAAAAAGTTTTCCACTCCATTCTGAATTATAAATGCCCAAAGTTGTTCTACTGGAGAAATATTCTTGTTTTTCCTAGTAAAGTTAGCGCTTTGACATCATTTATTCAATTATAAAGCTGAGCATCTTCATTTCTGTATTTAATATCTTCATCTTCTTTTCTTTGAGTTTTTCTTCCACTTCATAACAAATGAATTTTTATATCTAATAGAAAATCAAACATATATCGATCGGTCATTCTAATCTTCCATTCATTTCACGATTCAGGCAATATGTTGTATTTTTTTCCTCTGTTAATTTTGTTCTTTGATATCAACCTCTCATCATTATGTGTTTTTCAAGCTTTTTCCTTATAGTCTTCTTTCTGGAGCGACATTTCTCCATGTGGAAATCCCAATCCATGGCAAAATTTCACACTTTTATACTCTTCATAATAGTGACCATCGAATAATTTTCTCCTCTATGGCAAATTTTTATGCTTTTTTTGAAAAAGAAACAATCGCATGCTAATCCCTCAGAGGTAATCAGGTTAGGTTTGATTCAAGGGAGTTACTGCATAACTGTAGAGGGATTTTGCTTGATTCGTCAAAAAGTTTAACTTTGGGGTACTATTTAATTATTAGTTCTGTTCCATTCCTTAAAAAAATATATGACTTGTGTGACAATAAATTTAATTTGTAATATAACAAAAATGACAACAATTTTCTATTTCATTTTGTTCCGATAAAAAATCGTGCCCTCAAAAAATATCAAGCTGTTCCTACGTCATCATAACTACGCTACTATCAAAGTTACTATTCAATCATTGTGATGAATTATAGAGTTAAAAAAATTGATATGGTGCATTATTGAAATATTTTGCAATTGTTTAAACCAAAAAAAAAAAAATTACGAATATTAATATAACGAATATGTATTTTTTAATACAAATAATGATAGTTGAATGTGTAGCTAGTTATAAACTACCTCCTCTAAAAAATATTATAGAAATGGTTCATATACAATGTATTTCTAAAACGCTCTGCAATTAAATTTGCTGCTCAATATTTGAATACATCTAATTTTACTCTTGCAAAATAAAACAATGATATTTTTTAAACGCTTGAATCGATGATCTAATTGGAATTGATTCAGTTCAAAGCATACCCACAATAGAACATAAGAGCACTGATACGTGCGACGCGTGATATTTCAAAGTGAGAAATTCCAAGTGAGTAGGTAATCTCGTAAGCGCTGTGATCCGCAGTCTGTTCGTCACCGAGCGCTGGATGGCTTCTCGCAGACCAACTCCTCTCGCTCTAGAGGTTCAGTTGCTGGGCTTCGCACTTTCTGCTGCTACATTGAATAAAGAACAAAGGCTCCTGGTCTTTGATCTGGCAAGCAGCCATTTAAATTCTTCGACAATAGTGCAGTCTTCAGTGACTGACACTGTAGTGAAAGTCTGTTCCACGAGTATTAAGTCTACGTTTCGCAATAGATCCAATTCGTTAAACAAAAGTATTTTATCTTGTACATCATGTAAACCATTGTTTATTTCATTGTTATTGCTCATATAAACAACTTTTTATTTTCTAGTGAATTTCAAAATTATTAATTCACGGTTGAGAATTTTATTTCACTGTTAATATAGTTTAAATAAATCGCACAGAATCAATTTGTATACGTCTCTTTGACAACAAAATCTAAAACAATGAGAGGTGCGTACCGGTGGAGCATACATACAATACGTATTCGAATATTTCATTTTAACTTTCTTTAACACAGAGGTAATATATCAAATATATTTATTCTCCAATGCTATATATGTGACCTGGTGCAAGAAGAACCAATGTCAATACTCAAAGTTTCACAGAATGGATGGTTTTCTTACACCATCGAAATGTCAAAACAATCGAAGGCTAATGTAAAGATTAATAGTGGAATCAGATAGGATCTACTTTTGACTTTGCTCTTTCTTGCACTGAAAGAAGGGGCTGTAAAGCAGACATTGGCCATAAAAAACGAAAATCGCTAAAAACTGTCAATGGCCCTTCTTGCACCAAGCCACAGATATTTTTGTACGTGTGCAGGTTAAAACAAACTAACTGAATATTGTTTGGGTGCTTACGTAAGTTACATTTTCTATTTCTTTCAATGTAAGTAAAGTTAAAGTAAGGTCCAGGAAACTTAAACAAATCGATTAATTTCGCCGTACGTAAATTGCATTAACAATAAATTAAAACTGATATCAGGTAATTAAAGTTAAAAAATTATTCATATTACCACGGACAATAGAATTAATGATGGGAGACACATCTACAATGAATAAAAATTGGTGTGTAAGATTTTTGTAGAGAAGATTCTTGTAGATATCTTATAATCTTTATTATAGTTCAATGCACCACCATATAATTATTGATAGTAAATCCCAAGAACATCTAGCACAACATTCTATCCTCCCCCTTCTCACCTACGCATTTAGCACGACATTCTCTATTCTTCCCTTCCCACTAACGCGTAATGATGTGCTTTTTCATTCATTGGGAAATTGCAGGGCACTTCGAGAATAAAAAATATTGACACATGAGGATATGGGTTGTTACCATTCACAAGGGACGTTGATATTTTAAACAAATATATTCATGCGTTTCCTTAAAAAAGAAACATTGATTTCGAATACCTGAATTCAGATACGTAATTGTATTTTAACTGAGAGTGAAAATAAAGCAATGGAAAAAGATATTGAGAATATATGCAAATAATGAAATTTAAATAATACTATAGATACATTGTCATATCGCTTGTAGTAGTAACGTGATTCCTCAATATTATACATCATTCTCAAAATTATACTTCAATAATGTGTTTCTACTACTATTTTCTCTTTCTCTCGTTCGTAAACATGTTCGTATCTTCAAAACACGTATGTGATGAAATTCACGCTGAATGGGCAGAAAACAACTTCAAAACGTGAACTATGTACAGTGATGTGTGAAGATAACAGTTCCACTGAGATTACTCAGCAGCAGTATACATTTTATGACTAATGTGTTACGTGACACCAAATTAATTAAGTCAACCTCTACATTTTATGTTGGGGCATCTACTGTGGTAATGCTTTTTTAAGAACCACTCACCACCTTCTCTGGGTATAGTGGTCTCGACGTTTTTTAAACATCCTATGTCACGTAAAGCCTTTTAATTCCCTTTAAGTGCTAAAACAATAAGCAGGAATTGGGTTTGTTAATCATGAAATGTAATTACACATAACATTGGTGTTTATTTTATCCTGTCAACTTGTGGGAATGGATTTAGTCTAAAAGCACCGCGTGTTCAGAAAAAAGCTCTAGATTTCAAATTTCATCACCGTGTTACACTAGTTCTATCGAACTCTATTAAAGCCTTCATTAAATACTCATTGAATTAACTGCTTGTTTCACATCACAGTTGAATATCAATTGTATGGTGCTAGATATATCAATCTTGTAACCTCCAATTTGAGGATTGTAAAGTGTGTACTTACGTGTTTGAGTACATATTGCGCGCCTATCCGAAAAAAAACGATTGTTTTGTACGCACATTTATTGCGTGAAACTCAAAAATATTCTCTAATATTAATTAAATCATTCATTCCTCCTATCAATATTTCCGAAGCCTTAAAACTTGAAAGATCATCTATCCAAGCCACACGTTCTGATTTATAAAAATGGCTGGAAGTCTGAGAAATATGTGCAGAAGTTTTAAAGCGAACAATGGAAACAAAGAACAAAGAAGATTAAAAACGCTGATATTTTAGGAACAACTTATTCCGGTCTCTGGTGATAGGAAAAAGTCCGCGCGAAGTTGGAAAGTTGTACGCGTCGTCTTCCGCTGCAGACTGTTGATTGCTTCCGTGGGCGGGAAGACAGAAGTAGGGACGGGAAATGCGAGGGTGGTCAGGACTGAGTTCAAACATCTGGTAGTAGAACATGCAAATTTCAAGCTGAGAAGAAATGTATTCTCATGTTTTTGCTGAAAAGAAAGAAAAGAAAAAAAATAACTTCCTCAAAACGCTTTTCAGATTCTTTACAAGTTTGGTGAGTTTATCCCTTCACAATTTCCAATTCACGTTTCATGTTAATGTATTTTGCAACCATTTGTATTTTAGGCAAGATCCTCTACGTAAAGACAAATATTATTTCAGCATCCACTAATGTACTGGCGGCTGAGTGCATGTAATACTTTTCACGGACTGCTCTAGTACTTACATATACTGTACGCAATACCGTGCATTCAACTAGTCGTATTTCACTTTCAGAGCACCAAAATGTTGCCTGGCTTTCCTGATGAGCGGGTACCTAATGAGCACGGAGAACCCATGTGCTATGAGCGAATGTAGTGCGCCACACAACAGCGAGTGAAATGCATTCAATTGCCGTAGGCAGTCAATGACTCGCATGAGAATCCGGTGCGGCAGCCTTTGGAGATGCGGTGCGAAGGCAGGGCTTTGGCCGGGCAGAGGGCGGGAGGGGGCGGGAGGGGGCGGGGGGGGCGGGGTGGACTTGGCGCGCTTGGGTGGTGGGGCCGCAGAAATGATGACGGATGAGGGCGGAGGTAGCGATGGATTCACGGAAACGCGAGTCTTTGGGACGCAACTTTGGGCAGAGACATTTTTACTGAACCGACGCAAACTCCAAAATCCAAAGTCAAATAGTGCTTGAAAGAAAACATCTGTTAGGTAATCTAGTGGTGGTTTCTACGGCATACATTTGAACAATGGTGCAATAGGCTGAACATAAAAACAAAAATTTGAAAATAAAATAAGATCATAAAATGTCATCATTATAATAAAGCAATCCATAATGGAGTACGTTACTTCGAAAAAGTAACTTTTTTGAAGAAGAATAAAAATCTGGAGGTTTTATAGAAAAATGGAATAAAAATAAGAGTAATATTAACAGTAATATGAACATACTTTTATCAAAATATAGAGTTACATATTTTAATCCTGGCATATTTAACTTCATATATATATTGAAACTGAAATCACTATTCTGTTTTCCTTTCACATAAATGACACAATTTCGTAAAAGACATGTGATAGGATGATGCCAGTAGAAGTGTTTTAAGGAGGTTCATTGTAAAAGAATACCCATATTGATAATGTTTATTTTCAGTTTATAATAATAGATTTTTGTTACAGTCATATTACTTGGAAGTTAATTAATACAAACCATTCAGTTACAAACAAGTTACAAGAGATGCAAATCCTGCATCCCTTACTCCATTCCTTACATCACTTACCCCTTTGGCCACGCGTGCAATGCACATTTCTCAAGATATTTCCATACTTAATGCTACAAAAAGCATCACCTATAAGCAATTCGAGTGCACATGATAACAGTTAGCGCTCTCATACCACCCTTCGGGCCGTACATCAAATTTCTGTCAATCCAGGAGAAATTTATAGTTGTTTGATTCACGCTTGAGTCTCCAAATTGTTTCATCTCCCATGCTCCTCGTTCCATCATAATTCATTTGATCAAAATGACCGATACTATCATCATTTTCATCATTATGGAGGCTTAAGTTTGCATTTGTCTCTATATCGAACTTTATTCTCTCAATATGGATAATGTTCTTAACAGACGAATTCGCGAGTAAGCCAGAGTCGGATATCAACCGAAACATATGTTTTAATGTCATGTAATCTATTAATATGTGAATATAGACTTCAAGAACACACAGATATTAGAGAAAAATCTAGAATGTACTGCAGAACTTTCTTACTCATATTACAGTTCTTTTTACTTCGTGAAGTCCAAATTCAATTGTTCACAACAACGTACTACAAATATTGTCTATATAGATGTTCTGTTATGACATGATGCCAGTAACGAGAAACTAAGTACTTACATCAGTGGCGGCGCGTGATATGGGGTTCACAATCTCAATAGAAGATAACTATATGGCTCCAATCGTCTAAGATATTATTAGCAACAATAGAAATAACATTTGCAAAATAGTTACTATATAAATTATAAATTGTACAGTAAAATTTAAAAAAAATACAATTTAACTTGTAAGCTCTGCATACAGGCATACCTTTAAGTAATTTATCAGGAATGCAGATATATCCGCAGCAATACTGCTGTGTTCAAAGTCCATTCTTTCTTTTTTGGCTACGATTCTATCGATTACTACACAATTTCACGTGTGCATACGAATTCATGATGTACTAAGAATCGTAACTTTTATATTCAAAATGATGTGAGTTATTGTTCTTAATAATTCTATTTGGATACAAAATAAAACATTAAAAACATTTACTCATTCGTTTTACTGCAACAACGTTTATTACTCTCGAGCCGAAATAACACATAAAAACACTACTTCCACACTCAGACCGTGGGGTACAGTACCCGCCGATCAGCAGGAGAGAATACAAAATACTTACACATCTCAGATTGATAAATGAATAGAATGTTTAAGTGAAGAATGGTAATCTTCAAAGGAAATTATGTTATCAATGAAGAAAATTCACATTTGTTTAATTATTTTTAGCTATTTCACACTAATCTTTGCAGAAGATACAACAATCAGAATACTGATATAATACGGAAACCTGGTAGTGGGTTGGTAGGACTTTTCTTTGGTAACCGGAATCTGGGATTCTCTCTCTCTGTCTCTCTCTGTCCCTCTGTCTCTCACTCTGTCTCTCACTCTGTCTCTCTCTGTCTCTCCCTGTATCCTTCTGTCTGTCTCTGTCTAGCTGTCTCTCTCTGTCTGTCTGTATGACTCTCTTCTCTGTATCTCTCTCCTTTGGCACGATTGTGTTGCACGTGAATTTCTGTCATTCTTCATTAAGCTTCGAGTGTGAGCTGACCTCTTGACCAGCACCTCTTCCTTCGCCATGTCTGGCCTACTTGCCGCCCTCATTTCGTGCCGCTGGGGGTCCTCTTCGCCGATTGAACCTCGGAAGGCGTGCGCGCAGCTAACTGGATAATTGATTAAAATTTTCTGCTGAAAAGCTTCTATAAGGATAACGCAATATTAAGAACTTAAATGCCATTCCCTTTACTAATGCATTACGCTTAATTTTAATGTTTTTGTTCTACTCCCATTGTATAATACTGTCGTTTGTTGGCTGCAACACGTTGCATGATGGTACTCATTACGATACAGATTTCATTATGATACAGGTTCTTGACCAATCACAGAGAAGTTTACAAACCAAGTATTGACACTTGATCATTGAGAATCGTTCTAGTAAATGTTACGTGCGAATGTGTACTTTAAAATTGCATTTAATATTATATTATGCTTGTCATTTTTAATTTCTTTTATTATTAATTATTCTTTCGTGGAATATTATTTAAAATAAATTGTATCGTAATTCCACTTTGATCCTATTTGATTAGCCAGTACTCCCTCGCAGGCGGACTGGTAACCACAGCCATCTGCGGCAGCATGCGAGAGTAGGGTTAGGTGGCCCAGGCTGAATCCTTCATGTCAACTGCCACGAAACGATTCAATGTAAAAGTTTAACTTATAAAAGTCGTAGAAAAAGTATTGTATGCAACTCGATGTAATGGGTATTAATACACTCGTGTGAAGTTTACGATACTCTTTCGTACCTCGCTCGTATCGTAATATCATACTCATGTAATCAACCCATCATTACATCATCGTTTCATAATGTACTATTAAATTTGTTATGCTCCGTACCTAACTCGTTATCTCATTATATTAAAAGTGCTCTTTTACAAGTATATGGAAAGGTGTATTTAATAATATATATATGAAAATTCATAAAAATAGAAAACCTGCCCATGGGAACTCGGGATTTGAATATCTTATGTGTTTTGGAAATATCTTTCTTCTGAATTTATACAAAAATTATAATATTTATATTTTTCACAAATTCGTAATTATTAAACTGCATAATATTACAATTTTCAAATATGACATTGTTTGACTCACAACTGTTCTGTAAACAATTAATGACAAGAGCATGCACTAGCAAATAAACAAGACGCAAAAATACAATTTTTAAAAAGTAATTAAAGTCCCATTCACACACATATAAATTAACATTCATCCATACTTGGATTTGTTTTATATGTACGGCCACGCTTCTACGCTCATTTCTGATTTCTTTATTCATAAACTTATAATCTATAGTAATACTATACTACACTAATACTAATACTATAGTATAAATATATTCATACAATTAATAAAAATGTATTTTCACTTCTCTTGTCAGAGCTGGTCAGCATGCTTGGCCGTTATCAAGTTCCATTTCCATTCCATGTTCTTCCTCGAGGTTATCATCATCCATGTACAGCCATCTTATATACTCTGGCTCATGCCCGCGTTTCTAATTGACATTACTAAAAAATTACGAATATCGCTTATAATTTCTTTTACTATTTATGTTTATAGTTTATAACTGCCCAACCTCATTCCCAATACTTTTCTGTACAACAATTATCTTTAGTGTTCGAAATTCTAAAATTTGTACCCACACAGGTGCACGCGTCCAACACATCAGACTTCCACGAGCGTCTTTTGCCTCTGCCCTCGCTTTCACTTATTAGCATCTTCTTTAAGCAGATTATCCTCAAAAGTGTCCCATCTTCGTTAGTCTGCGCAGATGACTTTCATGTGTTGCGTATTCTCGCCATTTAATTGAATTTGTATTTGGCGTCTATTTCTATTTCATCCAACCTGTTCCATGGGGCATTTGCTTTCCCATTCTTCTCGCTTAAAAAATTATAAATATTTTAATGTTTTTGATCTTTTGAGATGATTATTAAGGACTCATCTCAATATATATGAACATTTCATTTTCCTGAAATGAAAAAAAAATGTATTCATGGAATTTTGTAGGATTTACTCAACTCCTAACACTCTGCACGAGCCACCATGAGTTACGTTGTCCTGAATATATTATTAGATTTTTGCTTACTTGTTTTACATCGATGCAATTCATTGTTTGTGTGGTGCACCTTCTCATTTCGTGTGTAGTATTATTATTGGTGGTGGAGGTAAATCGATTACATTCGAAGTGTGTTCGGTGGCTTTCTGAAACTTCATCGTCTTCTGAATTAATTGCAAATCACGTATACTTTCGTATGGGTTTCTCCAGAACGAAACATTGACTATTGCAGTAGTATGGTTGAGGTGAAGAGAACGATGTATGGTTGAGGAGAAAGAAAGAAAGATAAAAAGAAACAGAGGAAGAAAGAGAAAAAGAAACAGAGGAAGAAAGAGAAAGAGGGAGAAAGAGAGAGAGAAAGAGAGAGAGAGTGTGAGAGAGAGAGAGAGAGAGAGAGAGAGAGTAAAGAGAAGTCTCGGGTTTTGTGTAAACACAAAAGGAAACCAACATGAGTTAAGGGAAAATATCTTGAGTAACAGAAAATTCAACCTATGGTAGTGATGCCACTTAAAAATCGAAAAAACAACACTTTTGTTATATTTTAAATGCTAAATTAAGTTTTTGCATTTTATTCATTCAGCGAATGAACTGAAGTAACTGAGTAAAGCGCGAAGAATATTTTAATAATAATTTGTTTTAAGTTACAGTAGCTGGAGAATTATAAATCAACAAATACGAGTAATATGAAACTAGTGATCGGACAGGTATTATTTTTTTCATTTGACATTTGATATTTGGTGAATGAAGCTAATAGGAATGAATTGATACCATGTTTCGTCATAAGCAGAAAAGTTCAAGGCCAGGCATTTTCATGACATTTGAATCGTAAAAATGCCAAAGAAAGAGAACACAGCGTATCATGAGGCTGTGAGAATATCACTGAGGGAATTTCATAAGACATTTCAAAATGTCTGCACGTGCATGTCAGGAAGACATGTTAGATGAGGGCAGAACACGTTAGTTGAGAGCCGCGTCATCACTGCAAATACTGCACGGACGAGCTGGGCGATTGCTTTAGGAGGCATATTTCTCAGAATGATCTGTACAGAGAAATACCAAGAACAAACATTAAGTGATCAATAGTTCCATACCTTTGTACGGATATTGGGAGAATTTTCCTTCTTCCTTTTCGCTTATGGCCGTATACACAAATAATTCGTCTGTCACGTTTGATTGTGATTAATTGTTCGACGTTGGGACTTCAACATTTCGAACAAGTTAAGGGGCTACTTCTATAACGAGTTGTTATAAGACGAGAAATAAAACAGGCTCTATTCAACAATATTCAATTGATAAAACGAACTATATATTAATTATTTGATTATTAGGTTTGTACAATTGAGGTCCGATTAGTGACACGAAACACCGAAATTTAATAAATATTTTGTATTTCTTCTTGCAAAGGTTTGATTCTTTTAATTTTTATATTTGGATTTCGAGTACAATGAAGATCCTGTTTCTCATTGAAGATTATGACAGTGACGTAGAGCGTAACCTGAAAACGCTTACCTCTTTACAGCGTTATTTACACGCATCAAGGATAACTTTCGTTTTGTAATTTTTCGTATCCTCATTTAATTGATTTGACATTTCCAGTTCTGTTACGTCTGTTCTGTTACGTTCCATGTCCTTTCCAGTTCTGTTACGTCTGATAGCTTACATGATCAAAATCTTCTTTGTACTCCGAGTGAAAATTTTGCCAAATCAATACCTACTTTGCATACAGTTAATTTGAATGCAACAACACAATATTTCATGGCATCGCGTGACTATTCCCGGAAACTGTACGATAATGATTGCTGCTAGTTTTCACTGATTCGAATAAATGGTGTGATGGTACAATTAAGCGAATGTAAATTTAAAGATTACGTTAAATTGCTTTTGTTCTTGTTTACACCCGAATGACTCACTAAATCGATTATTCACAAACAACAATATTCTCATTTATTTACTTATTTACTTATTTACTTATTTACTTATTTACTTATTTACTTATTTACTTATTTACTTATTTACTTATTTACTTATTTACTTATTTACTTATCTTACTTATTTACTTATTTACTTATTACTTATTCTACTATTTACTTATTTACTCATCTTACTCATCTTACTTATCTACCTACTCTACTCTATTTACTCTCATTTACTCTATTACTCTATTACTCTATTTACTTATTTACTTATTCTATCTTATTTACTCTATTTCTATTTATCTTATTTACTCATTTACTTATTTACTTATTTACTTACTTATACATCTTATTACTTATTTACTTATTTACTTATTTACTTATTTACTTATTTATGTAATTATTTAATTTTGATTGTTTATGTCTCATGTCATTAGGCCGCTGTGCTAGGTGGCGGGGGGATCTGAGGAAATAATGAGGCGGAGTGCAATGCGCCTGAGCTGGGGCCCGCGGTGCGGGAGCGCCAAGTGGAGCGAGGCAGGGCGGTGCGGGTGGAAGGGGCGCGAGGCGAGACGCGCGCGTGACGCGGGTGCGAAGCAGCCCTGCAGAGGGCGAGGCTGCGCTAAGCAGCGGCGGCGAGGCTGCAAGCGGGGCTGATTGCCCCGCGTGCCCGGCTGAAATGCACCCGGCTGCCCGCCCGCGGAACGCTCATGCAGAGGCGGGCCCGCTCCGATGGAGACAGCGCAAGAGATACGAGATTGAACGGGAAAGGGGTGTGCGTCCAAATACCCTCGTTGGGAGGGAGCCGAGTTCTTTAAATGAATTCATTCGTATTGCACTGATGTAATAATACGAGTGATCATCATCTCGGAAATATAGAAATAAATGAATAACCTAAGAGATCAATTTAATGTGTTACACGGATAGAGAAAATCAACCGATGAATATTTGATTCAACACTCTCCATCTATTCCTTGTTCAAGAACATTGGAAGAATATGAACATGTTACGGTTCTTTTACGAACTGTCATACATGAATATTAAAAATGCTACAAGAACATCAATATTTTTACTTATTTAATTTCAGTACTCGACAAATTTAAAACCAATATCGGAAAACAATCTACGTAAGCATAATTGCTATATTTAAAATGTAATACTCACATATACATTATTGCTATTTCATATAATTTTCAAATGAAATATGATGAAACATTTGAAGATATCATTATTTATATCATCAAGGTTGTCTTTGTAATGAATCTACACCAAATAATAATCCAGAACATTATTATTAATTTCATAATACTTGTTTTTTCTGAAGAAAATTGTACGCGATTTCATTTTTAACCTGCTTACATATGCCTTCGGAATATATCACTGGATTAGTGCAAGACAAAAAGTTGCGTAATTTTGTTGAGGGAGTTTCGAATTTATGCATACAATTCATCATCCTCTGCACTTCAGAGTAAAGGATGCTGAATTATTTTCCTCCAAATAAATCAAGTAACAATCTAAAGGACATGCTGAATCTTTTGACTCCCCGTAAGGCAATTTGGATTCCATGGACTGCTTGTTACGCGGGTAAAATGAAACCCTATGGCGCCTACCATCAAAAATTATATATATTTTTTGGCACTATCAACCAAATAACAAACACTGAAATCTAAATGCCTGAAATCTACTTCACAAAAAATGAGAGTTCAAGTTGTAGATTAAACTTGAAGAAAATCTAATATTACGGTGGAACCAATACGTTTACATTGATTGTTTATTTCGTATTTCCGGCGCACCAACTTCCATGTTCATTATTCCCGTAATTGTAGTGCACGCTTTTGCCACGGAAGGTGAATGGTTCCTCCGGTGCATGGCGAGAATAGGCGCCGTCCTACATGTGGGCTTGCGGGGCCTTCCTCAAACAGGTATCTTCCACCAGCGGGG
The DNA here is from genome assembly GCA_964035755.1 of Teleogryllus oceanicus. Lineage (NCBI taxonomy): Eukaryota > Metazoa > Arthropoda > Insecta > Orthoptera > Gryllidae > Teleogryllus > Teleogryllus oceanicus. The sequence goes on from CAXIVR010000003.1 coordinate 109,502,134, forward strand.
CACTGTCCTATACGGGACAAGATCTAAGCTCCCGTCGTGTGTGATCATGTAGTAGTGTAGTGCATGTAAGTGTAAGTAGAGGGAGGTAACGAAGAGGAAGAGAAGATTGCCCGCGGTCCGTGGCCCGTTTTTAAGGTGCTAATCAGGCATTCGTGTGGTATTGATTGGAGAAACCATGGAAATGTACCAATGAGAACAACCTTCCGCTAGAGCTAGAATTCTCCTCCAGACAGCGACTGACCTATCTGTCTAGAATATCCTGCCAGCTTCGAAAATTGAATCCCAGTACAATCCAATCAGAGGCGTTAGTCACCTCAAATCGATAAAAGTTCAGACGGCACTAATACAAATTTTACTCTCTTTTTTGAAAAGTCACAGTAAAAAATTATATTCTTAAGAGTCTATAACTTCAAATAAACGCTTGCATGTTTGAATTCAACGTCATTTGCTTTCTGGTGTAGTTGTAAAAAAAATTAAATCTGCAAATCATCAATGTGGAGATAGTGACGTAAATACATGTTTTAGCGCGGTCACTGACACCGAAAAAGAGGTTTCAAGCTCGCGTTGAGGAATTCATGCTCACAATAAGACGCCCCGGTGTCGCGACGTCGCGTGGCACTAAGGTTACCTATAATGTTCATGTACAAAGTAGGACACTCGATAAGAAAGAAAAAACGCATCAACACATTTCTTTTTAAACATATTTAATGTAGATTAACATCAGCTATATTTATTTCATCTCTCCATTTTCGATTTAAGTGAAAATTTCGTTCACAAATGCAGATGAAGACGGTCTGAGCGTCTCTTTTGTATTTTAGTCGCTAGACAGAGACTATCATGCATGCGTGTACCAGTGTTCAGAAAAATATATTCATGTTTTCTGGTCCAAACAATAAACGATACAACGTAGAAGATGTTAGTCTTGTGATAAAATAAATGAAAATAAATGTTAAAAATTTACTAAAAGGAATATATTTAAAATAGAAAGGAAGAGGAAGGACAATTTACATCAATGGATGACTGTCGTCTCAAATGAAGGACGATTGGCAACCCTAGATGCGAGTGTTGGTGATAAAATAAATGACAAAAAATGTTTTTTAAAGGAGGACATTTAAATTACAAAGGGGAGACAATTTATCAATAGATGACTGTCTACTCCAACGAAGGACTGTTAGCAACCCTAGATGCGACGACTGTTGGTGAAAAATAAATGAAAAAATGTTTAAAATTTACTAAAAGGAGGACATTTAAAATGCAAAGGAGGACAATTTAGTCAATAGATGACTGTCTACTCCAACGAGGGACGGTTGGCACCCCTACGTGACACAGCGTCCCCAGGGAGGGCGTGGCTTGGCGTCGCGCTCCGGCGGTGGTCGCTGAGCTCGCTCCCAGGCGTCGTCGCGAGGGCGCCAGCTGTCGCCGCGCATTTTTCTCTCCCGCCGCTGTCACATCGCTAACCAACTTTCCGGCTCGGCAGCCGAGGATTTTTCTCATTACTCAGGTTGTCTTGAAATAGGCCAACAAGCTGTTCATAATGAGGATTCGTGTTTAAAAAGGATTCAGCGGCACGGTGTAGGTAGACTTTTTCGCTGCGAGTGCTTATTAATTAATAATTCTACTTCGCTGTGTAATGTAGAACCGTGAAATTTGTTGTTTTTTGGGAAACATTTGGACTGTTCTTTAACTTTTTAAAAATATGTGGCTCTTATTAAAAATTTTCCTTTTTTATTATTAACATTTTGCAAACAACAAAAATGGACTTATTGAACGTTGATTTGATTTGAAAAAAAAGTTAAGAAGGTTTTGAGCAACTTACCGATTGTAGCGAAGTATTAGAATTCATTAAAGAAATTTGTTGTTATCATTAATCTCGGCATCAAAACCCTCTAACATGCACTTTTGGATTTCGAGACAAACGTGATAAGCGTTTCATTTTTGAAGCAAAACACTCAAATTAATTTTTTTAATATGAATAGTTACCGAGTTATTCATTTTACAGGTGAATATTGTAACATTTCACATTTTTCTTCAAGGATACTATACCAGATGTGTGACCGCTCTCTACTATGGAACAAAAAAAATGAGCGGGTCACTCCAATAACTTAATGTTATATCCAAAATTTAGGAAGTCCTACAGGAGTGGGTCCGTCTTTTATCTTGTTTTAAGATATTAAATAAAACAGGCAAGTTAACTTTTAACTTTAAGAACGTTTTGATATATTCTATCAAATTTCTGTGGTACAATTTCGTTACTAATCTACGTATTACCTATAAATTCAAGTAACTTGCTGTATGACTCAGCAAATTCCTAAAATATTAATTGACTGCAGATATACCTTTTCTATTTACAAAAATGCTTTCAATGACCCAATATCATCTTACAGTTTTACATTAATACAACAAAAAACTTTTATACAATTACAAAAACAAAAAAAATCACATCACAAACACTGCTGAAAGAAAAATTCATATGTACGATATACCCTTTTTCATATACCTATACATAAACTAATACAATGAATGAGGTCCCTTAAGCGGTTACACTATCACACAATTTATTAACCTCTTTATCATTTAATTAACTCAATTTAAATTATGTATTGCAAAAAAAAAAGAATATTCATTACAAGAACAAATAAAATCGTTAAAAAAATCGAAAGAAATAAATTTTACATCTTTTCGTATGAATAATTGATCTGAATTCTCGCTACGATATAGAAATATTGATAAGTTATACTTAATAGCTGTGGTTTAAACGTCTAACTATCTCCATCTGGGCGTGAGGTGAAATCTATATTCTAATGCATGATTTATCCGCCTTCCAACTGTCCTTTCAAAACGGATTTTGTTAAAGTTTTGAAATTGTGTCCTTTTGACTCACGATGTCGCTGCGAAGACACTTTCTTGCCACTCCAGAAGACGGCGATGGTCCGGCTGCGTCCAAGGTCGAATTAACCTCTCGCGTCGTGAAGTACTTTTCTTCGTCGGTTTGCTGCTCGCCGATCTCGCAAAGCAACACAGCCCGACGGCGGTCTCCAACAAATATACGCCACTCACTACTTAGAATGTCCAAGCGAAATACAACGCAAGACAGTACTGGTCCGTTGCGTGCGAAGGTTCATAGCAAAGAAAAGAAACTGATTTGTTCGAAGGTTCGCGGTAAAGAGAGAAACTGATCTGTACCGTTCGAAGGTTCGCAGCAGAGAGCTAATTTTTCCTTGCGGTGCTGATCGCGCCGTCTGAAATTCTTCAAAGCGGTTCCTGATTGGATGTTGAATTTCCGCTACTTGAGTGCGTTCAGAACTTTTACTCAGAATATAGAATGTCGTTTCCTTCTGGCGCACCTCCTTGAAGTTCAGCGGTACTATTACTGCTTTGGGTCTTCCTTTACCATTATCGCGCGCTGTTTGAACGATGTAACCGACTTATAGCGGTTACAATATATAGTACTGGAATATGTTGTATTATTTTCAATCGGCTTCAGAAGGAGAACCTTTTACTTATGCAACAATTTTCATCATGTATTTTTTGGACGATTGTTGAGCCATAACTTTCCTAAATTTTTCCGATTTAAATTATTTATCTTTTTTCCTTAAAAGCAAAATCTCCCAGTTTTCCATGTTAATTTAACGGCTTTCTGGAAATTCGGTTCAAAGATGTAATAAATAATGAAATAGTTCAAGGTTTTAACTGTGCAAAAAGCAAAAAAAAAAAAAAAACTAGCGCTTAACAGTATTTAGGATTATTCTTCAATACTGATATTCCAGAAAGGATCTCTCTTAATTTGTGGCACTGGAAATTTTAAACGGATCTTTTAATATGTGAAGGTTCATTGTAGTACATGTTCAAAATTTACTCACGAATGACCCAAAATTTTTTCTTTGAAATTTCTTGCTGATAGGAATCAGTGTGCATGTATAAATATGATAAAATATTCGTTTTGCATTAAAATCTTCGAATTTTCTAAAATTTCAAATGTTAAACTTTTTCGAACTTCTTTATTATGGAAGCTATTCTTGAAGCTCCTAATTGAAGTTTTTCTTGATTAAAACAATTTTCTATTATTAGCGCTTTAAATGATTTTTCGTATACTTTTTGGCAAAATATTAGTCGTTTCACATAATTTAGTGTAAATTGTGTCAATATTTTCTCAAATACGGTTCCTTGTTTCCTCTGAACTTGTATGGAAAGAGAACAATACACTGAATCATGCAGCACAAGTGTTTAAATCCTTTCTATTTTAAAAAAGTACACACTATTTTGCATGATTTCTTTTGTAAACGATAAAGCTAGATGTTGCAAGACGTTAGCACTATATTTCATTACTATATTTTAACTGAAAAATGTTATAATATTTTCCGGACCTTGTGTTTAATTTAGTCAAGGTATCCTACCGTCTATGAAACCAATTTTTTGACAAATAATTCTTAATTATATAATTTTAAAATTACTTCGGGACTCAGTCGGCTTTGAAAATGAAGGTTAAGGCTTGGTTTGAGACAAAATAAACTGTTCAAATTGATTTTATTAACTCAATCTTATTGATGAACAAGAACATTCTTTCATTACTTTTTGCACTAATTCGTGAGCTTTCATAACGATTGTATACTTGATATGCCTTCAATTTTTATTTGTTTTGGACTTGGATGCCCTTCACATGCAGATATTCCTGAAAAGTATCCACTGAAGAATTTATACCTACAAATGCACTAGAGTGAAGATATTAAATTAAATACTGCTAAAATAACTTCATGAAACAACGTGACGGAAAATTCGAGAGTAAAAAACAAGCTCTAAAATGGCAGAGGAAACCCGATGCAATTTTTTATTCGTTCTATTGCACTAAAGTTCTGATTGCTTCCAGTGGTCAGTAAAATAAATCCGACCCTGATTCTCATGCACATCCGCTCTGCAGCAACTGAATTTATATTTTTGCAGAAAAATTCAATTCCGGAGTGTTTGAATTAATCCACTTCCCCAACCAAGGTATCGAATTCCCTAATATTTTAAATGATAGAAAGAAACAACACAATCCAAATCCTCTTTGCTCTCCCACATATCCATTTATCGTTAATAGCTGCACGGGTCAATTTGCGTTCATACATGAGCTCGCATGTGGTTATCGATTTTATGAGAGCGTATAATTCGTATTAAAACACATCATAGGCTTGTTACAGGATAAAATTATCCAACAAATTAGATCACGTTACACAGCAAAACGAAAACAAAATAACGAGCGATTGCAATAATTCCCACGTATTTCTGACTGAGAAGTTAATTGCACTTATCGCATGTAATACGGAAATCATGTAACACAAATATGTAACATGTTAGAAAAATAAATTCTAATAATAATAGTAATAATAATACTAATTATTATTATTATTATTATTATTATTAAAAATAAATAGGTACAGTAAACTAATTTATAAATTAATGAAATTATTATGAAATACGTTGTTAGTTTTATTTCAGGTGTATTGTCAGGAAAATATATATCTTGACGGAGTAACTGATATTTTTACAATTTAGTGCATTCATTTTTCCTGAATGCCATAACTCGACAACTATTATAGGAAACTTCAGGAACAATTGCTGCTCTCCAATTCTCCCTGAGGATTGGAATAGCGTCTACGAAGGGTTCTACAAAATTTGATTGACGCTGTCGATCATACCTTTCATAATCGCCAGTATCGGTACCAATATCCTTGAAGCTGATAAATGACTGGAAGTTCCTAGCAATATAGAATTGTTCATTTTAACCCTTGGTTCCGGCACGCGGTATTATTCCTTTGTTTACTACTTCTTGCCGAATTATTCGGAAATAAATAAGGAGGATTGAGAAACTGAAATCTCCTCCAAAGAATTTCTGGTTGGCAATCAGAAAACAGCATAAACGCTCTTCGTAAATCATTTACAGACCAGATTAGTGCCGAATATTGGCATCCGCGACGCAGGGAAACGAGTTTCAGAAGGAGCAAGAGCGCGATGTTTTCCCCACATTTTTGAGGTGTGCACTCCAATGTTTTATACGGCATTGTAAAAGTTTAGCAAGTTATTTGCTGGAATTCGTTTAGATCTTGCTGACGGATGGTCCCAAATTTGAATTTTTGACTAACTTAAATGTATAGATGTGCTTTGGTCCGACAGCTTTTAACGAGCTAAGGCCTACCAACGGCGACCCGGCCTTGCGGACGTGGGTTGAGGGATATGTGTGGTATCTCCGGACTTCCCAACCTGAGAAGTAAACTTTCTCATTGTCACACAGCAACGGATACTGGAACATTGCATGTAAAGAGCACAGTTAATTTTCGCCCTGACCGGGAATCGAACCCGGGGTTCCGCCTTGCACAGTAATCAACGAGCCACCGAGGACGGACTAACTTAAATAGCAATAAAAATTTCCTGGCCAAAATTATCCTATCGCTAAAATTTTCCCTAACAAAATATTAAACATAAGGGAGTATGAAAGAACTTTCTTTTCCAATTGAGCCTTGCAGTTAGTATATTTTTTTATCGTACATACTCCTAACTACAATGTCTATTAATACTAACTATAGCTCGACTTACTCGTACGAGTTACTTCACGTAGCACGAATCGACATAAATTTTCAAAATAGTCGCCTTTTGCTCGTGTTCTTCGCAGCGCATGCCCTGGCGCAGACGTATATTGGCGTCCGTTGGTCGATCAGTCAATAAATTTCATTCTCGAACGCGTGCAGCACCGGTCTCAGGCCCTGGGGCGGCGCACAGTGAAGCGAAACGACACAAAAGGCGCGCAAACGCATTTTTCGCCACTTCTTGCATGTATTTCAAATAAAAATAACCAATCAATAAACTAACTTTTAAAGTAAATAACCTAAAATGAACAATGATATCCACTCTAATGGTCTTCAACCCCCTCCTTCCACCCCATCGTCTCTGCTGGCTCCATTAAAACACTTCGACGCACAATGGAATCGCCACAAGTCACAAAATATCTCTGTAATTTCTATCAGGCATCTTAAACTTTTTTTAAACATTGTCAAATAAAATTAATTGTAACAAAATAGTGTATAAATCATGCTTTTTATCGTTTTCTTCCTCCTCCCGTTATTTTTAACGCCCATTTTTTGTAGTAAAATTTCATTTTTGTACACATAATTACTTACACGCATATGAAATGTGCATTAAACATAAAACCCGCTTAAGTACACTACAACTATTTTCTGTTTTTCAGTGTTTTTATATTGTAACGTCTTTATCCTTTTTAAGAAAATTTTAAATGATCTTAAAAACTGCTTAAAATTTTTTATTAATATATTTATTATATGAAAGTTCGTATTCCAGATGTAGAATATAAGGTAACTGTTCTTATACTCCTTTCCTTTACTTTCTGATGTACTTCGTATCTAGGTGAACGTATTTACCAGTTTCATGAAGATTTTAAGGGTTGACCATAAAGGAGAGGGATGCATTTAATCCTATTTTGTGAAAATGTTTCTCTCATGCTTTTCAAACCGTAGCCACTTACGAAGTCTCTTTTATCACCGATGGGGAGTTTCCCAAACCGTACATTGCTCCTAACTTTTATAAATGCGAGGTCCTGGTCGACAATATACTACAAGGCTCGAGTCACCAAACACGCGAAACGCCAAGGAGGAACATACATTTCCTTAACTGAATTCGCACCCGCAACACTACCAACCGAGCTCCAACAACTTCGACCATACAGCCTGACTGTGCAATATTTCTGCATGTGCATATTACATATCAATATTAAATATTATACATAATCTTTAACATTTGTATGTAAGTGAAGATTAGATACCATGCCACACCCGTCAAGAAGCCCTGAACTTCTCGGTTCGATATTTTTCTTCACTCCCTAAAGAACGTTTTTCATTTTCACATAAGCCCTTAGCAAATTTTTACAAGGAAAATTGAAATATACACTTGTATGAAAAAGTTAACAAGATTAACAGACAAGTTTGAAAATTGCAGAGAAATATGTATAGTTCTTTCGCATTAAAGTTCTTTCGCACCTACGGATATTGATGGCGTAAACTGTAGAAATAATATCCGATTTGAGGAAGAGGTCGGAGAATTGACTAGATTCATTTTCCGAATTGTTTTTTTAAAATTTTTATTCGAATAATTCCTGGTTGCTGTGTTCGCTTTCCAGCCTACTTCGGCCCAGTGCGCGCCGTGGGTGACTCACGGGCGACGCAGAGCTACGGTGTTTGCTCGTAAACTCCCGTTCTTCAATCCTCTTTCCCCTAAATCAATGGCTCCCGAGCTTTAATATGAGGTCTTAAAGTACCGGAAAGTTTGTGGGCTGATACGGAAACTGCAATGGCCAGTTGCCACAGGAAAACCTACGGTTGTTTTAAGGAGTGCAGTAAATGTGAGTTTAGTTAGAGCTATCGAATATAACAATTTTGCTTTCTTGCACATGGTATCTTACTTCTGTATAATATTGAGAGAATGAATAAATTCAGTACGATTAACGAAAATAGCTTGTATTTTGATACAATTTGTTAATATTTCATGCTTGTTCTGAAATTTTTACCGTGATTACTATTATTTCATACATATACAACCATAAAATATATAGTATAACTCTCTAAACTACTCCCTATCAATGTACTATACAAAAGAACTAGTGATGCTATAGAATGGCACAGACTTCCTCAAACTAGTTTTATAATGTCTTTGATCTGGAGAAGGTTTTCGGTGTTACCCCATCCTCTTCCCAGCTCCCATCTATTGCCGCACAAAGTCAATTTTTTTAAAATTTTCCCAAATTTTCGGTTTCCTAATGACAGAACCGAAATATTACTTTAAGAAAATAATAGAAAAGTAAACGTCGTTCTATATGGAAATTTTGTTGAAAATTTGGAGCTGCTTTTAAGAAAATGGCCTTTACCCGTTACTGTAAATGCAAAATTTGAAGCTCTTTTTCACGGAAAAGGTCATTGGAAGACATTTAAGCACTTCTACTCAATAAATGCAATAATGTATAAAAATTACTGGAAATGCTAATTAACGACGTGAGAGATATTGTATAAAAATTGCATTTACCTAATTTTTGAAAAACAAAAAAAAGAATAGACAAATAATTTTAAAAAAACTTCCAAAATTTAAAAAAAGGTATTTTTTAAAATTTTTCCAAGCAAAACTTTAAAATTTTCAAAAAGTGTAGACTACCTTAAAAATTAATTACAGAGAAAAAAATTACAAGAAGAAATCTATCTTTATTTTTGCAGTAGTAGGAAGAAGCCGAAAAAATTTCTAGAATTTAAAATTATCGAAAATTCAAGGTAACAGTGAAAAACGGCCATCTTTATAAGCATATTTTACTCTGTGTTAAAAAAAATTGGAGTCATTTTTGAGACAATTTTGAAAATGTCTCTGGGGCTCATGTAATCACAAATTTTAGAGAATGTTTGTCAAAATCGCCGCGCCAGATGGACCGGAGAATATCCATTTTTGAAAAAATCCTACGTATGTTTTAGACGCTAATGGTGTTCACAGAGGGACTGACGGACGGACATTTTGCCGTCAATCGATTTTTCAGTATCAAGGAGCGACGAAACGGGGATTCTGGCTACACCACGTGTTAGAGGATTTTGATTTCTAAATTTTGCAACTAGATTTATCCACTTTTTCGTTATCAGGGCCCGGCAATGAGCCTTTTTATGTCGAAAATTTCTGTTTTTTCGCGCAGCATTACAAAACCTTCTCTCTACTGAAAACGTCAGCGAGAAAGTAATAAAAATTAGATCTTTAAACACGTTATAGTGATATTTTTGAAAAAGAGAGTAGCTTCCGCACAATTTAAACTTGAATTTAATGCAATTAAAAAAAAACATTTTCTCAAAAAAACTGCTCCAAACTTTTTCTTTAATTTATTTTTCACAACTAATCCAGTAATAATGTGCTCTTGAAGCACTTCAGTTCTTTAAGTTGATATCCCGCCCACTGCTGCCCCTGGCGTCCAGTGCCAGAGCAACGCCCATCTAGACCGAGCAATAACTGTCCCGCCGCAGGCAGCGCCCGGATGGGACGAGGGTCGGCGGGGCCACCGCGCCGGCCAGCTGGGAGCAGGCAGCCCATTCCCGGAGGCGACGGATCGACGGGGGCCGCCGGACACCCGGAGAGGCGTCATGTGTCGGAGTGCATGTAAATGTGTGTGGATGTGAATTAGTCTATAAGCGTGGGTGCGCGATGCAGACAATAAATCCGTCTGGAGCGCGCACGGCACTTGAACTTGTTGCTGGGGGGTAGGAGAAGTCGAGAAGGAAGGGGAGGTTGAATTTAGAACGTTAATGAGAGAGAGAGAGAGGGAGAGAGAGAGAGGGAGAGAGAGAGAGAGAGGGTTAGTTAGAGAGAGTGGGACAGAGAGAGTAGGAGAGAGAGTGGGACAGAGAGAGTTGGAAAGAGAGAAGAGGAGAGTAAGAGAGTAGGAGGAGTGAGAAAAGGGAGTTGGAAAAGTAGAAGAGAGAGAAGGAGAGAGTGGGGATAGGAGATGGAAAGAGAAGAGGTACATCTGTAAAACGCCGCAGGTTGTGGAAAGATGTCACAGTCTCCCGCAGAAGTTCATTCGAGTGACAATGTGGTCCTGGATCTGCAGAAGTTGCGTCGAGGAAATGAAGGAGCTCAAAGGGAGTAGTGAAGGTGTAATGTTCAGTAGAGTTCAACTTGGGCGCTGTATACGCAACGAATACGAGAGCCCCGCAACACACTTAAACGTGTCGGGTCACGAGTGGCGAGTGCTACGAAGAAGAGGAAAGGAGAAAGATAAAACAAGAGCGCGAAGTAAACAGATACTTTGCCGTAACCACCAAGTAACCTTCATTCACGCGACATTTACTCATACTGAATCTCGCCCTGTGAGCCCACAAAATGGCGCCTTTGACATTTTTTATCGACGACCAACTGCACATAAAAGGGATGGAAACGGTTATGTGCGGTTTTGTGTATTCGTATCATGAGTAGGGTAGTTATCTCTGAACTTCTGGATAACAGTGTAGCAAATTTACTGTATAGCTCTTGGTTACCATTATACATTTTTAAACGTATATTATTTAATTTCCGATATATTACGATTTAACTGAAAAGAGTGCTTAAAACTGTGTTACGAAAGTGATGTACGAGTAATTGAGTAAAATGGGATCGATAAGAAATGAATAGACACGATCGTCACAATGTATAGTAATGAGATCATTGTAAATTATAATAAAATCACTAGCACAACGAACGCAAAAGCGTTGGAGGTCGCGTTTAGTATTTCTGGCAGTCGATAATGCTGCTGCTGGAACTGACTGCTGGTCACAATGCAAGGGGAGGGGGTACACCTCGTTATTTGCTGAATAGTTGTCCCGCATGGACCAACAATGAGGAAGTAACAATAGTATTAGAGGGATCGGTTCTAATAAGGAATTTACAATCACACAAATGAGAAGGTGATAAAATTGTGCCCGATGTCAGGGTTTAAAACCATGGTAAAATTCTGAAGGGCGTGAAGAAATAATACGACAACGGATAAACCGAAAGAGAAACATGAACAACTTTAATTTTCCATAATATGAAGTAATAGAAACTTTTGTCAAAGCATGTACGAGTGATGGAATTGTTGTGATTAATATTGATAGGTGGAATGTAAAGATGGAGCTAATAAAATAAGCAAATAATACACAAGTGTTTACAAAATTCTCATTAGTCCATGAGGATTCTGAACATGTTACAGGAGATGAATATATCAAGCTTATCTCCTAGATTTAAAGATTCGTTGCGAAATATTTGTAGATAAAACTACAGTAAAAACATAATTTGAGATCAACTCTCCTAGCACGACGACAACTGAGTAGCCTCCACCCAAGCTCCCTAGAAAATTCACGGAATTCGGTGCGATTGCACTGGTGATTTGGAAGGACAGTCTTCGGAAGAAATATAGACATATTTTTGTGAGTTTAACTACATCAACTTTCTCTCATCGATATAAAATTTTCTGCATGGAGGCTGATCGACTTGTTTAACGTAAGGTTTCGTTTGATATGTTCTTATTACCATTCGAATGCATGCATGGATATATTTAGGATCACGTTCCTTTATATGTTGTAGATGTCTGAAATCATGACAGACCCACTACAAGGAGTGTTAATGTCTGATATTGTTACAAAAGCTTGCAAACAACTGCAGAGAACACAAAACCAAGCGTCAAGTTCAACGAACCTCGGCAAACTACAGAAACCTCAAATGAAATTCTCGCAAACTCACTATAAACATGTAATCAACTGAGGCAAAAAGCTATTCAAAAAAAAACAAACTCTATTAAAGGGAGGTGAGTGAAAATTAGAGAGAACAAACACGAATAACGAATCTAATTTTCTTTGAGAATATTTTTCACTCTTGAAAGAGGTACATTATCCAACCTCGTCACTTTGTTATACAGTGGAACTCGATACTTTGAATTAGCAGGAGAAAATAATAATAATAATAATAATAATAATAATAATAATAATGCCTTTATTGATATTGATAATCGCGTTACTTCGACGCAATGATATTCATGATAACGAATTTCTAATGTTTAAAATGAATTAAAAAAATCGTGTTATCAAAGCATTCGAGTTATTGGACTTCGGAATTATCACCAGTCAACCCTAACAATTTTCGACGCAAAACTCATGACCGACCACAGAACACCATTAGTACCCATGAAAGTCGAAGAAAAACTTATGAGGTAAAAAGCACAGAAAATTTCCTACTTTCGCAGCTTTAGCTCTTGTATTCCGTTACATTCAGTACAATTCCCACGTCAAGTGTTTTCAAAACACAATTCCAGAGAAAAGAAAAGAATACATTTACTCTCATTGTGAAAAGACCATTTCCAATCCGCAAGTAATTAAGAAAACACATCCTTATAGATAGTTTAATAAATATGCAGAACATTAAGAGATTTTGACTACAAGCCAATTTGAACACGTGATGCAGTATGTGCCTGATTGTTTCTGGTGACTAAATTATCAAATGCGGTGAAAAGAGAAAAAAATTATTTAAGAAATAAAAAACAACCTGTATTAGGAACCTAATTTCATGTTACCTCATATTCATTTGGCGATTAGTGTAATGCTAGGTACTGCTCGGCTTGCAGTGCGCCAGCCTGTGAGTTGCGGCGCTGCTCCCCTCAACAAGGGAGCGTGCGGACCGCCGGGCACAGAAACGGGCTACGGTTCGACGCTCGGTCGTTGCGACCGCTCTCGACCATCCGTTCGCTCGCCCGCCCTAAATATAGCCGCGCGGTGGAGCCAGGCACCGCGGCCGTGTAATGGCGCGCCGACCCACCCCCGCCGCCGACCCCGCCCCCGCTACCACCTCCATCTCCACCCCCGCCCACACCTCCTCCCTCGCCTCCGCCCCCGCCTCCGCCCCCGCCTCCGCCCCCGCCTCCGCCCCCGCCTCCGCCTCCGCCTCCGCCCGCGCCCTCGCCCCCGCACCCGCCCCCGCCCCGCCCCGCCCATCCCCGCTTCCACCCCCGCCTCCGCCCTGCCTCCGCCTCCGCTCCGCCTCCGCCACCGCCTCCGCCACCGCCTCCGCCACCGCCTCCACCACCACCTCCGCTTCCGCCTCCGCCCCTGCCTCTGCCACCGCCCCGCCCCCGCCTCCGCCCCGCCTCCGCCCCCGCCTCCTCCCCGCCCACATCTCCGCTCCAGCCTCCTCCCCGCGTCCGCCCCTCACCGCCGACCCCGTCCGCGTCCTCATTCCCGACTCCGCCCCTGCCTCCACCAACCCGCCCGGGCCCCGGCCCCGGCCCCGGTCCCAGCGCGCTCCGGCGACCTTTTCGCGCGCCGCCCCCGCCGCGCCGTCGAAATAGACGCCCGCGCTTCGATGCCCTGCGATGGCCGGCCGACGGAGGCGAATCCGACCCCGCTATTGTTCGCTGTGGGGCCGGCGGGCCGACACGGGAAAAAGCGGGCCAATTTTGGAAGAAATGGGAATATTACTGCAAACAACATTTGTCTGCTGTAATGGATGCGATTGTTCATTGCAGTGTTTTCTATTGTAATCGTGGATGGAACATGGAATCAATGTTAATATGATCTCTCGTTTCTCAAAAAGTACTGATTTTTGACATAATTGTTTGCACTTGAGAATAGATCATAAGATACCTCAATTTTCAGTAATACTTTCAATTCAAATACTGAGATGGAATTTCCGACCTCCTCACAATCTTCCACATTCAAGGCCAGAGCAAAGAACATTAATTTTTTCTGTTTTGAATCTTAATGTTGGTCATCTTGACAACGAAATACATATCAAAACTATATAAAACTGTAAATATTGTAGATATTAATGTTCGATGTAGATGTATCAAATATTAGTATAATACATTTGTACGTGTTGGTGGTTGATTTTTCTACAGAAACTTTATTAGTAAAACAATACCATCCCAATATAACTTTGTTTAATTCTGTTACTATTTTCTTAGGAAGCGATAACATTTTTGATGTGAGTTACAACTCTTATTTCTTTCTTGTATGATAAAAAAAGTTGTTACCGCATCCAATTCTGTGAAATATATCTTTATATATACACATACATACATATAAAACGCGGTTAACTCCAACACCGTGTGGCCGATGGCAATGAAAGCTGGCACAACTACGTATTTTTCACCCAGAAAGTTTATGTACTATTTATTTTTTTGTAACTTCACTAGATGGCGCTGTAAAACAAAACTAATTATTCATGTCAAATGTAACCCCAGACACCCTGCAGCATTTCTTAATCTATATCGTTAAATAACTCCTAAACGGCTTCACTTTTGAGGCCAGAGACCTTAAAGAAACGTTTCTCACACCGTAATCTACAGAATGACATCTTCTTGAACATTCTATTACATTTTGCTGGTCCGGCGCTGCTCGATATTATCCTATCTGCTCAGAGACGTGAAGAATCTGCAAATAAATGGTAATGAGATGGACAGACTCAGTGACAGAGTCGGACAGACTGAGACAGGAACAGAGAGAGAGAGAGAGAGAGAGACGGAGAGAGGGGGAGTCGGAGAGAGAGAGAAAGGTAGAGGGAGGGAGAAAGAGTTGAAGGGCAGGACAACGTCTGCCGGGTTCCGCTAGTGTCTATCTGTAATTTCAACTGTAGCTCAGATTCAACTATATTTTTCTAGCCTCTAAGAAGTGCATAGAGAGAAATTGAAGAAGTTTTTCGGTTTTCATCAGCCGAATAATACTATCTGAATGTTTGTGCAACCATTTCGTCACATGATCTGTGAAAGTCACAGTTCCTCATGATGATTCAGGCAACTTCTGCAGGTGTTCTACCTGTAGTCCGAACTATTTAACCCAGGCGAACCAAACAGAACTTTTCCCACTTCGTTGAGTAATTGAAAACTAAGAAGAAGAAATAAAAGAGGTCATCCCACAATTGAAAACTAACCAATATCATCGCACTATCTTGCTCTAAATATATATAAAATATTTCGATACTTATATTAATAAATTTTTTTAAGGGGTTTTGGAAATTTTAAAATTTTATAGTGATACATTTTTTAAAAAAACTTCGATGAGACTTTTACAGTTTAATTTCTTATATCGCTTTTCTGTCTTTTGATATATAAATTACATACGATTGCCAAGTTAAAAATTACAATCTTTTCGAACACATTATCGGACTATTATTTTTTCTCCTTTGAAGTTTGTAGTAAATCTCTTTTTCCTACTTGTAGACTCAGAGAGTTACTGGGCAAACCCAGAGTTTACTCAGCACAAGCAACTAATAGCTAATAGCGGATAGCTATAAGACTATTAATAAAAATTAAAAATAAAAATATTTCGTCTGTATCATCGCCAAACTACGTCGACACTGTTGCAACGCCCATTTCCGTTAGTGGGATGTTCCTAATTCGCTGGGGCCTCAGCGAAGAAAAGGACTATTAATATTAATTTGAGTGGCGGGCTAATGGCAGCTCCTGTGCGATAACGTTAACAATAGAGCTATTACGGACTCAAAGAGGAATAAAAAATCCTAATGACGACCTGTGAACTTTCGGTTCGCGTCCATTCTGCTACTAAAACCGTCCCGGTTTGGTCGCGTGGCTGAGGAAATAGAACAGGAATAGCTACATCGGAGAAATTGCCCTGGAAACAGTTAACGTGCTCAAATAGAAGAGACATTCATGTTAAATGTTTGTGCTCAATGTTTTCTCTAAGTCATTCATCAGCACAAGAATTCATAAAGATGATGCTTTAATAGATTTTCTCCTCAATCCACGATAATATTTTCTACTACAGTTTTAAAGAAGAACATTTTTAGCATGTCTGCGGAAATATCTCTGATGACTTGTTTGAAATTTATCCTAAAAATATTAATTAATTGAATTTAAGTAATTCTGTGAGTATTGAAAATACTATATTGGGAAGCATAACATGCAAAAACCTGAAACATGTAATACATCTACCAACATATGCAACTTCTCAACCAAATGACGTTTAGAGGAACTGCTGAAAAATTCCATTATGCCTGATTATTTTGATATCTATCATATTTTATTGATATGCAAAGTCGCTCAATGAGCTTAAAAAGTTTTGGTTTTAGACTGTGTAATGAAATGTGAACATTATTTTGATGTATAGCCTTTTTTACTCTTTGCTAAATAAATGTATGTTTAATGAATAGTGAACGATTGGAAGAAGCGCATGTAATATTGTCATTGTTGAGCGGCGAGTTCCTCTAGACAAACATTACCAGAAGCAGGAGAAAATATTAAAGATTGTATCTAAAAATAGCGTTAAGTAAAGAAGCGTGTTTGCATAATAAGAACCTCCAGTAATTTCTTGCGTAATATTAAGGCGTCTTATCGTACGTGTATCTATACGTCTTCTTTGATATAATTTATTGGTCAAGATTTAAAAGTATGTGATATCTCTACAAGCTTTGTATGAAGATTGTCTTCCGTAATTGGGAGTTCGGGAAGAAGAAGAAGAAGAAGAAGAAGAAGAAGAAGAAGGATAGTAATAAGAATACCATTTGTGTTTTTTGATAGCCTATATTAAATATAAAGCCTTGCATGAAAATATGTGGAACGTTCTTTGTAAGGATTTCTTAAGTGAAACTACATGGAGTTAAATTTTAGCCATTAGTACGTCGGGCATTCACCAAACATGCAACTCATTAGTGTTCTTTATCTTGTTTTCTGCTGAAATATATCCAGACTACGCATTACGTTCGCGTAGCCCTACGTTCAGCGTGATTCATTGTGTGACATACCGAATGTAAAACATTCAACTACGAAACAAAATTAAATTTCTTAGTATCAAATTAAAAATATATATCACAGTAAAATCCATTCATCCTACGGTGGCTAAGTGATACATTAGTTTGAATGACTAATGTCAACGAGCACACGTATCCAGTTTCACGCAATTAGAAAATGTCTAGCGATGAAGCAAAATGTTGTGAGCAGTGACTTAAAATAATAAATTAATACAGTAAATAAATTATTATAATATGATTACATTTAATATATTTTTATATCTATCTATCATCTATCTATCTATCTATCTATTTATCTATCTGACAATCAAGTGATTTGTGATTTCAAAATGAAAACAAGTATTTGTAAATAAACATTTTCAAATTAAAATCACAAATTATATTCTTGATTGGCTAAAATAATTGGGAGCAAATGTTATAATGTATACTCAAATATTTAAACGACAATTATAAAACAAGAAAACATGCTTCGAAAGTTGCTAACAATACCGAGCTAAAAGGAAGGAAGTTTGTAAATTGTTTAAGAAGAACATAATTTCTCTTTTTCCTTAATAATTACTTTTTTTTTGGAAGAGGGGGTGGAATGTCACATCAACATTTTGGACACCAAACAAAATGAGTTTCTACTTGCGTCCCTGTGAAATCCAAAAAATTAGCAGTGAAATTGAATGTTATTGTGCTTAACGGGAAAATAACTATCACCTTTTGGGCAAATACAGCGATGAGTTAAATGTGAAGTTAACAGGCATATTTTGAATATTAAATATTTTGCACGTTTGTAAAGCTCACCATCATAATGCTTAGCACATCTATCCATTGCATACAACGTTTAAACCGAACGTTGAAACTACTCTTAGTTCTTCAGAGATTCGTTTCGGTCATGCCAAAACATTGTTGACTGAACCACTAGGCGGTGCTCTTGATAAACGACGACACTCGATCAAATACTAGCTGGTTAGAAGCTGCTGAGGAACCGTCACCCTTAAACGCCGAAAAAGAGAAAGTATAGAAATCACATTGAAATTAATTACCCACATCATCTCCCATTTCTTTTATAACTTTTTGTAAATTGGTGAAATACATTGCTTAGAGATTTGCGCACTTAGCTGTCCATTTGTACGGACATGTTTCGAATACCGAAGAATAAATCTAAGGAACTTCTTGGGGAACTAGTCGTTAACAGACTTCCTAGTGCAACAATGGCGAGAAAAGCACGCTAGGGTTAGAGGATGCCTTTCAAACAACTGCAAAGCAAAAACTGTTCTGTAGAATTGTACTTTGTACGCACGCTACATCCGAATGTGCGTGGCGTTAGCGCCTTGAGCTTCCTACTCCAGAACATGGTTAACAAGTGGACCACTAAACATTAGATGTCAATAAACGACGAAGACTCTCGCTTAGGCCCTAGGAAAAATATGAAACACTCGAAACTGGGTAGAAGATAGAACTCCGTATTGCCGTGGGAAGAGATGCTCAAGTTACCAGAGCTCATGCCTATAACTAAAATATTTTTTCATGCTTGTAGTTTTCTTGGCGCTGGACTGCAGTAAAGAAACCCTTGGCAAGCGGCTCCGCCAGTTCCTTCTCTGACCCCACCCCGCGCTCTCACAGGGGAAACCAGCGGCCAGAGCGGGTGCCGGCAGTCTATGTGCGCGTGTTCACCGCCTACAACTTCCTGATCGTGCACATTGCTAACGATTGGGTTGTTAGACATCAGGTCCATAACGTCGACTTTGAATATTTAATGATGAAAAGAAAAAACGCTCATAAGATGTCAGCAACAAAGGTAAAACATGCCTGAGGCAAGGGTAGTTAAGGGCGAAAAATTAATTTTTCCCCTGCCTTCGGAGGTGAAATAAAACCGTCTGTCCTATGTTGTAGGTTCACTTCATGTAAAAGATCCTCTAGCCTAAAAGAAGCCTCTGAACTAATGTTAAAAAGTCGCCTGTTTCGTCACCCTAGTGATGTATTCTTTCTCCGCTCAATGGAGAAAGGAGTATAGCGCAATTTGCGTGGTCAGACGAATGAGAAGGTCTCATGTTCTGCGACTCGACAAGTAAAATAAGGCATCATTGAATTGAATTGAACATAGTTATTTCAATTACGCACTAGTAGCTACATTTTATTAGCTCATAAGCATAATTAAAATATTGTCTCAAGCATGTACTTTTTGTTTGCGCTAGATTGCAAGAATAGCCACTCTTGCCACTCAACAAGCGCCCTCGCCAGTTCCTTTTCCGACCCCCCCCCCTGCTTACTCAAAGGGCGAATCCAGTGGCCAGAGTGGGTGTCGATAGTATGCGCGGGCGTGCTCGCCGCCTACAACTTTCTGATCAAGCATATTGCTAACGACTGCGTCGCTAGACATCTGGTCCTTAACGTCTACTCTGAATATTTCATGAACGCAAGAAGAAACGATCGTAAGATACCGGAAGCAAGGGTAGCGGCTTCGGTGGTAAAATGGTTAGTGTATCGTACCCCAATATGCGAGTTCAAACCCGAACAAAGCCGTGGATTTTAAGGGCAAAAGATCCTTCGTAAGCTTTCCTTTTGAGGTGAAGTCAAAGCGGCTGTCCCGTGTTGTGGGTTTACTACATGTAAAAGATCCTCTAGCCTAAAAAAACCTCTGAGCTAAATTTTACAAAGCCTCCTGTTTTGTCACCCTAGTGATGGCTTCTTTCTTCGGTCAATGGTGAAAGGAGTAGAGCGAAATTTGCGTGGTCAGACGAATGAACAGGCCTCATGGTCTGCGTCTCGCCAAGTAAAATGCATCACTGAATTGAATTGAACATATTTATTTCTATTACTCACTAGACGCTACATTTTATTATTTCATAGACACAATTAAAATATTGTCTCGTGTCTGTACTTTTCTTTTGCGCTAGCCTGTTTGTATAGGAACTGTTGGTAAATACCACCGCCGCTGCCTTCTCCGACTCCCTCCCTGCTCGCTCGGAGGGCAAAGTCAGCGGTCGGGCAGAGAGCTGGCAGTATGTGTGGATGTATTCGCCGCCTACAACTTCTTGATCGAGCACATTGCTAACGTTTGGATCGCTAGACATCAGGTCCATTACGTCGATGAGTATTCAGTGAACACAAGAACAAAAACAATCATAAGATGCCGGAAGCAAGGGTAGAACATAGGCGATGGCTATGGTAGAACATAGCGGCGGCGATGGTGTAAGGTGGCGACGATGGTGTAACGGTTAGCGTAACCTTATACCCAACTTCGCGGGTTTAAACCCGATCTAAGGCGTGGATTTTTAAGGGCGAGAACATCCTTCATACGCCTTCCTTCGGAGAAGAAGTAAAGCCGGTTGTCCCATGTTAGTAGGTTTACTGCATGTAAAAGATCATCAAGCCTAAATTAAGCCTCTGAACTAAATTCAAATTGCCTATTTCTTTGCCCAAGTAATACATTCTTTCTCCCCTAGTAGGTGAAAGGAGTGTAACGAAATTTGCGTGGTCAGATAGAAGAGCAGGCCTCATGGCCTGAGTCTCGCCGTAAAATAAGGCATTCATTCAACATAGTACTTTCTATTACACACTAGTAGCTACATTTTTAAGGTCGTACGCATAATAAAAATAGTGTCTCATGCATGTCCTTTTGTTTTGCGCTAGACTGTTCCTACAGCAACTCTCTGCAAGCGCCTGCGCCGCTGCCCTCGGAGAGTGAATCCAGCGGCCGGGGCGGGAGCCGTCGGTATGTGCGGGCGTGTTCGCCGCCCGGAGCTTCCTGCCGCCTCGCGCCGCGCCTCGGCGCCGCTCTGTGCCGGTCGCGTCCGGAAGAGAGCCGGGATTTCGCGGGCCATGTAAATAGCCGGAGCTCCGTGTATGGCGAACGGGCAGGTGGCATTGGGAGGAGCAGGGGTGGCAAGCGAGCGGAATTTTAACGCGGCGCTCACCCTCCCGCGTGCTCGCGCGTGTGCAATCCTCTTACCGGTGCGGAGGCGGAGGTGGAGGCGGAGGCGGAGGCGGAGGCGGAAGCGCGCGCAGTGGGGCCGCGGAGGCTCAGGGGAGCCGTGTGAACGAGGGAGTAGCGGCGGCGGAACAACCTCGCGACGAACAAGGCGGTGGAAGACGCTAGGGACTCTCAGGGAATTCTTGCTGGGGAAATGGTAAACTATCGTTGTGTATCGCAATGTACAGTGCGTGTGTTGCAAACTTTTCGGATCTCGTGGACCACTATATTTACAATTTTAAATTCCGTGGATAGTGATCATCCGATTTTCAAAAGATTAATACTTCGAAAAATCATGATAAGGAAACTTAAATTTTACTGAAATAAAATTCACCAATTCAATACAATAAAATTATAAATACTTGTTTACAACAAACTAATAAATTTTATTTATAATATTAAAATATTACTTTGACAATATTAATAATATTAGGAAATAACTGAAGCTTATTTAAGTATTACACATATGAGTGTGACATTAATTTTCTACTCTTTGTACATTAATGTATCTGCAAACATAACTCTAGAAGGGTTTAAAGGATGTTACAACTTCTCATATGTCACCCTTTCATCGGTATTTGTGTCCCCGCCTTCAGGGTTCTCTCTACTAGGTAACGGGCCATAGGAGATCTTTTGCTAATGTTTTGGAAAGAAGGAAGGTGACGTGGAAAGCGCCATGTTTCATTCAAATATTTGCAAAATGCTTACTGTTAATAAATCCCGGAAATATTGGTACTTTGTAGAAAATCCTGAAAATATTGGTACTTATTGGTATTCGGAAAGGAGGCTGAGTGGAACCCGGTATTGCCCTCAATAGGGCATAGACAAAAATCTTCTACCCTGCTGGGGTTTTAACCCTGTTTCCTTAGGTTAGCAAACGTGTGTCCCAACCATAGTTGCCAAAACCCCACATGTCCATTCCTGCTTGTTTGAAATAAGTTTACAAACATTTGGATTCATTAAATTCATTTATAAAATAAAAATTATATCCCAATTATTCTATGACAGTGCTTAAATTGCTTTCCGGGCTATTAGTCCGTTGATTCAGTCGTGAGGTGTAGTTGACATTTACATAATTGAAATGATTGAAGGCGTTGTCATTGTCAACAATATTTATGTTGACAATGATTTTATTATGTTGTCAACAACAACTATTGTTGACAATTACAACGCCTTCAATCATTTCAATTATTAGTCCGTTGTCTAGTTGAAGTCCTCCTTCCGGGTGTTTCTGTGGCAGAGGTCGAAGACTCACCCTTGTGCGCTTCGGGCTGTGAACGAACCTCCAAAATTTTCTCGCGACAAATTGTTCCGTCAATTCATTGGAGATCTTTGTGTGGAAGAGACTTTTAGAATTATTTACACAAAGACTTTTCTTCGATACCTCGAAAGGTCAGGACATAAGAAATAAAGAAAGAAGGAGAAAAAAATATATTCATGTACGGACTAATAAATGCATCAAGATTAGGATCGACCGCTTCGAAGCTCCACGTAGAGCAGAAGATATATGCATTTCCCTAAACACCAAAATATTTGCATGCGTGAGTAGAAGGAGTTTCAGACTAACGCTTGAAATGAATTAGAAGTGTCATGGAATAAATTAGAACTCCTGAAGATTCTCATTAAAGGAATTAACTTTCCTCACGAAATTACGGTCTTCGATTCTTCATCTTGAAAATCTATTACGAAGGAATATATGCCTTTATTAAATTATGCAAAAGAAAAGAAAATGAACTCAAAGGGGGAATTTTTTCTAATTTCCAGGAAAGAGGGACTTACTCGTGTGTTTCTATTCATCCCATTTCTTAATTTATCCATACTTACTATCACCACGGGTTACAATTTTTTATAAGCAATTTACTAAATGAATTGAAAAGAAGGAAATCCCAGTGTTGGTTTGGTTCACAAACATAATATCTAGAAGGTCTGCTAGTGGAGGTATTAGTGAAAGAAATTTTTGAGAGTTCATTGGCTGACCCAGTACGTTGGAAACACGCCTATAGGAATTTATATGATGTTCAAGATACTCCGTGGTATTTATAATACTTGCCTCTAGTTTTCGAGCTTTTTATTTGCAGGGTGCTTAGAATATATTGTAGGTGACATTGTTATACTTGACATTAACGATGCAATTAAAACAAGCTTCTAATAACGTATGCCGCATACACAGAGAGTTGCTGCAGATTCGTCATTGCAGGGAAAAAGACACATCAGCATATTTTTCTTCACATTAGCAATAAATAATTCCCTTGCCGCTTTGGCCTCAAAAGCAAAACCGTCCTTTCTGTGGAATCTTTAGATTTCTTTGCAGCCTGTATAAGCTCAGAACTTGTGATAATTTCCATGACTGGAAGCGCTGCTGTGGTTGCGGAAGGTTAGTAGCGGACTTTGTGAACAGCAAATGCACTGCACTTCTAATGGCCGGCTGGCGAGCTAAGGTTCTGACGGCTTAAAGTGGAATGGGATCGCAGTTTCGCGCGCGATACAGAGCTGCCATAATTTGCACTCCAATTGCGTCAATTCATCTATTTGCGTTTTCTACAGTTGTATGCGGAAAAAGTAGATTTTTTCGGCAATACTTAGAAATATCTTCGATTCTTCTATTCACTCTAAGCACAACCTGAACTTAATAGAAGAAGAGAAATGATTCAGGAATTGCTGCTCAGAAATGAAAAATTTCTTACCAAAATACCACAGAAAACATTTGTTCATCTAACTAAGAAGCCGATGAGGTCTCTTTTTACCATCAGAAATAACATCCTCTGAAAACTGCTTGTGTAAGGGAAGAAAATGTTCAAACAAATGATAGTTACATTATTTTCAGTGTTGAAAAGCATATTAAGGCACATTTCACTATAAAAAATATTGCCACGTATGAGCCAAATTTAGCCCCTGCTCATTCCCTGCTAATCTTCAAAAAGTGTGTTTGTTCTTGGATATCAATGACGTGCTCTACTGTGTAGTGAAAGCGACGGGCACTTCAGTCGAGCGACGGGTTGGGGAAGAGGAACAGAGGAATGATCTCTCCCAGTCTCACCCCTCCCTACCCCACCCCACGCCGCCGAACCCCCTCCCTCCCTCTCGCGTCGCCCCGCCCCTCCCCGCCCCGCCCAACCCCGCCCCACCCCGCCTCACACGCGCCGCGCCGGCCCGCCCCGCCCCGCCCCGCCCCGCCCGGCCCCGCCCCCCCCGCCCCGCCCTGCCCCGCCCGCCCGGCCCGCCCGCCCGGCCCCGCCCCACCCGGCCCCGCCACGCCCTGCCCCGCCCGCCCGGCCCCGCCCGCCCCGCCCGGCTCCGGCCCGCCCGGCCTCGCGCCGTTCCGACCCACCCGCCACGCCCCGCCTGGCCCCACGCCGCCCCGCCCCGCCCCGCCTGGCCCCGCCCGCCCGGCCCGCGCCGTTCCGACCCACCCGCCCCGCCCCACCCCTCCCACCCAACCCCGCCCCACCCCGCCTCACCCGCGCCGCGACGCCTCGCCCCGCCCCGCTCGGCCCCGCGCCGTCCCGCCCCACCCGCCACGCCACGCTCTGCCCCTCCCCGCCCGGCCCCGCCCGCCCGCCCGGCCCCGCCCCGCTCGGCCCCGCGCCGTACCGCCCCACCCGCCCGCCCCGCCCCGCTCCGCCCGGCCCAACCCTCCCGGCCGCGCCCCGTCCCGCGATCGCCCGGCGCGCGGGATGTTTGCGTTCTGGAAGCCGTATAAACCAGACGGAAGTTAAAGGGCGGGCAGCGCTGCGGCGCGAGTCAAATGTCGAGAGCCCGAGGGAAAACATTTAATCCCTGAGAGCTCGGGCGGCCGACTGTGTTTTCATTGCAGAGCACCAATCTGTTCGGGGGGATATCGCTATGTTTGCTTCACTTGCTAGCTTGCAAGAAAAATATCCGCACTTTGAAGTTCGCAATGTTTTATCATTTAATCTTTGATTTCCTGTAGGATTAAGTATGATTCTTGGATAATGTTTCATGATCAACATTCGATATTGTTTTTGGTCAAAGAAGTACGAAAGAGATTAACTACTTTACATGACTGAGTAAATATTTTGTTTGAAGACTTTAACAGATTTCAATTTTTGTTACGTCAAACACTGTACTAGCTTTACATTATCTGTTAACATTATTATTAAAGCATTCTAATATGTAGTCGCTTATCATGAGTGAATTGTTTACATATCTCTGTTATATTTTCTGCTGGAAATATGTTTACTTTCTGTTTAATTAGGATTTTTTGGGCTTCCGGCATCATGCAAATGTAATTTGTATTCAGCAAATATAATTCATTGCGATGTCAAAAGATTTTTCTTGGAGTTATTGCCATCTTTCCAGTTAAAAGAATGGAAGGTTTTGACTCCCGATAATTCTCACTCCATTGTCGCTGATACTTTATTACAATACATCTTTTAATTTGCTTGTATTCTCTTTAACTTTTGTATTTGCCTATTTTTCCTTTTTTTCTTTAAGTTTTTAGAGCAATAAGCGTACGGAAAAATATTCAAAGAAAGTTATGCGTTAGGTGGCCTTCTTCCACAGACTTTGGTAAAAATTTCCTTTTTAGAAATTTTCAAATGATGCCAGTTTCTGTAAACTAGTTATTT
This sequence comes from Teleogryllus oceanicus, assembly GCA_964035755.1. Classification (NCBI taxonomy): domain Eukaryota; kingdom Metazoa; phylum Arthropoda; class Insecta; order Orthoptera; family Gryllidae; genus Teleogryllus; species Teleogryllus oceanicus. The sequence goes on from CAXIVR010000003.1 coordinate 109,527,958, forward strand.
CCCAAAGCGATTGATAAAGATCTCCCACCCGGGATCGATTTAAACTTTTTAAATACCGATTGTTCCTATTTAAAAATAATTTAGAGTCGATAGCTAAGAATAGTCCTAATTAAATTGGCCAGAAAGAACATATACGTATCAAGACAATTAACAAATATAAAATAAAAATTTAAAATTATAGGAACAATAATAATAATTATTATCATTATTATTATTATTATTATTATTATTATTATTTGTTATCTACTTCAAAAAGTCTATTCCATTTTTCTTCTGTAAATGACAAGCTATTCCATTTTTCTTCTGTAATTGACAAGCAAACATTGCTTGTGTTTTTTCTTGAATTATCAGTAAAGCAAATTTCAATATGAAATGTTACAAATGATAATGCCATGTGCTTTATAAATTTTATATTTTTCAATTATTTATTAGCAAGTGATTAAATTATTTTCCTGTGTCTTATTAAATATTTAATATTGAGTAAATATTGTAATAGTTTGTTTCGGACACGTAAAATATTCTATCTGCCACAAAAGAGTCTGCCACAAAAAAAGAAGGAAACACTGCTCTAAGCGATCTCGAAGGAATGGCCTTTGAATCATATGCTGGATACGGGCTCACATGCGAGCTCTTCGAGCGTGTAGTCCTCACAGAGTCACGACAGTTATGTATCACTGCACGACACGACATTCACGAAATGCAACCGAGACTCATGCATGCCGAGCCCGGCATTAGATCATGCAATACAGAATAAGGAAAAGGGAACTGTTCTATTCGCGTCGGAAGCTCCGCCCGGCTATTAGCTAGCACTTGAGAAGAAAGCCTAAGAGACAGATAGCTAAAGATCTGTGTGCTTAAATGTTATACATGACACATTGCTTAGATGCAAAAATATTTCTGGACCCAATTTAAGGTTTTATAAAGTTTCAATTACACACAAACACGAAACTTCATTTCTCAAAGCTGATAGTTACATCTCTTTGCTCAAAAATTCGTCAATTATATTCGATTCGATTTTCATTAAAAATTATATTACGATATCCAAAGATTCAAATAATATTCCAATTAATATGCTTGCTTCTTTGAAAATTTATTTAAGAAATTTTCTGACATCTCGAATGATTTTCTTTAAAGCATTCGTAAGTCAGATTTTATATTATATTCTCATTTATTTGTGCAAACTTTTCATTTTGATCTAAATACACAAGTAAATTTTGATAAGATAAAAGTTAAGAATGAAATATGTATATTTAAAACCTTTTAAAGGTTTAAACTCGACAAGAACAAAGAAATATTTTAAAAAAGATTTGAGATGTGACATTTTCTGTAGAAAAATGTTTTCTTGTTATTCTGAAGTGACATTTACGTTCAGACATCTCTTATTTATTTAGATGCTGAAATGAGTTGTTTGGATTATTGCCATCTTCACAGTCAAATGAGAAAATGTCTTCCATTCTAAAATGCGACCTCCATAGCTGTATTTTGTACATACAAGATAATTTGTACTGTTTACATTCATTATTCCTTGTTTACTACTCCTTACTTTCTGTCAATCTTAATAATCCTCTAGACATTTACAAGAAGGAACGTCAATTACACTGAAGGAAACAACCTTGAACGCAGTTCCAATTCTCTGATTGGTTTATTCAATTTTCCTTCATTTTGTGAAAAAGTTCCTTTTAAATCAATAAACTGACATTATAATGACCCTCTAAGAAGAATTAAACTTTTAACAATGTCAAATAATGTGCATTTTAATTATCAATGCTTCAATGAATATTTTGTCGTTCATATCGATGCACATTTCTCCAAATGTTTCTATTGTTTGTTAATTCGTCAAAATCCCCACGTGTTTGCGGGTGCGATTTCTCACCTATCGTTTGTCGTGTGTTTCAGCGACGTTCGCCATGTTTACGCTCACCATCATCCACTTCAAGCGGCAGCAGAACAAGGGCAAGGGCGAGCTGGGCGGCGGCGGCGGCGGCGCCGACTGCATCTCCACGGCGGACGTCACCGCTATGCAGGTGGGCGACCTCACCTTGCCCCTACCGCAAGACGCACGCACAAGAGTGCTCCTCTTATCGATACTAGTGAGAACCCGTCAAAATTTGACGGTGTGATCTGAGCTAAATGTAAAATACTGTACCCAGATTAATGTTCACAATATGTTGCATTGCTTGAATCTTCAGGGTATAACGAAAATATTCTGTGATGAGTTCCCAAAATTTTGAACCCGTATGGCCCATGATCAGGGTGCAATGCAATATTGGCACCAAATGACACAAAAGAAAGAGCACTATTATACTGACGGATATTATTTCTAAAGTTTTTTGATGTGTCATCATCTCCTATAAACAACTGTTTGATTTCTTCTGGCATATTGCTCGAAGGTAAACTTATTTTCCCATTTTAGCAACACAGAGTAAACTCGTTTACAGAATTTCTCTCACACGGGAAGTACAAGGCAGAACAAACTGACATTTCATAGACAATGACCCAACAGAAAACGAAATGACCTCACTATCACGACACATACGCTGACTTTCTCTTTCCCTGCGTCCAGTTAATGTAAGTTTGCGTCTTTTGGGGTGCGCGGGCAACGAATCGGAATTCGACATAACCTGTGAACAACTTCACTACTTCAGTACAAACGAAAAAACCACTATCTCAATGTTCTCTACAAAATACACTACAAAAGTAAATACATGCAAACTGTCATCACCACAATGCAATTATTACACTGAAACAAAACCTTGACGAATCGTGAACAAATCTCAACAATCAAAACAATACATCAAGCTGCGCCACCATGAAGCGGCGGGGATGCACATCTATCGACTCATGTATATCAATTTTAAAACAGCCACCCTTTGGGAGAAAACAATTGGCTATTGATAAGCGTACTATTAAAGAATGATTTAATTAATTAATTTACACCGTATATGTTGGTGAATCAACACAAACAATATCTGATAACACATCTAGGGATCACATTCTTTCATTTAAAGGAAAACATACTACAATCGGTTCAGTAGAAGCTCTAGACGAAGCCATGGCAGAATACCTTATTTTTTTAAACATATAAATTGATGTACTCATGGACCATACTAGCTGAGTTTAAAGGCGGTTCCAAACATTCGGCATTCGCCGAGCAGCCAGCTAGTGCTCGCCGAATCCCGAACAGCTGATGTGTTCGGCGAATGTTCGCTCCCTTCGATGTGCCCAAAAGACCGACACACGGTGGATAGGGCGAGCACCAAATGTTCGTTACTCGGCAAAAAGCAAGCAACTCATCCACACTACTTGGGATTTGGCAAGTGGTTGCTCGCTGTTTGCCGAATAACGAATGTGTGGAGCCACCTTAACTCAGAGCCAGTCTTGCCGCTGACTTGGCAGTGACTCCATTAACTCTGACCAGAATGTCCTAGGGTTCGGGTCCTAACGGTACCTGAATTTTCGACACTAGCTAGATAGCGAGGTTGAGTTCAGCCGCTGCCTGGAGAAGAATTTTAGCTTACGCCTGCTCAAATGCGTAGTTCTCAGTGGTTTTCCGATTAACACCAGGCGAAAGCCGGAGCAGTACCCTAGCAAACGGGCCACAGACGGCGCGCGATCTTTCCTTCTTCTTTCACGTCCTAATCCCACTCTTTACGTAGACACATTTACACATACATGCACCACATTACCACATTGTCGGAAGACCAATCGAGAACTCAGAGTGTGTCCCAGCTGGGACGGTGCCTTGCTAGTGGGAGATACTGGGTGGATAATCCCGTAAGCCGACGTGTAAGGTTCTCAACGTTCAGCGGGGGAAAATCGCCGACACCTCCCGTGGCAAACAATGCACAACACTTACGGGATAAATTACCATATCAGGTGGCGCGTCCGCAAAGAAACTAACCAATCAATTAGGGAACATGTGTTACACTTGGATCTTAGTTGAAATGTTTCACGTGATTGGGAAAGGTATAACATTACACTCTAATCTAAATATTATTTTTAATGAGACATTATTTTAAAGATGGGAATTCATGTTTCCCTCTCTGTTACCATCAGAAACGGGGAATTTTTACTTGAAGATGTTCCCTTTCCTACTTATCTTCGCTGACATGTTTCGGAGCAAGATTGTTCGTGGAGTGGCTTCGCGTAGCCTTCTGCAAGGGAGCTGCGCACGCCACTTACGACATTCGATTTGAGTACTAGATTGCGCTCGTACTAATTTCTAGGTCGAGTTTCAACATACAAACTAAATAGAGATATCCGTTGCTGCATTTTATTATTGATTTTAATTACTATTGATTTAATTTTTCTCCGAAACGCCCAAGTTATTGAAATACTGTTTTAACATTACGCGTAATCACTGGCCCAGTAAATTATTTATTTTTGCACTGTGCAAATCAATCTCGCTCTGACCGAGTTTGAAGTCGGGATTACCTAGTGTGTTTATACCGATTAGTACATGTCCAATTAGCCAAGACAGCCACAACACCGCCAGAGGTATTAATTCTTACATGAGGAATAGTAATTCTCTATGAAATTGTTTCAATAACTGAACTGTAATTTACAGTTCATATCTTGCGTTCGTATCAAGACAATTACATTTGTCGAATGACTGAAAATGAATTTGGTACTGAGAAGATTACGCGAAAATTTAGCCCACCATCAGAATATCCTCTAGAGTCTAGACTTTGTTAATGCGAATGTTCAGACTCCCTTTATGTTCACTAACTGCTGTTCTTACATTATCACAACTGGGAAAGTGAAGCTCCGCGGACTAGACAACACTGTGTTGAAATTTTGGAGAAATTCTGAAATCAACTAAATGACTGCTGAGGTGGAGGAGAGCTCTGGGATGCTGCTCTGCTCGATGATTTCCTCCGATGAAATCCGAATGTTGTACCCAAAATGATCACTTCGTGATCCCTTTTCTTCTCCCTCTCCCCTTCGTATCGGTCTATGTCTTTTGATGAACATACACACAAAGAAACTTTAAATGGAAATATATCAGATTATTAGAAAATGTGTTGCTAATAATACGCGGTAACGAAAGTTGATTCAGTTTCATTGCAGCCTCCTAGTATCAAGCGTCTCCAAAATACGTCTCCCACTATTCAACTGCATTTAATAAGCTTAATAGGCAGAAGAAGAACGTTTTGATAGCACGTCAAACTTTCTCGTCTCCATATCATGGCAATGAACTGCAATCCTCTTGCCGCCAGCAGCCTATAGGGGCTAGGTGCAACGTACACTGTAATTTATAATTCAATGCAGCGAATGCAAACAAGACATACAAATGTATATGTGTAAGATTTTTGTTATTCACAATCTTTTGTAAAGAAGTATTTTGATTTGGATTCAAAGAAATAGTCTTTTACACTTCTTTAAGAGCTTCTTGGTAAAACTTTTCCAACCTAAAAGGAACTGTAGAAGAAAAATGATTAGACCTTTACAAAGAAAAACGCACATTGCCTAAATTAAAGAACATATGCCCATTAACAGTTTCACGTCACTTGCAAAGCAGAGAGAGAGAGAGAGAGAGAGAGAGGAGAGAGGGGTCTGGAATCGATTTCTAAATTAGAACAACTCCGCACGACCACCTTATCGCAAACGAGACGGTCGCATGGATATTGAGGCAATTATTGCATGCTCTAATGTGTGTTTCGCGCGTTCAAATCAAGGTCTCTGCCCTTACTCCGAGGTGAATCAAGGCCATGGATAGTTCAACGTACGGAGAGTGAGACACGTAAATTTAACGAAACATTTCTGTTAGTAGGTCATTGATGATATCACAATCTCATAATTGATTTAAAAGGCAATTCATTTAACTGAATTATTCTACTGAACGAAGATCTATAACAAAAATATCGTTAATTTCTTCGCCCCAAAGTTAAATAAAATTGCATCGATTTCAGTTCTTTATGACATGCAATCCGATTGATATCATTAAAAACCAAGTTTTTGTCAGAATGTTAGGAGCGTAAAATGTAATTTACTTGGTACTTTGCTCCAAGACTCGTGCAATGTTTCCTTATTTCCAAATAGCATGCAACGCTGATTCATTTTTCTAAACGACGTTAAATTAAATTGAACAAATTGTAAACTAGATTGATCAGCTTTTGTATTAATTCTTATTCTGTGAATTACTATTTCACAAAACAATATTCTCAGATACAAATATAATTTTAACTTCATTTTATACATATTCATTAATACATTTTGCAAACATATGTAATAATACACTTATTCTTGGCTTTTTGAAATCTGAAAACTCAAAATTACTTTTTTAAACCGGAATTAATTCTAATTAATATTGAATAGATAACAATTAATTAGATTCAAGTATATTAAATGAAACATTTTTAATATAAATATTTTTCAGACGAATTTCTTTCAAGATTTACACAATGAAAAATTTATAAGAGTATGTTTGGAAAATTGTACAAAAGCATAATAAATCGTCATCATCATTGTACAAGTAATTATTGGACTTTGTTCAGTGGGTATTAAGAAACCGCTAATAGTTGTCAAAGCAACTAACGGAAATGGGATATCCAGAGAATTTGAATGAGCCGACAGGATTGCCGGTTTATCACAAAAACAACAGCGTTAAATAGACGTATCTAGAAATGAAGCGAGTATTTCAGTATTCGTATTAGAATGATGTGTCTATAAACTGTCAAACAAAGCAATGAGACGCATCGTCGTGATTTGCTCTCTCCCTTGGCATGGACGCCAACTGCAGCGATCGCCGCAACGTAGCAAATGAGAAAGATGGCAGATTTAGAAGATACTTTAAAATATCGGTGTTTTTAAGTATGAAAAAGAAGAAGTTAGAAATAATAGAATGAAGTTAGAAATAGAAGAGAATGAAGTTTAAAATAAAGCTGCATTCACTCCATAAGAATTCCGAACGTACTCGTACATTAAAGTCCAAAATGTTGTGAAATCAGTGGTGGCAACGTGGCAACTACGGCGTCGACGCAATGATGGCGGTTCTGGCGATGGTAATGCGGAAGCGAACACTCGTTCGAAAAAGGTCAAAAGGAGCACAAAGCAACGCGATCAATGGGAAAGGCCTGATGATTGAAATTATGCTTAAACTTTTATGGAACTATAGAGAGAAAATTGATGCGTGAAGAGATGGAAAAAATCGTATATATGTATCCAAAACAATGAGGAACACGGAAGGAAAACTAATCTAGCTCTAAGGCAAGGATGCAACTTATCTCCAATCTTATTTAATATTGATATGGACGAAATTAGAAGAGGATGTATATCTAAATTGAAATTTATACATATGACTTACATTCAACACATTTTATTATGACAACTCTCTTTGCTATTTTAAGTAACTATTCTAAGCTATTTTAGGTAACAATGAAGACGATCTACAAACCAAAGTGATGACATTCAAACAAAATGAAATTATTCGCTCTAAAATAATAATTGAAAACTGCACTATAGAACAAGTGACAGACTTTAAATATCTTAGATATAATGTTACCGGCCGTAAACAGAACGATATGCAAAATAAAATAGAAAGATATAATTTCATTAATTTTCTCAAAAGAACATTCGGAAGGATACTAAATTCATATACCCTCCTGAAATTTTAAAGAACAGTTTCAGTTTCTATTCTGATGTATGGATGTGAGAATTGGGTATTATCACACGTAGATAAAAGACTAGAAACCACTGAAATAAAATTCCTAAAGTGGGTGTTAGAATATTCAAAATTAGACCCAAAGACAAACAATAGTATAAGAGAAGAATTTAATGTATATGCCATCAATGGAAAAAACACAACTTATAGAGAAAAATGGCTCACGCATATAAAGAGAATGAATGCCTCAAGAGTTCCACGATCAATGTAAAATTATATTCCTCAAGGAAGAAGAAATGTTAGTCGACCACCAAAGAGATAGAAAGAACAGAAGAAGAAACAAAATATTGCCTAAGCATGAAGAAGAAGAAGAAGAAGAAGAAGAAGGAAAAGAACTGTTATGTTTATGTGATTAAATATTGTAATTTTAAATTGGAATTATGAGTTCATATGATGATGATGATTTCGTAAATTAATAAATCAGCGGTTTATGAAATATAATTTAAGTGGATTCTATAAAATAAAAGTATTTTTAATGGAGTGAATCCTGTGAAAGCATGAGCATAGAAAATGCCTATTTAACGTACCTTACCTCAAAAACAAACTTCATAATCGGGACAGAAACTCAGAAATAAGTGACGTAACCACGTACTGATCTACTGCACATTTACTTATTAAGCGATAACGGTTACACACATTTTTTTTTTACTCTCCCTTTACTCACTAACAGAGAAAGAAGGTATCATTAAATTACCTTCTTAGTTAGCTCAGACACTTCTTTTAAGTTTGAGGATCTTTTACATAAATCTACATGGGACAGCCGACTTTACTTTCCTTAAGAACCAAAGAGTACGAATGATCTTTGCCCTTAAAATATACGGCTTTAATCGCTTCTAAACCCTCTAATGTGGACATAATATTCCTATATGCTAATCGTTACACTATCGCACCCGCCAAACACCACCCAAGCCGCCAAATTATGAGCTTACACGACGAGGAAAGTAAGAAATCCATCATATTTAGGAAGAGAAAAAAAAACTTTATTACGTAGAGCTTCGGAGTTTCCTTCGAAATTTTCAGGGGGCCACGCCCCCCTACCTCACCCTCGTGCGCTCTCGCCTATCAGTGTCATATGCACGAGGGAGCGCATGGGAGTCAAGAGTTTTCCTTTGTTACCTTCCTTTATTTCAAAAAAATTGATTTAAATATTTAACTTGTTAGAATTATGTAATTATTTAAAAAATAATATTGTGTCACATCAAATATAGAAAACAAAAATAATATGCGAAATAATAACAAATGTTTATTATTTAACAGAGGTATATGATGGCTCCCTCCAAAATAATCGGCTGGATCCGCCCCTGTTGCCTATGAACACGTCGAATTCTTATCGTGCAAAGATACATCACGCAAAGCTTCATTCGTTGACAGTGGAGCCCATATTCTTGAACCCAGTAGGTATGTGTCCAGTTCCAATGGGGAGTTGACAATGCTTCGCTCCACTGTGCCGGGGGAGGGGGGGGGGGGTGTCTGGCAGGCGCGTGCATGTGCACGGCCGCGCCGCCGCGATCGATGTGGCGCTGACGCGGCGCTCACGCACTCTGGCGGCACTTGCTGGCTGCGCAAGTAGGGATTTACGAAAGCACCGACCGCCCGCCTGCCCCGCCCGCCCCGCCCGCCCCCGCCCGCCCCCGCCCGCCCCGCCCGCCCCGCCCGCCCCCCCGCCCCCGCCGCCCCCGCCCGCCCCGCCCGCCCCGCCCGCCCGCCCTTCCCACCTGCCCGCCCGCCCGCTCCGCCTCGACCCTTCCCGCCCGCCCCGCCCCGTCCACGCCCCGCCCGCCCGCCCCGCCCGCCGCCCGCCCGCCCGCCCGCCCGCCCGCCCGCCCGCCCGCCCGCCCCGCCCGCCCCGCCCGCTCCGCCCCACCCCGCACTGCCCCGCCCGCCCCTTCCCACCCGCCCGCCCCGCCCGCTCCGCATCGCCTCTTCCCGCCCCGCCCCGCCTCACCCCTTCCCGCCCCGCCCCGCCTCGCCCCGTCCCCGCCCCGCCCGCCAGCGCCCCCGTCCCGCCCGCCCCACCCCGCCCCGTCCCCGCCCGCCTCTCCCCGCCCTGTCCCCGCCCCGCCCCGCCCGCGGGTCGCCGCGGCCGCTGCTGTCGCCCTCTGTCAGCGCGGGTGTCCAAACACGCCCGCGCACACGCCGAAGCCAACGTTGCTTCGGTGCTCCAGGCTGTTACGCCGCTCGGTCGGGGTTGGCCTTTGCCAGGTCGATGGAATGGCTTTTCTCCACGGGTCGTTTGTGTCCAAGTTTATTGCTTACCACTCGAGAAACCAATGATTTTTAAGTTTTAAAGACAGGACACTCTTAACTGGGAATTTGCTTACTACTTCTCTCTGATTCTGCATTACTATTTTAAAAACTGGATAAATGCATTAGAAACTATTTGACATTAGTTGTGTGGAAAAAAATATCCACTACAGACATAAGGAAAGTATAGTTAACAAAGTGGACTTTTATATAGCGGACGTAATTTTGCTCTGGCAATTAAATTACAAAATTGCTATCATCATTAATTTTTGTAAGTGGATTATAAGTAAATTAATTTTAAGAAACTGTTGGTTTGAACAATGTTTTTAACACTACTTCGTCCTTTGATTCCTAGTCGTAACAGACTTGTGACGTTTGGATATAGTTTGGGGATGAATCAGGTTTGCAGATGCAGAAAAATAAAAAATAATTCTAAACACAGTTTGCCGTTGTTTCTTTGCACTATAATTTGAAGTGAAATATTTAAATGCGTTTGGCTACTTCTCAAGTATGGACAGATAAAGTTAGAAATACTCGTTTGGCTCTACGCTGAAAGGCAATGAATTATGAACTTTAACTGTGACCCTGCCTGCTATTAAAGACAAGTGGAAAATGTATGGTACAATGCCTTGGAAAATATGTCGTGCAATGTGAATCCGTCTTGAAGAATGTTCTTCGGATGTAGATGCAGAAGCGTGCGGTGATTTGTTAAAGTATCCGAGCACGATACGTTGAACTCACTACCTTCCCTATTCTTCTCTCTCATTTCCACTTTATACCTTACATGGCAATTGACGATGGAATACCAATATTTTTAAATAATATTTTACAAAATTTATAAAACATGGAATTGATGCAACTCGTTTATAATTAATCCAAAATTTGATTTCTTGTTACTCAGACATTTACTGCACACTGCATGCCACCCGTAAACAATATTACTCCAAGGCAGCAAAAAAAAAGTACAAAGGCAACCTAAGGCAATAGTGAAAAGAGCCTTTTCACAGTACGCTTGTCGTAAATGCGAATTAAATAAGCTAATGTGTTGTGTTGCTAATGTGCATAGTGCCTATGGACATTTTCAGCTATGAATTATAAGTTGAAATGCACTAAATAGTTAACTGTTTTAAATTTTAAAAAAATAATCAAACTATCTTTATGTTTTCCACTTTCGGACTTGCTACTTCGTACGTGCAAAGGAGGGAATTCCGCAAGAGACAGACGGAGAAGGAGTACCTCAAACACCTGGTGCACGTCGGTGAAAAAAAGTGCAACTTCATAAAGGCCTGACGTCACTCACACAAAGCTCGCTGCTGAAGGATGATTCATCGCTTTAAGGACCCCGTCCTACCCGCGACGCAAGGGATACACATCGAAGGGTTTGCTTTCATATTGCACCGGATGAATACTGCTCGACCCAGCTTTTCCGCTCTCCCTGCAGTAACTCCTCTGAGTGAGAGACCCTAGGCCCAGCGATGGATGATGATCGTCACTCCTATGCGCGCATGTTTTCTTGATCCTCCAGCTCCCTAGTTCTGGTCCTCCAGCTCCGTAGTTCTGGTCCAGCCCGGCACATCACGGTCCGGTAGAAAATATGAGCTCCACTCGGAACGTCACGATTCCATTTGCAGTGCTGCCAACCTCCGTCTTTGAAAATTAGGGGTTTTCAATTTTCGCTCTGTATTTCTAACTACCTGTGCGTACAGTGCTCCAGTACAGTGTTACACAAGAGTTTCTACAACTATTAATTATCTTCAGAATTTTAAAAAACCTTGCTTTGTTTCTCATTGTTCTGTAGTCCAAGGCGCGCTAGTACGTTAAGTTTTCTGTCAATGAAATTGACAGCACTGTACTGTACCTCTCCCCGCACCCACTGCTGTAGAGTATCAAGAAAAAGTGCGCGATTAGTAGCTAGATATCTAGACCGAGTTCAATGACCTTCTGGATCAGAATTCTACTATTCGTCTGCTCTGTTGGGAAGTATTCCTTAGTTTCCCCACCAATACTACGCGAATGTCGCAGCATTAACATAACAAACGAGTCATGGATCCTGCGCGATCATTCCTTCCTCTTCTATTCCTAGCCTCGGCCCTTACACACACGTTTACCCTTCTAAGCGCTATACTATCGCATTCAACGCGAGGCCAGTCGGGAGCTTAGAGCCTCTCGCGACTGGGGCCATACCTGGGGAAAATACATGGAGATGGAATTGCAATCCGAAGTCTAGGTCAGCGACGGTACTTACCATTCAACGGGGGAGAAACAGCGTCAACTCCAGGTCTAAACCGGGATTGATGGCGCAGTGCGTCAACTGATGTCACCGCCTCTGACCGGGAGGTCCTAGGTTTGAGTCCCGACGGCGGCAGGGTTGTCGACATTAACTTCTCAGCTAGGTCGAATTCAGTCGCTGTCTGAAGGAGAATTATAACGGCCGGCTGCTCTGATCGGTAGTTTTATGTGGTTTCTCCGATCAACACCAGGCACGAATGCCAGAGCAACACTATAACGAACGGGCCACGGACCCCGATCTGTCCTTCCTCTTCCTTTCCTATCCTCACCTCTTACACACATACATATACTAACATGCACTACACGACCACTCATGCCGGGAGACCGGGCGGGGACTTAGAACCTGTCCCAGCTGGAGCGGTGCCCCGCATTGGGATTGCTTGGTTAGTGACTCCGGGCGCGTGAACAGCTTAGGTCATTGGTCCCGTAAGTGTAGTGTATTTTTTCTTAGAAAAATGGCGGTGATCTTCCCCCGCGGGCGAGAATGACCACAGTAGTTGACGCGCCCGCAATCACTAACAAACAATCAATCAATCCAGGCCTAAAACTTTCAAGCGGGACTAATGATCACAGCAGTTGATGTGCCCTGAAACATCAGTGAATCAGTCATTTAATGTTGCTTGGGAACGATTTTGTCAATATCCTACCGTGGAGAAGCGCAGAGGAATGGTATTGAAAGGAACTTGTTTCTCGGTGTGTGGCGATCAATTTGATGATATTAACATGCAATATTTAGATTACACTGCGTCCGTTATTAATTAATAAAGTTATTCAAGCAGTGATTGGTGTGATTGCACTCTCTGTACCCCTCTATGCGGTTGTGCTCTTGCGCGAGCGCTGTGAAAGGCTCATTCCGGATGCATATTCGTGCGAGAAGAGCTCAGTCGTAATGCACGTAGACAGTCACGCTCAACGTGATTCCAACTTTCACGAACTCGTGACAAACGACGAGAATAGAGACGAAAAATACACACTCTGTTCATATACACAGTTTTTAGTAAGACTGAATACAACTGAATGAGTCTTTCATTTGAAGATAAATGTTTTGCATATTTCCCCTTGAAGATGGTGTATGGTAATTTTACATTGGGCACATTACAGTTAATTCATTTCCCTTCTTCAACCAGTAAAGAAAATTTTTCGTAAAATAATACAAATATGACAACAAATAACCTTTAGTTTTATTCTTCATTTCATTTTTCTTTTGTAAATAATGCATATTAGAACTGTGAAATTTACAAGGAGAAGCAGTAAGTAAAAATATATAAATCTTATGATTTTTATTTTTAATGTTACTAAAATTGCTACTAAAACTGTTAATTTTTTTAAAAAAGTTACTAAAACTGCTGCATGATTGCTTTATATACTACTTTGCAACCTTTAAGTAGTCAATTACCTTTAAACTACTTAAAGCGACTAGAGTTTTACGTCGGAATCTGTTAAGTCATTAGAGCAAGTGAGTTAATACGGGTATTTGTATGGCCTTAAACGTATATTATTATTATTATTATTATTATTATTATTATTATTATTATTATTATTATTATTAATATTAGACAGATGGTGAGATGTTCTTGCTCCAGTTCACTCAGATTCCGCTTCAATGACTAAGAGAGAGAACCTCACGCACAGTCTTGATGGTTTGCCAGCAACATGGCCTTCTGCATGGCTCTGAAGTGCCACTCATTTACATGGAGTTTCTCTTTCACAATCCTCCAAACTTCAGCAACAAGCCCATAGTTGAAATAGCTACGGGTACAATATCTACCTCCATTAGTTTGTATAAGTTCTTCAGTTCAATCGAGAATAGCTGGTATTTCCTTTTTTTTCTGCAATTGTTGACAGCAGATTATGATGTAATAGGACTGCGATATCTATTATTATTATTGCCCTGCAAGCAGTTTGGTCGAAAACGACACCATCACGTTTATTTGCTTCCATTGTTTTATCTGTAACAATGGCAGTATCCTACAAGATTTTTGTGACAAAACATGCTCTGGTAGATATTTGTAGAAAAAGCAAGCTTTCCTTTATCAGGTCCGATTTTTTGGCAAGAGCTTGGTGGATGGTTTTGGCTGCATTATTATGACGTTGTAAATAATCTGTTTGTGCTAACTGAGAGCATCCACTGCAGATGTGATGAATAGATTCGGTGGCCTTCTTACACAGGCGACAATTGTCTCTTTCATTATCATCATCATCATTATTAATTATTATTACTATTATTATTATATTGTTATTATTACTATTACTATTATATTATTAGTCGGTATAAAATGGCTTGTGCGCCCCTTGCAGGTGGACGGCGTGTCGCCCAGCACGGCGCTGCTGAAGCTGCCGTCGCCCATGAGCCTGGAGGCGGACTTCCTGGCGGCGCGCGTCTTCTCCACGGGCTGGAGCCTGGACCTGGGCTGGGGCGGCGTCACGCTGTGCGTGCTGGCGTCCGTGCTCTGGATCCTCCTCTCCAAGATCATGCGCTACAGCCCGCTGTCGTCGCTGCTCGCCTAGTAGTGGCTGTAGGAGGCCCCGCCCGCCGGCCACCGCCGTTCGCGTCGGTCGCCGAGCGGGGCCTCTGCGTGCGCGTCTTTCGCGCCGCACCCACCGCCGCCACCCCCGCCCCCGCCGCCCCCGCCGCCGCCGTCGCCGCCCCGTCGCCGCCGCCGCCGTCCGCGCTCTACGACGAGCGCTGCTCTCTGCGCGCCGCACTGCGCTCCGGCGCGGCCTCGTACGGCGCGGGCGATGACGCGGGCGCGGGGGCGGGGCCGGCGGCGGCGCGCCCCGGCGGCTCCAAGGCGTCGTCGTCCGGCGGCGCCACGCCCACCCCCACCACGCCGCTGTCGGGCTTCTGCGACGAGTACGACGAGCGCTGCCGCTGGCGCGGGCCTGCGCGCCAGGCCGACGCCCCCCCGACGCCGCCTCCGCCCTCGCAGGCGGCTCCCGCGCCACGCGCTCCAGCCTCGGCTCCATCTCCGAGTGCTCCTACTGACCCGGCGCCGCCGCCGCGCGGCAGGGGTGCCGCAGGGACGCGCTTGGGGGCGCGGTCGCAAGACAAAGGGTTTCCGACGACGTGTGTGGATCAAAGGGGGACGGGTGGGAGTGAACTTCGTAGATTAATAGTGTTCGAAACTATATTGAATTGCCTTTGGAAAACACACTGAAAGATGTGTAAGTAAACTTAATTTCATTCCCAAAAGGCATATTCTGAAGGAGTAAATTATGTGGTTATAATCTGTATAGATGATGAAGGAAGAAGCAAGTTTGCAAGATTTAAATATTGAATTCCCTACGCCACAGTGCTCCAAAATTGACTCTTAGCAACAGACATGAACTAGGGAAATTTTCGATATGTCGACCTTGCAGGATGGCAAAGAAATAAATGCAATTTTCAATGACTGATGATCATAAAATAAGTTTTGCGAATGTCTCTTCGATAGAAGATACAAATGATACGTAACTTGTATAAATATAGACAAATTGGCCGTTTCCTTCGCTTTCGAGATTATTATTGATTGTAAACGGATTTTATACAAAATTTACACTGATTAGAGGAACTGTTTAACAAATAAGAAGCTAAAATATCTCATCACATAAATCGTCTATCTTGTTTTCTTTTAAATACATTTACTCACATCCTTCTAAAAAGGAAACTTAAGTGAATGCTTGTTGTAGCTATCTGATTTCGGTAATTTTTTTGCCATCCTAAGAAGATCAGTAAGATACAGATTACCGAGAGATTTCTTCTAAATTTACTCCTCCGCCTTTTAATATATTAAACGATATACTTTTGTGGATTGAAAAAGAAGAGCCTACTCTTCAGTTTCCAGATTATCTTTTATCTTCCAAGAGTGCCACAAATGCTGACGGCATTCGTTGGAGGGCCTAGGATATCTTAACCAGGTCAACGAACATTTTCCGTGATTGCAAGAGCATGTGAATTCGCTTCGCAATGCTTTCTCTTAATGCTCTCCGCAAGCGGCCTTTGGCTCTCAAAGTGCGGTGTATCCGTCTTCTTGATAAATGCACATACTCTCAGTGAATGTACAAATATCTTTTTTTCAGGCAACGAAATCACGATGCCACTTTGAAGAGCTTAAGACTTGACGTTTCTCTTTCGCTCAGTGTCCAGTACTTTAGTCTATAAAAGCTCATTTTCATCGAGTTGTTGTCTTAGATAAGTCTATATGAAGCTGTCTATTACTATTGTCTTCGCCTTCATCAACGCTTCCTTGGGTGTTAGAATCCACTCATCGCGATGTCGCTCAGAAATTATCAGAATATTATTTGTTCCACTCCGATGTCTTCCCTGGAGCTATTCATGTTAAATGTTTTTTTCAATAGATTTCATTTAGTAGAAATCTATTCAGATATTTGAAAAACATAAGGTAACTCATCTACAAAACTCATAACTATAAAATATGCTTTAATTTGTCAACTTTTAATAATGAAAAATCATTTTACGATCCACATAAAGTCATTTACTTTACATTACTTTTATTTTGATACACCGAAAAACAAAAAAAAAGTTTTTCAAAAGCGTGACAACATATCCATTCAAAACATTTCATTTTTTAAAAAAGAATGGCATAATTTTTACGATGTTGAATAATTTCTTTCTTTTTCCAAACATTTCGTTGCCACTGAATTTCAGAACATTGTGCTCAATAATCTATAATCGTATGAACAAAATTGACGCCCTTCAAGAGTAAATGGTAAAAGGTAAAGAGGAAAACTCTGGAAGGGAAAAACAAACGAATCTTCTTCAGCCGACGCTCGCAACGGGAGCGTACAAATATATAGTGGATATTGCGCGCACGTGAGTGAAGGAATGAGTTAGAATGTCTGTGTGAGTGTGTGTGTGTGCGCGCGCGCGCGTGTGTGTGTGCGCGCGCGTGCGCGCGGGTTGGAGAACGCGAGCGGCCAACTGTAATCGTATGGGCAAAATCGACGCCTTTCAAGAGTAAAGGGTAAAAGGTAAAGAGGAAAACTCTAGAAAGGAAAAACAAACGAATCAGTCGACGCTCGTACCGGGAGCGTATAGAGTGGAAATAGCGCGCGCGCGTGTGTGTGGGTGTGTGTGGTGGGGTGTGTGTGTTGTGTGTGTGCATGTGGTTTGGAGCAGGCGGGCGGCGCGTGGGAGGAAAGCGACCTGCCTGGAATGCGGCTGCGGCAGGGGGATCCCCTTGTGACGTCACGGAATCCGCTTAGCCCCAGCGGCCCTCGGGAAGCACCCCCCCCTCATTGCCTCCCCCCGCTTCCCCCTCCATCGCGTCTCCTCCCTCGTCGCATCCCTCGAGCCCTCTGAACACGAATCCGTCTCCCTCAATACCCCCTGAACCGGCGCGACGTTCGGAGCGGCGATCTCGCGCATCTCGTCCGCGACACTGCCCGGCCGTTAATTGCACTTCACTGTCCGTTAACAGGGCTGACTTAACAAAACCTCCTCCCTAATATCACGCAGGAAATTATGAATTTTCGGTGTGATTATCTCTAAACTCGATGGATCTTGATCACTACACAATATGGTTTTGTATGTATCTATTTCAACAAGTTCATATTTTGTACGTTTAAGAACTGTATTTTCTATATAAATATTTATGATGTTAAAAAAGCGCCTTTCTCTTTAGAAAGTTGATTCTTTTTTGTAAAAACGATCTATTTTTTTTGTTTTGTCACGCCGAACTGGTGCATATCTTATCAGAGTGACTTGGCAAGGTACTGTAATATAACGTACATTTCAATGAAATATTTGGTCCACAAAATGAACCGCCGCGTGTGCATTTATCTTTTTAGTAAAAATAAAAAATATATAACGTTACCCGCGATGTGACTGTCTTCGTGATTAATTACTAAGCTTTTAATAAATATGCTAATGTGACCCAATAAAAATTGAATTATTCTCGAATGCAACATGTACGATAGCAAGTTCCTGTTCATTTAAGATTCATATAATTTCGTTTATTAAAATGAAGGTTTTCCTGTTAAAGGAATAAATTTCGTAAACGCAGTATGGAATAACAGAAAGTGATATTATATAAGATGGTAAGTTATGTGATTGATTATACACACATCAACGCGGAAGGCCAAAGTGTTGTTTTTACAATTCGGTTAGATCGTAGGTTTCTTCAGAGAAACATTCAAGAATGCACAACTAAAGTTAAAAAACTTAGTTTGTACAGGTACATTAACACAATTCTTCCATCGAGTGTTTTTGTTGTTCAAATAATGCCAGTATATTAATTCACAATTATACATTAATTCACATAAAACTAATTTCGAATAAAACAGAAAACGAAACAATATTGTTGTAGAATTTTGCAGGAGCTACGATTGATTAATGCAGATTTTCTAATTTGATGTTTCGGGTAGAACTGACCTTTTGCAACGAAGTGAACATTTCAATTTAATTAAAGATATAATCAAATAAAATGTATAATGAATCCATCTTCTTCTGTAATATTTAAAAAATAGTTTAAAGAATTATGCGAATCCTTTAAGAGTACATGGAAATGCATTTTTAGTTCGCAAGAAATGTGGTTTCCGAATAATTTATGACACTTCACAATGCGGTGCAGAAACAGTATTGTAAAATTGAAATCTTTTCAGGAGATAAATGCAACATGGATGATACGGTATTTCAAAGGTATTATTTTTATTCCTTATTCAAGTCCTTCGAGCCAAAGGAGATAAAAGATAAGCTTAAATGTAGGTTAAGAGCTTCCCCAACAGATTTCCTGCACGTTGAGTTCGGAAACGTAAATCACCCGTAAAGGATCAAAGTATGGAAGTGCGAAATCCGTTAGGGCCCGGGCACCACGTCGACGCTGAGTCCTTGACTCGAAATTCCGACCAAGTGGAAAGTGATTGTTTCTGAAAGCCAGGTTCGTTTTTCTTCCTTCAGCTTCCTTCATTTGTCTTTTCCCGCCAACAGTTGAACACACTGAACAGCTCCAGGGAGATAAGCATCGGATTGGGATATAATATTACAAGCGGATCTCATAGGTGAAAAATAGTTTCGCTCCTTCATCACAATCTTTCGGCGATTTGCCGAAAAGCATTTCTGAAGTAAACGAAAACATCAAATTGAAGGCCTTTATCATTTGCTAGTGCCTGAGTTGGCTCGCGGCCATAAGAACGTTTCTCTCGTATTCACCACTCATTAATCATAACCAGCTGTTAGTAAGTATTTTAGGTATCCCGAAAAATATACAAGAAATGAAGTTTCACGTTCTCACTGAAACTTCAAACTGTTTACAATGGTAACTAGCGAGTTGTCTTCCATATTCTCTGCTAGTAATACCTTTCATTTCAATTGGAAAAAAATACTACCACTAGTTTCGAAAGCATATTTTTATTAGTAATTTATCTCAGTGTAATTTGATGTTTGTGTAAAGTAGAGAAGAACCTAGCTTGGGTGCGGCCCTTCAGGTGGGGAGAATGTGAATGCGTCATAGTGTTAACGCATCCTTATGAAGTTTGCTCATCAAGTGATTCCAAATGGAAAGTACAGTGCAATTTCTTTGTTTAAAACTCTACATAAAATCAACATGAACGCCGAAAGTTGGGGAACTCTCACTAAACTCTAAGGGGACAGCCAATATTAATTACAACTGCAAAGATATATTTCAAACTAAAACGATTATATTTTTAGTGGGTCTTACTAAAAATATACTTAACTAAGGATACGTACTCGATACGACCAAAATGTTATTAGAGGATCTAATAAGTCTTACCTAATAAAGGAAAATAGTATTCGTGCATTCTGTGTCCGCCACAAATCACACATTTCTTACATTATTACCATTGAACAACTTAAACATTTTTCGTCAACTCAAAATTATTTTCTCAAGGAGTAAAATGTTAATGGCAAGGAAGAATTGTTATAAGATCGTCAGTGTTTAAAATTCATTGATTGAATTTAAATGATATATTTTTTCGCAGTACGAGATTCAATAAATTACTTTTCGGGCTTAATTAGGGTTTGAAGAGAACATCTGAGAACAAACTGTACATTTTTTTAAGAAAACTATATTTGAACATTGGCGTATTCATTGGCATTCGTAAATAAATAAAAATATACATAGACGTTTTCTACTACTTTCTAAAGTTTTCTGTTTTGTTCATTTTTGATAAGCTTTACTAAAATGTTATACTTTGACAGACATTGCAAGTCGAAAACATTTAAGACGCATTAGATATGGAAAGGATCATTTAAATTGTCTCTTGCCTTTTTCATCGAAAAACAATTATCGCACATATAATATGTTCATCTCTCATCGATTCTAAAGATGTGACAAAGGAAAAGATGAGGACACTACTTAGATATCCAGCAAATGGAATATTAATTCAATTACGGTAAACTAAAACACACACACCAACCAGAAACTGCAGAGATAAGAAACGAATACGAAATCAAAATGTAGAGATTTATTGAAAAAATTATGTAGTGATAAAATTTCATAGACACATTATTTTTCTTATTGATACATAAAAAAATGTGTCTTCTGTTACACTTCTCGCACGAAAATCATGATACACTACTTCTATAAATATGTGCATTTGAATAAAAATTATATAAGATATTACCAATATTTTTATATCATATAATTTATAATATAAATTCGACTGCAAAGAATTATGTGGGAAAAAAAAAGTCGATAAAAACGACCTATCGATTTTTGTAATGAATGTACTAGGATATTAGTAATACCATATTTCAAATTCAATTAATTATTCTTTCTGTGAATTTCTTAATGAAATAGTTGCATTTTTCACGCATAATAATTTTGACCAATATGCGCTGTTTTAAACAAAAGACTTTTCGTTCTCGGAATAAAACATGAAATCACGTAAACGCAAATTTCATGTATTGCGACGGGTTCAACCCGAATAATAGAATGAAAAATTATACTGGTTAAAGAGGCCACTTATGATTATAAATTGGTACATAATTACAAAATTTGTTTAAGAATATACGTATTTCCCTAAAAATATTAAAAATATCATCATAATATCATCAAAGTATTCTTACACAAGTATTGTGAATATATTTTATAATTTATAATTCGTATTAAACTGTTACAACTTTGATCAGCTCGTTGGGATTTGTGGGAGAGAGTAGAAGGATAATTTAATGATGTAGTAAGACAACACGCGTAATACAGCAAGCGTATTCCTGGCAACTCAACCTCCGGAGTGGAGACCGGACATTTCGTCTCCTAAATGCAATAAGGATTTACGACACCTAAAGTCCGTAAAATATTGTCGGAAACACTTAATTCGTTAAGTATAAGCCCATTTATCACCTGTCAATTGTTTATTTACTATACGAGAATACCCGCGAAAGCCCACGCGGTGCTTCGAGATGTCACAGAGAATAAATCACTTTCGTCGGGAGAACATTGAATTAATAATTCCCACGAAGTTATACACCCTAACGGTTTGCAAACCTCACGGTCACAGAAATGTCTTTTACCGTAATCATTTGCAACGGCACTCTTCCTATGTTTATCATTCAACATATGACTTGAAGGAGACGCTGATGTCCCAGCTGGGCTGCTTGGTGCTGCCATTGGAGGGAGCGGGTGACAAAACATATATCAATTTTTAAATTCAGTTGCCCAGATATTGTAATTTAATCCGAGCAATTTTAGGCGGAATTAAAATTTTATCGGGGAAATAAAAAATGCACAAGCTATGATTCCATAAGTTCCAGGGAGAGAACAGAAGCTAGAACCAAATTAACAAATGCGAAAATATATAAATACACATGCCCCGTCTCCAAGTGAGGTTAGAACGTGGCGTTCAGTCTGAAAACAGGCCTTGAATCGATCCCCAGTGGATCACCATCAGAGACGCTGTGTTGTTAACCTTCGCGAGCAGCTCCTACCCGACTAAAAGCGCGTCTTGCAACGGACAGCTCGAGAGGATTTCGCAGCAATGATAAACGGCGTCATATTTCGACATGGCGTGCCATTCTTCTCAAAATATTGAACGTATCCCACAATTTACGAAGAACGCCAACAGATAGGGTTTAAATTAAAATCAATGGAATAACTGAACATTTGTAAAAATCAAACACCTCCAAAAGAGTCAAAGTGAAGAACAAATACCAACTAAAATACTATGCTCTTGACAACTTTTAACAAATTATCCAACATTTAACCTTTCAAAATCAGTCGGTGGCAGTGGCCCTAGCGAAAGAGCTTAATTTCATTAAAAGCTACTGAGTAGACATTGCAACAACAAAAAATTGCTACCTCAATTACTTGTTTCAAACAACAGTTTCTATGAAACAAGTTCACTCTTATCTAAGCGGATTAGGTTGCTCAAAAACTTGCAAAATGGTTAATTTTCAGAACTGAATATCCAACTTGAAGGTGTTTTTTTCATTTTCCCCCGTTACTTCGCATTTTGGATATGTGTTTCGTGAAGTCTAATGGATTTGGATAAGTATAAAGTTTCAAAAACCCAAGTTCTGAGTGCAATAAATTCAATATATAGCTTCATAAGCTACGAATTCTTTAGTATCATTCTAATCCGATGGGTATTAGTTAAGAATTCTTGTTCATTTACGACTGCATCAATAGTAATTGATTTTACCTCCTCAGTAGTAGATTTCTGTACCACATGTTTAAACATTAAACAAGCAAAATCACAATTCAGCTTCCTAAATTAATTTTTTGTTAAATGTAAAATCAGGCATTAAAGTCCTTTTTTAGCAAAAAAATGCTGGAAAACTACCTAAAAAAACTACGTTCAAAAGGTGCAAAACCAACTTATTATATATATATATATATATATATATATATATATATATATATATATATATATATATATATATAGCCCTGAAGAGCCCTGAACTGTTTACGAATATATCATAGAACTGCATAAATAGCTTATATACCTCGTTTAAAATTGGAATTTGGGAAATGGGATGTAGAAAAAGTTAGGTTTTGACTTATTTGATTTCTGAGCTTTAATGCTAATAAAGAAATGCATATTTTCTTAAATTTCATGTATTGGGCTTATAAAATCTCACATTTTGGATCTAATTCGTCCATGAAATTTTAATGACGTTATCAATTGTAGATATGGTGTTATAATTCATTACTTATTTCAATTCCAAATTTGACTTATTGAGTTCCAATAACGTTTTTAAATTTTCCTGGATTATTCCATGCATTCATGAACTCTCATCTTTGGATTATTACAGGATTAAGATGAATTGTCAGATTAATATTAACTAATGATATTCATGGGAAATAGTATATGTACGTATTATAATCAGTAGCCTCAGTGAAACTACGAGAAATGTTATCGTGCACTCTCCTATATGATAGGATTTACGAGGAGTACGTGCAAACGTAAATGATACATTAAATACATACTGACACAAATCCAGCAATATTCACTATGATGAAGCAATTCAGAGCAATGCACTGAATAATTCACCAGTACAAAGCAGTAAAGTGCATTTTAAGAAACTCTTGTTTGAATTTCTCTCCCGGATTCGGCATCAAAGTTAAGACTTCAAACAGCTCTTTGGGATTTGTGAGAAAGCTTTTAAGAATAATTGAATGATGCTCTAAGATGAAACCCCCAATAGAGTCCACTTATTCACAGCAACGTAACCATCGAACTGCAGCACACAGATTTTATCCGAATACAATAAGAATTATTTCCAATACATAAAGACCTTAAAATAATGGCATTAGCATTGAAAACGCTAAGAATAAATTCAGATGTCACCTGTCAGTTGTTCATTTACTATTACAAGTTAATAGTTTCATGAAACCCAGTCATACTTACAGGGCCTCCGGGCCCCCTTCGGGGCGTAAGACCAGTGTAATTTCTTGTTTACGTACTGATTCATCGGTTATCGATACTTTTGAAACATTTTACATCTGAACAATCTATAAATCGATTATTTATTAATATGTATGAATTTAAAATGAATTTTAACCGTTTCAATTCATCTTTATATTCTCTAAATTCTTTCATTAGGAATGACACACCACAGACAGGAATAACTCGTTTTCCTATAACCAATCCTGCGCATTATTCAAAAACATGCAGTTTTTCGGAAATAATAATCGTAGTAATGGAAGTAGTAAGCGTAGTTAAAGGAGTAAGTCAAATCACCAGCATATTTGTAATCTATATCAACAAAATGGGTGTTAATATCTACCAGATAACCCTGATGAGAAAATTAAAATCAAATATACGTACAAATACACAGCCACAATCAGTGTATTGAAATATACTACCGCAGAAAAAATCTTGATGAAATATGTAGAAACTTTTTGTAGTTTTGTTACGATATCGTTGGCACCCGTTCGCGAGCGTTTCGCCTCGTTTGTTTGTGTCAGTGTGGTGTCGTGTCGTAAACGTGTCGGGGGTGGGGTGCACAACCGGTGTGGCTGGTCGCGGCCCCGGGCGGCCGTTGCTGGCTGGCGATGGCGGGGGCGAGGCCGTCGAGGCCGCTTTACAAGGCATCGTAAAGCGCGGCTCCAACAGGTGAAGCCGCTCGCGCCCAGCCTCCTCCCGGGTCGAACCCCGGCCTTCGGTTCCGTTCTGGGCCCCCCAACACGTGTTGCAAGCGGCCAGCGAACGTTCGCTTTATCTTACCCGTATATCGAACCCGCTTCAATATTTTGATTTGTTTTGTAACTGAGGGCGTGAATAAAATGTTTTGCTATTTTAGTATACTGCAGTTTTGAGATTAGATCTGCTTCAAGAGAATTTTATTGGTCGAATGAGAAGGAAATTTAGAGTATAATTCTAAACTTCGTTTTAAAAAAATGTGTTTGTTTCAATTATGTAGATTTAGATACAACATTAAGACAAATATTTTAAAACAAATTTCTGAGAAATTCAGTAACTTAATAATTAACTTTGTTTCTTCAGTTATATGTAACAACGAGTCGACTTATTCAAATTTTAATTTTCGTTAATTTTGTTCACAGTTATATTTCACGTCACGTTTATCATATCACTAATGAGAGCTATGATTCTCTTCTCAAAGAATGAGGAAATTAATTTTGAGGTCGTTTGCTTACCTCGAAACAGGAGATTAAAATCGGATACCAATACTTCAATGTTATTCAATACCTTCAATTATGTATCGCATTAATACGCTTGATATTTAATTGTAACTCTAGGGATCGGAGCATTATTACCAGTTGAATGTAAACAAACATAGAAACTGCTTCGTAGCTAGAGTTAAACAACAATATTTTTATCGACGCAAAGTAATATGTCAGTAAGTACTGTAGATCCTTGTTAATTAAAATACAGAGTGTACATAATTTATTAAAAATGTAAAGCAGACGAACAGCAGGCAGTAGAGCCGTAGGAGGCGCAGAGACTAGAATTCAGTCCATTCACACTTGTCTTACATAGTGTGCCCATCGTCAAGAATTCTCGTGTTGCACATACTGCAATGAGTCCCATAACGATACCAATCGCACCAAATCACAAATAGTATATTTTTTAAAATTGACAACTTCAGTGACAACGAATTAGTTCCTGGAAAGTACCTACTTAATAACGAGTTTATAAGTACTCTTGAGAACTGCGTTTTTGCGGCCCAATTTATGAACTTCAAGGTACATTTTGAATTATTTATTTTTTTACATTTTTTATCGTATTTACATTACGTACATATTTATATATTTGTGTACGCCACGTTACGTATGTTTTACTACAGGAATTAGCTAATTGAATGTTAAATTGGATTTCATAATGCATAACGTTAATGCTTTCACTAAATAAAATGTACAAATACGAGAAGAAATTATGAAATACTAATGCAGTAAAACTGTCTATGAATAAAGAAATATGATTCCACTAAAATCCGTCCTGGAAATTTCTACTACTATAAGGGGATGGAGAGGCAATTTAAGTTTAGAAGGAATTTATCAAAGACAACTTTATACAACTTCAATAAAAAACTTTATTCGTTGTTCATAATAAGAATGGGGAGTAGTAATGGCAACATCTGTTTGAATTCTTGACGTTGGACGTTGCAGAGGCGACATTTTGTTACCATCAAATGAGTATTAAGAGATGAAGGCGACTCGCCCTAATGATATTTATCATGCTCAGTTTCGTTTCTCAGTCGCCCGCCGCGAACTTGTGTATGTAACATGCATTTTTGGTGCGTTCTCGACTCCAAACTAGGGCTTCTAACTACATGGATACAGAACGCTCGTACACGATTTTTAAATCCATGGTTGTCTGTGAATGTAAGAACATGTACGCAGACTAGCTCTGACGTGTTTAGAAATACTATAAAATTCTGAACATTTGAGATTTTTTTCAGGTCGTCTTCTGGATAAATTTGGGTTAACTATTTAAATGATTCATTTGGCTGGACAATTATATGTACGACGAAACATTTATAAACATTTTAAAAAAACTTCCAATCATCAAAATTGTGTGATGAAATGCGTTTCGCCTGCTTGCAATTCAGTGTGATCTCGATCTTGCACATGGCGAGGACGTTCAGAATATAACGGTGCCTTACCGCCTCCCCTACTTAACTTTCAGCAAAAACTATATTTAGAACTTTGGACATTTTGGGGTTTATTAGGAAATAAACTTCTCTCAGTGAAATGAACGCAATTCCTTTATTGGATTCCATGAGTAAATATAAAAAAGCTCAATCTTCTCCCTTATTTCATAAAAGTGGAAACAAACCAACAGTTAATCTGAAATATGTTCCTTCTGATTAAATTAACCATTTATTAAATTATCTTCATAAATCCTTGGGCTAGAAACATATCCATTGGATCCTTGAACTAAGCCCATTATTCGTACACCCAAATCAGTGCTGGAAGACTTACCTGTATATTCGTGTATGTGAGTTCAACGTATCTGAATTTGTTAAAAGTATACTACTACATTAATTCTATGTAAACTACATGAGGAGTCTTAGAAGAAAACATCACGCTGCCATTTTCGCCTCACCCGCAGCAATCAGCGAATGTCGCATACACGGTGCAGGCACTCGCAAGCAGCACGTTACTCAAGTCAATTCTTCGTTTCTGTTTGTCTTTGAAAATCATTGCTTAACGATTTCTGCTTTCTTTTCGAGATGCATCACATCATCTCGAAATCGGAAGCGGGCGAGGTTGCATCGTACGGGTGCGAAGCTGTGCTCGAGTCGATATTGCATGTGGACGATTCGGGTGCCAGCTCGCACTTCTTGAATTCTGTGATTGATACATTGAATCTTTTATCAGAACAATATTGTATTTAAAGCTGTGAAAGAAATACGTATGATGTAGAATTATGATTATAATTCTGCATTGTGCTGTTTACTTATCATTAGAGCACGGTATGATACTTGTACTCTGAGTTCACGAGCAAGATGGCTCGTGCAATAAAACTTTTCTTTCCAGTGAGTTACTTTTACTGTAAAAAACCTTCGTCAAATCACCTTCTTCCCTTAATCCTTCAACTCCGACAGCCATTAACTTTCAGGAATTAACATAATATAAGTTGATATTTTTATTGTATTTCAGCGGTGCATTCAAATAAAGAAATTGCAGGTAAGTCCGGCAAGTAATAAAAAGTCCTCACTCTGAGATTCCTCGTGGAGACAACTATCTGCGAATGTTGATAGCACAGCGCAACCTTATAAGGAACATACAAATGCAATGAAAATTTAATAAAATATTAATTTAAAATGAATACAACTAAAGCAGTAAGCAACTAAATGAACTAATAGATAATTAAACTACACCAGTAAATAAACTAACGTAAAATTAAAGAGTGCACATAAAAATGAGAAATCGATCATAACAAAAGTTATTGTTGTAAACAGTTATCAGCGCTGGAATGTACACGGGTATTCATTGGCAATAATCTTGAGTGTGATTACTCCAAGAAACCAAAGTATATTGTTCCCCAACACCGATGATAAACACTTGCGAGTATTCCAGAGAGAAATGGTTTTCTTCGATAATTTATCTATGGTAAAAATACAAAAACAAGAGTTATGAGTACGAATTTAGGATTTTATAAACATCACTTTAAGGTTTTGAAAGATCGACTTATCCCTTTTTAGATTTTTATCATTATTCTAACCAAGTTAGTACCATGCTGAACAATAATTGCAAAAAATAATATTTAAATTACTAACTCATATTATTCAATATATTTCTTCTCCTTAAAGTTCTCCTTAAAAAGTAAGCACGAAAAATGTAAGAAAAAATGTCAAGTTCTTAAATATTCCATTGAGAATTAGCATCCACGTCAAAAAGTAACTATAAGAAGAGCTATTACTATGATCGCCCATGTATAATTCTAGAATATTTCGTGTAAAGGACTACCTGTTCGATACAACATGAACTTCACTCACGACCAAAGTAGTTGACGCGTCCGGAAATATTAAATACTTAATGTGTGAATATATTAAATATTCATGCACTCACCCCCACGCGGACGGAGCGCACGTTCGCGTAATTGGACGTTCTGACCATCGTGAACTGAGTGCGCCACCAGCGAATTTAGCGGTAATTTACCAGCAGTGAGAATACAGAACGAGTATTTGTTCCGTGCTCGTTGAATGTTCACCCACTGATATACCGGCAACTGGCGGCTTACCCCCGACCTAACTGTGAACAGCAAATACTGGTGGCGTGCTCGGGAACATGGCTTTTTTATGATGATATTAATTGTTCGGTCATGCCGGGGCGACAACTGATAAGGTCAATAGTACCGTAAGTGTAATATATGTTTTTGCTCTTGAGGTTGTGGTGATCTTAACCTGCTGAATTGAATGGCGAGATTCGGCGCCGACCTACCGTCGGCTAGTGGGATTTTCTCCAACCAGGTTCTCCCACCATCGCCTCTGCCTGGACGATACGTTCTAAGTTCCTGACTTTTCTCTCGGCATGAGTGGTAGTGAAATGCTTGTAAGTATGTGTGTGTAAGGAGTGAAAATAGAACAAGGAATGGGAAGGAAAGATCGCGCGCGGTCCGTGGCCCGTTTGGTAGGGTACTGCTCTGGCATTCGCCTGGCGTTGATCGGAGAAACCACGAAAAACTACTGATCAGAGCAGCCGGCCGCTAGAATTCTCCTCCAGACAGCGACTGAATTCGACCTAGCTATATAGCTAATGTCGAAAATCCTACCACTGTCAGGTCGCGAACTCAGGACCTCCTGGTCAGAGGCACTGAAGTGACATCAGTTGACGTCCTGAGCCACCTGTCCTAGATTGTCTTTTTTGGGTTGGCGTCAGTGGTAGCTGGTGCACCAACAAATTGGGGATAGCTTCATCGACTGACGGGAATTTAATTTCAAAACCTGAAATTATATAATAAATCTCAAGCAATTCGTATAAATTAAGGAAAAATAAGTGTAATAACGCTTTACATTATATTACTTACATTAACATTGCTTAACATTGCTTACATGATATTGTAGTTAGTGTCCGTGTCAGGTATGGTCATCACCAGCGCACATGATTCTAGCGTCGGTTTTCAAGGCGCCTGAGTTTTTGTATTAGTTCTGCACTGTTGGGATTAGAATTCACACAAAAAAGAACGAACTATCAAATTTACATCAAATGAAAATAAATTCCCAAGCATAATAAAAATGAATGAAATACATCAAGAATTGACTGAACTTCTGTACATTCAATAACACGCAAATCCGCATAATTAAAGCAGCTAGTTTCAAAAGACAGAAAATTGGTATTTTCCTCGGAGTCCTTCAAGGGTGGCCAGGTTCCCCACTCCCCTCTAAGAGGAGACTAATCATACCCCTCCACTCGAACGAGCGCTGCGCAGTGCAAGGCGGAGTCTCTATCTTACGAACGTTGCAGTGCCAACACAACGGTGGCCCAATGTTGAAGCATTGGGTCGCGCAGCCAAAGAGAAAACGCTGTAAAAATGCTTAAGAGCGAGACTAGTGCATTGGCAACGAGCTCACGAGACACCGCCTGGAGAGGGTGCTCGACGGGCGTTCTTTGATTTCAATATGATATGTATGAGATCATTTTGACCAATATATGATATATATCGATATTGCTTGCAACATATCGAATATTGAACGACTTTGAATAGACTACATTTGTTTATAATACATTATAAGTTTTTGTTTCGATCATCTGGGGGTTGTCCAATCGTGAAATCAGGCAGTAGCCACCATTCACTGACATTCAATAACGCAAATGAGACCTTGCCAGTCATTGGGTTGGTTTTTTTTTTTTTTTGTGTTTCCGGGCGCGTCAACTGCTTTGGTCATTAGTCCCGTTAGTGTAGTGCATGTTTTTTCTCGGGAGATGGCGGTGATCTTCCCCGCTGGATGGCGAGATCCGGCGCTGACCTACCGTCTGCTAGTGGGGTTTCCCCCTAACCAGGACTCTCCCACCAGCGGGGCACCGCCCCAGCCGGGACAAGCTCTAAGCTCTCGACCGGTCTCCTGGAATGTGTGGTAGTGTAGTGCATGTTAGTGTAAGTGTGTGTGTAAGGGGAGAGGATAGGACAAGGAAGAGGAAGGATAGATCGCGCGCGGTCCGTGGCCCGTTTGTTAGAGTACTGCTCGGGCATTCGCCTGGGTTGATCGGAGAAACCACGGAAAACTACCGATCAGAGCAGCCGGCCGCTAGAATTCTCCTCCAGAGAGCGACTGAATTCGACCTACCTGAAAAGCTAGTGTCGAAAATCCTGCCGCTGTCAGGACTCGAACCTAGGACCTCCCGGTCAGAGGCGCTGCAGTGACTCAGTTGATGCACTGAGCTACCACTCCCGGTGCAAGTCATTGGGGTTTGCTCGTTGGCAGTAGGCTCAAGAGTGTAGTGCTTTCGTCTTCTCGCTAGAGCAATTTTATCGATTTGCCATCTATGATCGCATATAGTTTTCACGAATATTATTCATTATCCGTTGGCTTCAATGAGAGAAACTGATCTAACCGATCATATTTGTTATGCCAGAATTGTGGATGGAAAATGTATTCACAGAAGTCGGGATCTCAGCTGCTCAGGCTTTTATCAGCTAGGTTACTCGGACCACATTATTACCATTTAATTTGTCTTGAATTTAAACTCATTTGACATTTGTAAAATTCATATTTCACAGGAAATACTTGATGAACACTCTAACACATTATCATTATTCATAAAATTAATATTAGAATACGGAAATGGAATACATAATGAGTAATCACTTGAAGTACACGATCGCTAGTTGAGTGAGACATAAAAATTACGAGTTTTGTGTACTTTGAAAAGTGTCGTAGTATGATTAATCTGACAATAGGGAAAGCCGAGGCTGGTTGGCACACGGGGTTCGTTAACACTCAGGCCACGTAGTTTTCATAAGTTCTAGCTTTGTGTCACGTGCCTTTTACGACCTCACAAACTTCCTAAAGAAGTCCCGTTATGATCATTGCAACGATGATTTTTCTCAAATGGCTTTAGAGTTTGGAGGGTAAGGCCATTTATTAGGTCATTGATTGTCGTCTGTAAATTGTAAAGAGATTTTTGCTTCTCTTTTCATTTTCTTGTCTTACTACATAAGAACACAATGTTTGTAATCAGCAATTTTTACATTATTTTTCTTAACACATTACTTTACGCTACAGTCCATGTTTTGTGGCTACTTGATACCGAAAAATCGATTGACGGCCAAACGTCTGTCCGTCAGTTCGTCTGCCTATCTGTGGTGAACGCTAGGGCTTAACCCGTTGAGACGATTTTCTCCAAAAGTTTTATTCTCCGATCGATATGAACGACCAAGAGGCCCTGAGATTTTGAAAAGAACATTTTGATTTTTCGAGGTATTTTACATTAAGTCTTAACGTTTTAAAAACTTCTAAAATATGATTCTAATTTTTTGATTAAACTTTGCTTTCGGAGATTATAAATGACACAATTAAGAGAATGGCGGACTCGATTTCGTTTTAATACCTGATTTTTCGAAAATTGCAAAAATTTCTGTATTTTCAAAAATTGCAACATTGCAAAAATACATATGACGAGATTTTTTGTTAAATAAAATGTTATAAAAATAGGATTGATAAATAAGATCATTTACAAGTTGTTAGGAAAGCGAGTAGTTTTCGTGTAATTCCTGCTTGAAGTTAACGCAATTTTTAAAAGAATTCTCATAAACGATTTCAATTTTTTTCACAGAATCAGCAAAGCACTGTTAAAAGATGGAAAAGACCTCTCTGAAGGTTGAACTTTCTAAATTATCGAAAATTGCAAAAGTTAGAAATAATGCAAGGACAGGATGTGCTGTTGTAGCACCTCTAGTTCAGCATAAACCAAGGCTTGAATCAAGCTCTTAAATTTCGTGCGTGCTTTTTAGTTTCGAGTTTCCTTGCCACCTCTACGGTCTTTCTTAAACAGGAAGTCAGCTCGCGGGTGGTGTCAGTCAGCCCCATCATCTGTCTACCAATCACATAAACAAAATAAATCTATTTTCTGATATTTTTCACACCGAGGATAAAATCACCAATACAGGCCACAATTAAGAATTTTCGTAGTTTTGTACAATTCTTGGGCGACATTTGTAAATTTGTTTTGTGGAACACAAAGGCCATATTTTTTAATAGATTCGTTGCCTAAAATCGCCAATTTTAATTTTTTCGTTTTTCTATTAACTTATTTCCAAACCCCGATTTTTCATTTAAAACTTGCAAAATTTTGTTTGAAGATACTCCAATGGCAACGATCAATCGATAGAAAGATAGTATGTCTGAGAACAAAAGATCAAAAAATGTCTTTCATTTAATTATTTAATGACAATAAAAATTTGTCAGCTAGTCAGAATTTAAAATAAGGGAAAGAAAGAAAGACCTTCATGTTAATTGTCACAACTGTAAGGCATAAGCTCCACATCCTGTAAGATAAAACCTAGTGGGAAGCTTTCAATTCTTAGTTTTCAAATTCTGTGCTTGTATTGGCCACCACTGACGCAGTGACTTGCATTTTGGCCTTGCTCGTCTTCCGCAAGTTTAAGTTCTCTTTGTCACAAAGCTTGAAACAATTAACTGGAAATACCTACTCAATCCTCCGAGAAGAAAAGCATTTTTGGTTGAAACTGGTTAAGGACTAATTGAATCAAATTTAACACATATTTTAAAATACTTAATTTTCAAATTGAAAACCATTGCTGTTGTTTATAAAATTGTTTGCATTTATTTAATATCAATAAAACACTGAAAAGTAATTCATTTTGACATCACACTCCATATTCCATACGTCCATTCTGCATTCCTCCATACCTCCTAACTTGTGTAAACTAGACCGGAGTTGCGTCAAAAAATTGAAAACCTCTACACTTGAGGCAATAAACAATGATTTAACACAAAAATTCCTAATGCCTTTCAAGAATTGAATAACCAGGATTGCCATCACTGCTCATATTCCCAAATAAGAATTTAAAGAAATACGAACATTTTCTTATCGAAATATGGATATTCTGTGGTGTCCAGAAATATAAATATGTTGAAAAAAATATATGGAAAGATGACTGGTCCAACGTCCTGCAATTTTATAACAAGTGGTGGTAGGACGAAGTTCAGTCTTTCTAGGAATATCTGTAACGATTTGAAAATGATAATAATATTATCAAAATCTGGAAATTACTAGAAGAACCCAGCAGACGGTTTCCTGTTCTCTCTCTCTCTCTCTCTCTCTCTTTCTTTCTCTATCTTTTACACACTCTTTCTCCCTCTCTCCATCCTGCGCCGCTCGCTTGTCGTGTCCTCCTCGCCCGACGTCACACGACAACGCCCAGCAACAATGAAGCCCACCTGGATTGAGAATTACACTGAACTGAAGCGTCACTTAGTGGATTGCTCTTGCAATCATTAATTACAAACTTTTTTAATCCCACTTCAGTTGTAAGGTATCAGTGTTCGAAAATCGAGGTGAAGAAGCGGGAGCACAAGGTGGGAAACGCGGAGGCGGAGGTCGCCGTCGGGTGAAATGGAGCAATGGTGGCGAAGGGGGAGACAGGGGAGAAGGCAGCGGCGAGGGCGATCGCAGGGCGGCAACGGGGCGGCAGACGAGGAAGGCGACATGGGCCCCGGAAGACGGGTGAGCGCGATAATGTGAACAACCGAGAACCGGAACAAGGCCGGGGGGGGGGGCGCCAGTCGTCTGCGGCGCGGGCGTGTGCGGGGAGGACAAGGAGCTCGGAGGGGGGTGTGTGTCGAGAAGGTGAATCAGGGCCAGAAGGAGGGGGGGAGGGTACGGGGCGGAAGCGGGGCGTGAGGAGGCGGCGGGGGAGATGAGGCAGGGCTGGCGAGGCGGGGTGAGGACGGAGTGGAGGGCGGGGCTGAGGGAGTCGCGGGGCGTGGGGGGGGAGGCGAGGGCTGCAAGGGCGCGAGGCGCCGCAGGGCGGAGAGTATCGACCGCGGAGGGGCGCGGGGCCCGTGGCGGGGGGCGGAGGGCGGGGCGGGGCGGGGCGAAGGAGCCGTGGGTAGCTGGCGGGTACCTCCGCCTCCATTGATTCATGGCTCCCTGGGAGTCTTCCAAATCGCAGCCCCTCGCCGCCGCCGCCGCCCAATGTCGCCCTCGCCAGCCCCGCAAGCGCCATTCTCTCCTCGCTCCTTGCCGCCGCTGCCGCCGCACCTTCTCCCAATTTATTGCTGTATTTTTCGGTCCCCTAGGATGACGCTTCTCTATGTCTTCGTTTGCCTAGGTTTTGGTAGTTCCGTGCAAAAATAGGCAGTGTATCCCATAATTGGTACAATCTTTCTTCATGTACTATGAATCTGAGCTTTTCTTTCAGTGGAATCTTGTAAGGTTAGCGACTAGATATTTAGTGGGTAAAATATGTGAGAAATGCATAAATTCTTTGCATGCAAATGTATGTCTATGATTTCTAATGCAAACATTTTTTGGAAATAGTATTATGGGGATTAGCATTACCTGGAGGAGGGAGGCACAGAGGCTCACCAATGATTGTTTTGTATAGCTTTCAATTTTTTAGGAAGCTAAAAATCATTGTGTTTATTACGCTCTTTTATTCAAAATGATGCAATTTTTTACATGTGTTTATTAGAAATTGAGTATTAGTGACTTTAATTGTAGGTTAAAAAACAAACTGGATAACTGAAAATTCATATAAACTTCGAAATATGTTGTGAAGTCTTAGAATATTATAGTTTCATGATGTAATAAAAATATAAAATTTTACATAAAAATGTAATAATTGTGTAATTCATATTAAATGATATATTTATAGCGGGATTGATGACAAGGGAATGGCACTATTCTAAAAGTTTCTTTTTGGGAATTTTATTAAAGCTCCTATTAAAATAACTGATTTTCTTATACGTTCGTAATACGGAATTAATATTAGAATTAATCTCCATTAAATATAATTCGTTTCTCCTCTTGTAAAGTTGAATGGACATATCCGCTTTATTGCGATTTTAAAACGAGGTGCCGCTTGCAAACTTTGAAGGACGAAGTAGATGCGGGCTCCAAATATATCCTCCATTCTCGCCCCAATCTCCACTGAGTTATTCACGTTGTCAGTTTCAACATGATGAACCCCTCCCGGTCTCATAACTGTCACGCGACATTTGTCAAGTGTGTGTAGAACGACGTTTCTGGAGGCGAGGACTGCCTGAGAGGGATTCAGTTACGCCTTCTGAGGCTATGTAAGTACGAATGATTATGCGATATTAAATTCTGATTTCATTTATTGTGTTTCTTCTACCTCATCGCAAATGCAGGGAATTGGAACCAACAGCTGCGTCTTTTCCGAGAGTGTTATTGATCCGTAATGGGTCTGTGAGAATGCGGAGGGAAAGATACCGTAAGCTCCCGAATCTCCCGTTTCTTCTCAATAAGACACTTCTCAAATCTCTTAATGCTGGGTCGTTATAGAAATATTTACTTGAAATGAATATGCCTACAATTCTGAAGTAACTTAGTCATAAAAAGCTCATTTTATTATGTTTCACGGCCAAACTGAAATTTTGTTTTTGTAATATGGAAGTCATTACTTAATCGTATGTAGGTATTCAAAATAAAACGTTTAATTTCTTTTAAAATTACAACTGTTATGAAAATTAAAACATTAAAATGATTTTTTTGTATTATTTCATATTTTTATATTTTTGTGTCGCATTAGCTACAAACGAGATTTTAATTTCAGTATCTCTTACCGTTGCACAAAGTATTGAAAGAATGAAAAGAAATGAAAATAAAATGTAGACATAAGTGATATAGAATTGCGCCACGTGTTTCCGTTTTGAAATTTAATAAGTAAAAACATTTCTATACTCATAATTTCTTTGAGCGATTTACTTTTAGGAAGCAGAAAAATAGCCCAGCTTCATGTGACTCGTTTATCCATATGAGTATATATGTATCAAAATTCTTACATATATATATATATATATATATATATATATATATATATATATATATTGTGACATACCCATATGTTACATTAAAATAAACTAACATTTATTTGTAGACAATATGGTGGAACATGCATTACGAAATATCACGAGAGCTAGAGCTTAGCAACGACCGTGAATAAACAATGTAGTTTTTGTTTTTTTGTAAATGCGTTAACAGTTCTGGATGCCGAAAGTAGAAAATTTAGGATTGGGCGAAGAAGTTTAGACGATAAAAAGGTCAGCTACACCAAAATATAACGAACTTATGGATTGGCTGGGTGAGAGAAGGACGGTCAAATGTTATGGAAAAAATGAAGGTAGTTTAATACGAAGTCTTCGAGGGATGAATCATGCAAGAAGATTTCATTCTGCACGGCAACGCGCTTCTGAACTGATCGTAGGTTCGTGAGAGGGAACGAGTACAATCGAGATAGAATTGGGTTATCAGTGAAATTTTAAGGACAGTGAATGATA
The DNA here is from genome assembly GCA_964035755.1 of Teleogryllus oceanicus. NCBI lineage: Eukaryota > Metazoa > Arthropoda > Insecta > Orthoptera > Gryllidae > Teleogryllus > Teleogryllus oceanicus. The sequence continues at coordinate 109,565,010 of CAXIVR010000003.1, forward strand.
TTGCAGATATTTTCATGTGGAAGAAATATTGATGTATAAATTGGAACTTTGTCGGGAGCGGTAATCGAGTTCGGGACTATGTCATAGGACGTAATCGGGACTGATAATTTTGATAGTTTGAGACCAGCTTGGATAGGGGCAGAAGAGGATTTCGTGGAACTTTGGACTACGGCAAGCTCGCAAGATATTTCGACTGAGAAGTCTACGAGGAACATCAACGAAGAAAAGATAAGTTAACCGCGGTATAAATTGTAAATTGAAAGATACCTTGATCAAAGGCCTAAAAATTGTAAATTCACTAAATTGTTTGCTAAAAGCGTAAAAATAAACTTTGTTGAATTTTGTTCTTTAGAAAAGAAAGTGATATTTCATTTAGTCAATCCAAACAGAAATGAACTAGGAATAGAATCATTCTATTTCAGATTCCCAGCTGCGCTGTATAGTCGGCGGATCCTATAATCCATTATAGAGGTAATAAGGATTATAATATATCGTGACCCATTGACCCAGCAAGCCGGACGCTAAGATCTTTAGCAGATATAAATGTAGAGAGAGGAAATTTTGTATATCTCAATATATATATATATATATATATATATATATATATATATATATATACACACATACACAATGACTTACATTTACAATGCCTTGTATGTACTACATCAGAGATGATTAACACATCACTATTCACTATTCCTCTCACTCATGTCCTGTTTTCTCTTCTCTTGAAAGGGGCCTTTTCTCCCAAATTCACCATGGCGTGCTTCTCGATCCACCAGTCACGGCGATTCTTGTGTACTACGGACCCCTCGAAATAGTGTGCTTCTCATTTCATTCCTCTCTATCACCGGAGATCTGTTCCCTCTTCCCTTCTCTTCTTGTTTTCCTTGTCTACTGATTGATTTTTTCGTGTTTCCGGGCGCATCAACTGCTTTGGTCATAGTTCCGTTAGTGTAGTGCATGTTTTCTCTCACGAGATGGCGGTGATCTTCCCCTGCTGGTGAGATCCCATGCCGACTTACCGTCGGCTAGCGGGGTTTCCCCCTAACCAGGACTCTCCCATCTGCGGGGCACCGCCCCAGCCGAGACAAGCTCTAAGCTCCCGACCGGTCACCCGAAATATGTGGTAGTGTAGTGCATGTTAGTGTAAGTGTGTGTGTAAGGGGAGAGGATAGGACAAGGAAGAGGAAGGACACATCGTGCGCGGTCCGTGGCCCGTTTGTTAGGGTACTGCTCCAGCTTTCGCATGGTGTTGATCGGAGAAACCACGGAAAACTACCGATTCTGATCGGCTGCTCTGGCAGCCGGTCGCTAGAATTCTCCTCCAGATAGCTACTGCATTCGACCTTCCTGAAAAGTTAGTGTCGAAAATTCTGCCGCGTCAGGACTCGAACCTAGGACTTCCCGGTCAGAGGCGCTGCAGTGTCATCAGTTGATGTACTGAGCTACCGCTCCTGATTTCTTTGTCTATTTTTGTTATTTCCTTGCTCCATATCTTTAAAGTACTCTCATCGTATTTCCGCAATAATATATTTATTTTCTCTCAGTGTGTCCCGTCCATTTATTGGTTCATTTTTTACTTCTTTTAGTTAGTAAATAATGTTTTAAAGTTGCGCTTCTTTCCTGGCACAGTTTACATTTTCTTTCTCTTTCTTCTAGCAGATATTTTCTTGCCCCTTCCGTGTTTACTCACCTAATTATTGCTTTTGTTTTTATATCCTTCCATAATCTACTTGCTTTGAGATATTCAGTGAATAGTTTAGTAGATAGAATTTTAATTTAAATTATTTGATTGGCTTCATTTAAATACCAGACTGAAGAAGATATTGAACAGAGGGAATGAAACTGACAGCTATAGAGAACCAATAAAACTATGCGTTGTATTTATTTTATAACTCAAAAACGTTTGAAGAACAAGTACAATAAAATATATTCAAAATTACAAATAGGCACAGTTTACTTAGTACATGTTCAAAAATATGCAAGCATAATTTGACATTATTTGATATAAGAGGACGATTCTATGATCAACCCCACTGATGTAAAAACATCTGCGGCCCCAATAAATGAAAGGCAGCATTCAGATTCGCGCCTGTTAAAATATCGTATTACAACAATTTAAAAATGTTCTTTGTAAATGTAATTGATATTTTAATTACACTTCAGCAAAATCTACGAACTCGAACAAGTATTAGAATCTGTGGATATGCATTATGTATGAACAAAAATATGGTAATTTAAAGCAACGTTTTTGTTTCCATTCAGAATAACACAGCCCCCCTTCCCAGAGGAGCTCTCCGTCCAAACTTCGTAAGTTTCAAAGCGGCCCCTCCTGGCAGCGCGGAGACAAAGCCTACGGCCCGCGCTGCCACTCGTTAGCCCGAGCCGGCGCCCCCTCCCCCCGCCCACGCCCCCTCACGCACCTCTGATGGCTGCGCTCCCTTCGCCGGCCGCTGGGCCGTCGCGCTTGATCCACGTGCCGCCTCCGTCTTTTGTTCGCCTTCAAGGATTCCTCTCCCTATAACGTTGTTGCCATTCTTTCATTGGCTCTCCCTTTCAGTGCAACCGCCATCGCGGCCAAGGCTTTCATGCTGCCATCCATACCTTCTTCTCCAGCCGTTTCTGTGAACCAACGTGTCCCCGCTGTCCTTCCCGCCATCCAAGGATACTGGACTCCAGACTACTGTCGTGCGTGACTTTTCTCTCGCCATCCTTCCCCTAGCTCTTTCCCTACTTACTGTGCTTAGACCGGGAGAGGTGGTTCAGTGCATCAACTGATGTCACTGCAGTGTCTCTGATCACCAAGTCCTAGGTTCACGTCCCGACGGCGGATGTATTTTTTTTCGACACCAGCTTGTCTGCTAGATCGAATTCAGTCACTTCTGGAGGATAATTCCAAGCGGCCTGCGGCCCTGATCGGCAGTGTTCCATGGTTTCTCCGATCAAAACAAGGTAAATGCCGGAGCAGTACCCAAATAAACGGGACACGGACCGCGCGAGAGCTTTCCTTCCTCTTCCCTACCCCTTACACACACACACACACACACACACATGCACTATATTACCACACATGGCGAGAGACCAGTCGGAGCCTTAGAACTTGTTCCGGCTGGGGCGGTGCCCCGCTGGTGGGAGATATTTGGTTCGCCAAAAATCCCGGTAACCGACGGTACGTCGGCGCCGAAGCTCGTCATCCAGCGGAGGAAGATCACCGCCACCTCCCCGATGAAAAACATGCACTACACTAACGGGACTAATGACATCAGTAGTTGTGCCCGGAATCAGAATCAAATCAATCAATCCCGCCACTTAAACTATAGTAACACAAATGTCAAGAGACCATTCGAAAACTTAGAGCGTATTCCGGCTGTGGTGATAACTCTTTGGAGAAATACGTGTAAAAGAAAAACTCCTCAGGTCGAAATGTACCGACTCGTATTAGGTCCGCGCCAAATCTCACATAGTAGCGGTGAAGGAGCACCGCCATCTCCCGGGGTTTAACATACAGAACACTTACAGGAATAATGACCATTGCCGTTGACGCGCCCGGAAACACGAAATAAGCAATTAATCCACCGTCTCGGGAGATTAAATCCCCTTTTCACCTCTTCACCCATGACGTCTTCCCTTCCCTGATGTCGCACCCAAAACTTCAGCCGTGCCCGCTTCTCTCGGTTACTCCCACCCGAGTTAGACATTTCTGCTTTCAGGACACCTACCCTGCCGCCTGTGCTGTCCACACTACTGCCAGTTGCACCCACGGCTTCATTCCCACTGATTCAGTCGTCGCCCTCCACGCCCCGCTGATTCCGCCCCCCCAGCAGCCGGCGCGAGGCGGCCGGCGGGAGCCGTCAGCGGGCGGAGGGACGGGCGCGAAAAATCAATATTAGATTAAAACAAGAGTCGGGCGGCAGCGAGCAAACGCGGCCGCGAAACGCCCTCTAGCGGCTCGTAAAAGCCCGCGAGCGCCGCCGCTCCCCTCGCCCCGCGCGCCCCAATTGGCAAAGAGGATCCGCGCTCGCTATACTCCCGCCACATGCGACGGCGCTGCCGGCGCCGTTGGCACGTGGCTGAGCGGCGCCGGCGGCTTAGCGCCGAATGCCTGTTTTGTCGACGGCGACGGCTGTTTCCAGAATTTTGTATTGGATGACTCTGCGGCGTTAAGCGGCTTGGTCGTATGCAATTGTAAATTCTGAAGCTCAGCGGATTTGATGCCGTCTGGTTGATTGAAGCTTTTAGCGGCGGATTTTATCTTTCTCTGCGGATCCATAAATGGCGTTTTCTGATTTCAATCTTCTATTTCTGTTCTTTCCTCAAAGCAATTTGCATGAATGAAATAAATTCAAGGCAATGGACATTTTATAGAAAAAGATTTGGAGATAGAGAATTACAATTCCATTGTGGTCCCCAAAAGTAGATGATTTAGGATTATGAACATACCAGGAATACTTCCCTTTGAATTAGAGTGCACTGACAACTAACTGATAAAATATATCATACAAACTTGTACAACGTTATATCTGCTTTGAAATATTAAAGTCTGACATTTAAAAAATAAAAAAAATTCTTTAATTCCCCGTGATTTCATATTAAAGCCATTAGATTTGCATTCAAAGAGAGATTTTTATTGAAAAATAATTTAGCTTAAAGGAAAGAGAAAACAATAGGCTGTACCTAATGCCATTTTTTAAAATAGAAATAACAAACAGCAAAATATGGTCGCGAACATGAGTATTGGTTTTATTCGAATTAATTTGAAAAAATGATCATACGCATTTATCGGAGCCCACAATAAAATTCGTTCTTCTATTGTGATTCGGGATACTAGAACAATACGATTCCCGGTAAGTGACGTGGCTGCTCTCAGCTTCTCTGGTGCATACTAATAAACATAGCACCACTTGTCATATAACCACATAAAAATCATCAAAAATCTTGTCAGAAAATTTACAAAATCAAACCGTAGTAAAAGCAGATATACTAATTATAGGATAATTCTTCCATTAAGAGTGAAAAATGATGCAGTTTTGTCGCGTGATCGTCCAGACGAAACATATAATTGATCCCACAGTCATTGTGTAAAAGTCAACGAAACAAATCACGGAATTGCTTCCAACTCAACACAATTGATCCGTGAGAAAATTCAGTAAGGGAAGACAGCGTTGTTCCGCGATTGGGAACGCAAGGACGGGGCGATTTGCCACTACAAGTCACGAGGTTTCCCTGGGCCGCCGTGTCCGCTAGCCCGTAGACTACGGTTGCCAACAATGGAGGACACTCGATAAGCGAAAAAAACAACAAAATACAAAAAAACGCATCAACACGTTTTTTGTAAATAGTTCATTTACACTAACATTAGTTCTATTTGTTTATTATCTCTATTTACGACCGGTAGCGGTAGCTCAGTGCATCAACTGATGTCACTGCAGCGCCTCTAACCGGCAGGTCCTAGGTTCGAGTCCTGACGGCGGCAGGATTTTCGACACTAACTTTTCAGCTAGGTCGAATTCAGCTGCTGTCTGGAGAAGAATTCTAGCGGCCGGCTGCTCTGATCGGTAGTTTTCCGTGGTTTCTCCGATCAACACCAGGCGAATGCCGGAGCAGTACCCTACCAAACGGGCCACGGACTGCGCGCTATCTGTCCTTCCTCTTCCTTGTCCTATCCTCTCCCCTTACACACACACTTATACTAACATGCACTACACTACCACATATTCCGGGACACCGGTCGGGAGCTTAGAGCTTGTCCCGACTGGGGCGGTGCCCCGTTGGGGGGAGAGTCCTGGTTAGGGGGAAACCCCGCTAGCCGACGGTAGGTCGGTGCCGGATCTCGCCATCCAGCGGGGGAAGATCACCGCCATCTCCCGTGAAAAAACATGCACTACATTTACGGGACCAATGACCATAGCAGTTGACGTGCCCGGAAACACGAAAAAACCAACCAATCTATTTACGATTCGAGTATACAGATTCGTTCATAAAATGCAGATGGAGATGGTCTGAGCGTCTCTTTCTGATTTGTGTAACCAGACAGAGACACTATCATGCTTGTGTGTTTCAGAGTTCAGGGAAAGGTAATTCATATTTTCTATTCTAATGTAAACAATAAATGATACAACGTAGTAGATGTTAATTATGTGATAAAATAAATGCAAAAAATTTACTAGAAGGAGAAAATTTAATATACAAAGGAGCACGAGAGGATGACGTCAATTATTGACGTCAATGGAGAACTGTCCTCTAAAATGGAAAATTGATGGATTGTTAGTGATTCCGGGCGTGTCAACTAAGGAGGTTATTAGTACCGTAAGAGTAGTGCATGTTTTTCATCGGGAGGTGGCGTTGATCTTCCCCCACTGGATGGTGAGATCCAGGCCGACCTACCGTCGACTAGCGGGGTTTTCCCAAACCAGGTATCTCCCACCAGCGGGGCAACGCTCCAGCCGCGACAAGTTCTAAGTCCCCGACCGGTCTCCCGGCATGTGTGATAGTGTAGTGCATGTAGTGTAAGTGTGTGTAAAGGGCTGAGGATAGGACAAGGAAGCGGAAGGAAAGATCGCGTGCGGGCCGTTTGTTAGAGTACTGCTCCCGGGATTCGCCTAGTGTCGATCGGAGAAACCGCGGAAAACTACCGATCAGAGCAGCCGGCCGCTAGAATTCTCCTCCTGACAGGACTGAATTCGACTCTGAAAAGAACCTAGGACCTCCCGGTCAGAGACGCTGCCGTGACATCAGTCGATGCCCTGAGACACCGCTCCCGGTTCAAATGGAGGACGGTTGGCAACCCTACCGCAGCCCTTCCAATTTGGGGAGTGGTGTAGCGGCGGCACGAAGCGAGGCGCGAGGCGCGGAGCAGGTCGACGTGGCGTGGCGCGGAGGGCCAGCTGCAGCGCTGTGGGAGCAGCGGGCGGACACGTGCCGAGCCCAGCGGCCGTGTGCCCGCCCTTTGACCTTTGCGGCCCCCTCCACCCTCCGCCTCCGCTGCCTCGACTTCATCGCCCGCCACCACCACTCCCCACCCGCGGTCCTTCCGCGTGGGCGGCTCACCGTGGCCGGGGACCCGTTCTTTGCCCTCTCCGGGTCTTCAGAACCCAACAGTAGTGATGATTCTCGAGATCAGGAAGGATTTTGACTCGTAGTTAGCATTACTCTAGTAGGAGGTTTTAACCTTTAACCTTTCGACTCCATACTTACGCGGATTCTGTTTGGGGTCTTTTTTGACCCCAAACGTGTTACACAATAGTTTACAAGCATTTGATGCTCGGATGTTATTTGGAAATATTAATCGAGAAAGTAATGATATTTATTTGCTTTATCTATACATTCACTAAATAAAAAAATGATTCAGAAAACATTCTAGCATATCCTCATAACTATACATAGGTGTCTTTCTTACCAGCATAAGAATGTTTGAAACAGAGCTACCAAATCGTAATAGACAAATACCCCAAATTATCACTCAGAAAAACATAATACTACGAAACGGAAATGTATTAAGAATTTTTTTAAATTGGTTATTTAAGGTCGCTTCAACATCTAAGGTCATTAGCGACCACTATTGCTGTTAGCGGTATGGTAACTATGTGGATGAAACGATATGGTGGTGATAAGGGGTGAAAGGACGAACACAAATACAACCATGCCCGAGGCGGGACTCGAAACCGCGACCCTTCGGTATGAGATCACTACGACACTACTGCCTTAGCGATCTCGGCCACCGGGCCGACAAAGAATTTTTCTTTTTGTAATTTAGATGAAAATTTTGTGACATTTCTGACCCCAACCGCAAAAAAATCAAATGATTTCCAACTAAAAAAACAACTAAAAACTGAAAGGTTTACTTCACATGTAAAATTGGATATTAATAGCACATACAAAAGGCGAAGTTCAAGGGAATAATTTTCAGTGTGTTGCAAAACATTATTTCCCTTTGGCATAAAAAAAGACCCCAGAGTCTAAGGGTTAAAGTACGACCATAGCGACTTTCCTGAGTCCAACCATTAGTACAATCAAAACTAATAACTAAAAGCAGATATGAGCTTGAGCTTGTTACGATCTGTAAATGTCACGCGCTCATTAGAAATGTTGCTAGTGGCGTATACAGGAAGAGGAATAAACGTGAGAGAAACACAAATGTGGAATATCAGTGATCTGGCTTCACAGGTGCTGCTCTGGGGTTGAAAGCACTCGAAACGGTGCACCGTCGTGTATTTCGTCAATCCAACTTTGTTGTTGACGAAGGCCGTCATTTACAAGCGGTTAAAATATTACGCTTTGTGAGGTGTATAAAACGTTTGTTGTTAAGCACCAGGCTGTTCTGAAACGCAAGGGATGAATTATTCGTGATTTCAGGTTTTGCATGCACAAAGTAGTGAGACACATATGGATGATTTGAACTGATGAATTTACTAAAAAATTGCATAAATCTAAACTTGACCTATTTTTTCATTCAGGGTTGTTGACCCCGGCAGAGCGCGCGCGGTGGGTGCACAGACATCGATGCGGCATCTCCTCGATGGATATCAGTGTTTGGAACGGCGGTGGCGCTAGTGGAGGCGGAGGCGGTGGAGGTGGCGGTGACGGGGCGGAGGCGGAGGCGGAGGCGGAGGCGGAGGCGGAGGCGGAGGCGGAGGCGGAGGCGGAGGCGGAGGCGGAGGCGGAGGCGGAGGCGGAGACGGAGGCGGAGGCGGAGGCGGAGGCGGAGGGGGAGGCGGAGGCGGAGACAGAGACGAAGGTGGAGGCGGAGGCGGGGAGGTGGAGGCGGAGGCGGAGACGGAGGCGGAGACGGAGGCGGAGGCGGAGGCGGAGACGGAGGCGGAGGCGGAGGCGGAGGCGGAGGCGGAGGCGGAGGCGGAGGCGGAGGCGGAGACGGACACGGAGGCAGAGGCGGAGGCGGAGGCGGAGGCGGAGGCGGAGGCGGAGGCGGAGGCGGAGGCGGTGGCCGTGGCGGTGGCGGTGGCCGTGGCGGTAGCGACGGCGATGGGGTGAAGGGTACGGGGCGGGGCGAGTGCGGGAGAAAGAAGAGCGGGAAGGGCAGGGGCGGGCGCGGGGGGGGCGTGACGGTGTCGGGGCGGGGAGGGGAGGGGACGGGACGGGGGGGCGGGAGGAGCGGCGGCAGCGAGGTTTCACGTAGCAGCAACACCGGTGGCAGTGGCGGCAGTGCGATTTCACGCAATGGACCCTCAGGCGATGCACAAGTTCCGCCGAACAGTTCACCGTTCACGTGACATCCACACCATTGATCCTCGCAGCCTTTTCGTCATCGACTTTCACCGGGGCAGATCATTTGCGGCGATACCTCACAGCGAGCCATTTTATTATGTTATGAGCCCCAGCGACGCGCGCCCAATATTGGCACGCGGGGTGGCGGCGCGGTCCCTCAAAAGAAACTATCGCTGCTAAGGGCGACTAGCCCAGCGAGTGCTCATCGCGAAGTCCGCGAAGGAGGCGGCTGCCTCTGTCTATGTACGACGTGAATCTTTAGACGCTCCTTATCCCTTGTGTGATAATACTTGATGTCATTGTGGGAGCTCGCGACAGAGATGGCTGCCTCTTTGTATCGTACACGAAATAAACTTCTAGAAACCATTCCATAGATTGAGAGTGATTAGCGAGAGGATTTTGATGGCCTAAAACATCGCCAAGAATGATCAACAAAATGCTTGTAAAATGTTTTTAAAATGCCCTAAAAACAAAGAAAAATGACGTAAAAATGTTATCAAAACCCGTTCAAATGAACAACTTAAACTGTTGATGATGTTACTGATGTAATCGAGGCTTCTTATATTACTTCAAGTGAACTCAGCTTTCAAACTTTTGGTTTGGACTGTTATTTACCTGAAAATTTCTGTCTTTAGTTGAATCGAAATCGGCTCTATTGCCAAAGACGCTGACAGGCGTCACAGGAACTTTAGATTTCATACTCACAAAGGCTGTCATTACAACTTATGAGCAAAGAATTCGAATTGGCTACCAAGTATAGGTTCTTAGGTATTTTTTGGAGAACATTTGTTGTTTCTCATAAATATTGTTTGAAGTAAGAACTATTAAAATGACATTAAAGTCGATAAAATCATCGAAAAATGCATTACAAATGACGGATAAGGTTAAAAAATGACTTATCCGAAATCGATAGAAAATGTAAAAAAGTGTATATAAAAACTAGCCATTACCTTTTGCTATAACATAAAATGAATTTTCATACTAAATTACTTAGTACTTACATTGTTCTAAAGTGAAAAGAAAAAAATTACATTTCATTAAAATCCGCTCCCTAAGTAGTGATCTTTTAGATTTGAGTAGGATTTTTTCAAAATTCGATAAATGCAAAACATAGTTTTTCGTAAAACGAATGATGAGAATGCATTATTTCGGGTTTTGCTACAATTTTGTAAGTTTCGATGATGAAAATAAATTTTGATACTTGAAATTTGTCAAGTTTTTATAAAATCCAATATGAGAGGATAAAACGGGTCAAAGATTCCAACGATGTACGATGTCAACTTCATCCCGCTACGTCCTAAAAGTAAAATATTCTAACATCTCTAGGCGAACATCGGACTATAGGACTGTCCCATTTACAATACATAAATGCCAGAAATGGAGTATGTAAATTCATATTTTCACCAATGTAAACGTTAGTGCATTGAAACTACCAAAAACACGTGTTTTGCTAGAATTCTAGAGAAAATATTCTAGAGAAAACTGACTAAGAATTCTACCAATCGATTTGTCTTGAGTAAAATTGAATAAGCCATTAGTCACCTCTGTAGGTGTCATAAATCACCCAAAACGTGTTTTTGTTTAAACAAAAACGAGCTTTTAGGTTCATTTTTTAGTCTTTTAAATGGATCCGAAAAAAGAAAAAACAGTTCCCCACTAGGAGATCGAGACAGGTCAAATGAGAACTCATTTGCCCCGACTGGTGTACCAGAGTTCGTCTAATTGTAAGTGAAGGAAAGTCGCAGATTACCCAATTACTATGTAAATATTATTGAATTTTTTACTGGTGAAAATATCAAAATCGAATTCCTTTTACATCAGAAGATGTGTAATTAATGTATTTTTTCTTACCTTGATCGAACCTACGACCTCTCTGACATTAGCACTGACTTTAAAGCCTTGTCTTTATGGTCGCAAGTACCATTTCATGTCGATAGTAAGTGTTCTCTAATTCTTTAATTTGGTTTGGCTGTATTTTATGACCCTCATCTTAATATTTTGCTTTAGAGTATATTGAGTTCCTTTGGATGTTATTTTCAAATGTCTGTATTACATGTGATTTAATCTCATTAAAATAAACATCCTCTTTCTACATTTACCTACCCTACCATTTTCATCTTATATTTGATTTCATCAAGTCGATGAACTTTAACTTGCTAAATTTTGTCCTTGAGAGTTCTGCGCCAATTCTCATGAACAGTAATTTGCTTGCTTAGTTTTGCGATATACGTGAGTGTCCCTCTAAATACAAGTGACATTGTTTCCATCAATGTCTCATTCTATTAAAAGGCCCTCTTGGAGGCCTGAAATTTATTGTTCTACATTTGTAATACTTGAAAAGATCAAAGATCAAATGAACAGCAGAAACTTCATTTGATTCGGCCACAATGGCTGTTAGCTCTCTCATATATAGCTACCATGCCACCACGAATAAACAATAATTCTTACGTTAGAATGGATATGAAAAAAGCGACTGAGTGCATTTGAATGTAACTATAACAAATAACCTAGGACAAACGTCTTTCTTTTTTATAAACATGAAAGGGAATTGGAGGTAGTAAATTTGCATCGCCCACTTAAATCAACTTATATTCTTTCCTATAGTTTCATATGCCGTTTCAAATTGTTCTTTATTATGATTTACATCTAGGTCAAGCTCAAAAACAAGTCAGTTAAAAAATAATTATAATCAAGAATTTTCATTGCAATAACTACACTATAACTTCAAAAATATAATATTTTATATTCATTAAATAATATTACTTTAGTTTTTCCGAAGACAAAATGACAAGAAATGTAAAACAATTATCCTTAATTATGATTTTGACTAAAAATACGCAGAGGTATGGGAATTTATTTGTAATAATTTATTATGTATTCTCTAAAATTGAATAATAAAAGATTTGAAATTAATCGTTTTAAAATATAGTCCTTTCAGATATTGCATAAATCTAAATACAACTATTTCTATTGAGAGCGAAGGTTCTTGGATAAATGCTATAATTCTATTGATAATTAAGAATTCTATTTAAGATATCACGCTACAGACTTGCGGATAAATACTGGACGTAGGGAAAATTACTTAAATTTTTTAAACTTTATTATTCTAAAATTACAAGGACTTTATATTGAGAATAAAAGCAAACCAGTTTAATTTAATGTGATTTAGTAATAAGTATTTTCTTTTATTAATACCCAATGTAAATTCGCAGACAAATGCAAAATGTTCATCCCTTCAACTGTGAACAGTTTCGTTGAGTTCAAACATCTTCATCCATTATCCATTGCTTTAAATATATATAAATTATTGAACTTCTCCCAAGCAAGAGAGCAAAGAATAAGTATCATGAAAACGGTAGAAGTAGAGCTCAATCTTTTTATAAACATGAATTACAACCAGGAGAATCACGAATACGGATTTATAGTGGTTGCAAACAATGAAATGCAACTTACTTTTCCTGCACGAAACCACTAAAAAGTATTTTCTAGTTTGTATACCAAGTAAAGTAAAACCATATATCCCGGAAGGTAAAATATATTACGTAACGAAATAGAAACGATTTAGGCATTTCTTCCAATTCACATACGGGAACTCTTTTGTTTTAAAATACTTATATGTGTAGAAGACATGGAGTAATAATGTGAATAAAGGAACATTTACGAAATATTTTGTGCAATCACGATATTTTTCCTATATTTATTATGATTTTACGTCGTATTTATTCACTCACCAGTTCCTCTGCATATTATTCCTTCTTGAACGGGGATCTCGTTACATTTCCTGCGTACGAGGGGCCACACGGGTCATCAGCTCATTAGCTAACGACCGCTGTGGGGCCATGAAGACGTTCTAAGTCAGCGGAACGAGTTCCGCAGATAGTGTGCGCATCCGAAGCGCCCAGGTTATCAACGGCCGCAGCGGGGGCGGCGGAGGCGGCGGGGGCGGCGGGGCGGCGGGGCGGCGGGGGCGGCGGGGCGGCGGGGGCGGCGGGGCGGCGGGGCGGCGGGGCGGCGGGGGCGGCGGGGGCGGCGGGGGCGGCGGGGCGGCGGGGGCGGCGGGGGCGGCGGGGGCGGCGGGGCGGCGGGGCGGCGGGGCGGCGGGCGGCGGGGCGGCGGGGCGGCGGGGCGGCGGGGCGGCGGGGATGCGGGCCGGCGGGGCGGCGGGGCGGCGGGGGCGGCGGGGCGGCGGGGACGGCGATGGCCAGAGGCCGGTAGTGTGATGCAGACTTCCACTGGGGGAAAGGGGGGGGGGGAAGGGGAAGCGTGGGGAGGTGTGGCAGTATATTCCGACGTGAAGCGCACGCCGGGTGTGTGGCGAAGAAATTCGGTGGGGAGCTTGACAAAGAAAGCTTTCGGAAGGCCTTGCGGAAAGGTAGGGAGGGTTTGGGAGATAGAAGGCCGAGGGAGAACGGGGAAGGGGAATTGGGGACGGTGCAAACTCGGAGACGGTGAGCAGAAGCAGATGTGCGGTGGAAAGACGAGAGTCTGGCGCCGGGTAGTCAACATCGGGCAGGAGAAGCCGAGCGCGAGCGGGAGAAGCAGAATGGTAAATAGAAGGGACGGAGTCGCCGGAGGGCGGAGGGAGGGAGTAGCGGAGTCTGACCCGCTTTACGAGAGCAATTAGCGCGTTTACGCTGCCAGCGACCGGGGCCGAGAGCCCACCTGTGCTTCCCCCTCCCCTTGCCCCCCTCAAAGGGGTCACCGGCCGGCCCAAAGCACTGAACTGCGGTGCACCTAGGACAGTGGTTTCCGCCTCACTTAATGCGATTTATTTTTAGGGTGGTGCCAGCGAACACGGTAGCCTAAGACCTGAAAAAAATCACGCAATTTCGTTTTAATAAGTGCGAAAAAACGTAGTTTCATCTTTTAAGTTAAAGAATGTATTTACGTGAACGAATGAGAACATTGTATTCTATTTGCAAGAACAATTTCCTTCATCTGGAATTTTCGTGTTTTGGTCATTAGTTAGATATATTTTGTAGCTTCTTGTTACTCCTATACATTTTTACATGATGTTACTAGGAATATAAGGTATATCATCAAATAATGTATTGTGAATAGTATCATGAGATGAGGTGAGGAAGTATGAGGGGAGGTGTACAGAGGATTTCAAAAAGTCTAAATTTTTTGGAATTAGATTTGCCAATTTTGATTTTCTAAGCGCTCACGTCTCCGAATACACGATATACAAAGAGCTTCTTCTCGTCTTATGAACGTGATATGCACCGACTTTTTCACATTTAAATTATTGTGAACTACGATTTCATCCTATTTCGTAATTCAGAATGATCAATCATTTCGTTTTTGTTCATGTGGTTTATGAACATACTTAACGTTTGAGCATTATTAATACTACAGACATCGGCAATTCCATTGATGGAAATTAGAAAAAAAACTTAACATGGTGTTAATTAAATTAGAAACGTATAGACTATAGCTTTTAAGAAATATATGGTTGAAAATAAATAAATGAAAAAATTTAACTTATAATCTCAAATATTGAACTAAATGAATTATATCGAGTCGTTTCAAGATGATATGGAGCAGCTGAGGTGGCTCAGGGCATCAATTGATGTCATTGCAGTGCCTCTACCGGGAGGTCCTAGGTTTCGAGTCTAGACGTTGGTAGGATTTTCGACACTAGGACGAATTCTACCTCTGACTGGAGGAAAATTGTAGCGGTCAGCTGCTCTGATTGGTAGTTTTCCATGGTTTCTCCGATCAACGTCAGGCGAATCCTGGAGCAGTATCCTAACAAACAGCCGGCGGACCACGCGCGATCTTTCTTTCCTCTTACTTGTCCAATACTTTTCCTTTATGTGCAATTCAGCACCACACTTGTCGGGAGACTAGTCCAGTTTGTCCAGGCTGGGGTAGTGCCCTCCTGCAGTGGTGCCCTGGAAAATACCTGGAAAACCCACCAACGTAGGTTAGCGCCACCTCGTTATCCTTGGTCATCTCACCAACCAACGAGGAAAGTCTCGCCGCAACCTTCCTGTGATAAACATGCACTACACTTTCGGAACTAATGATTGTATCCATTGACCCGCCCAGAAACATGATAAATCAGTTAGCCACGATGCTCTGGAATTGAAACGTATTCAAACGAGTTGAAATATCTCAGGTTTTATCAGAACTTACGTATCAAAGCAACTGCAACTTTCTTGCAGAATTAAGAAGCGAAGTCTAAAAAACATTAACACCAAGATAATATTTTTATTTATATAAAAATGTATTTATTACCCTTATTAAATTCTTCTAAATATAACATATGGACCACAAACATGGTCCTTAACAGTAATGCAAATAAAATGGATTCAACGATGCCAGAGGAAAATGAATGAAAAATGTTAAACACTTCGCTCTTAGACAAAATACCATCTACGAAAATTTGGAAAAAAGACTAAAATCAAGGATGCAGTGCAGCAAGCCAGAATGAACAACTGGCATTGGGGAGGACACATCATAAGACAAGACCTACAACGATTGGCATATACTACAACAACCTGGGACCCTCCTTAGGGTTGGAGAAACCAAGGGAGAAGAAGATGGGCAGACGAGCTAAGCCAGGTAGCTGGTTCCCACCTGGACGAGACTGCCCCAAGAGAGGACAACATGGAGACAACTGGGATACGAACCACAAAAAGATGATGATCCCCAGTACAACAAGTGTTTCTTATAACTTCTATTTTTCTTTGCTCGGTTAAAAATTGATGATCTCCAATACAACTAGTGTTTCTTGTAGTTACTAATTTGTTTCGCTTATATATTGTCTTGATTATTTTGATGATTTTACTTTAGTGATTTTTCAAATATCAACCTACTGTAACCCTGCTCAAGCAGGAGATCTTTGTTCTTTACGGGATGTTGTAGGGTAATAATGATAATAATACTAATTATTATTATTATTATTATTATTATTATTATTATTATTATTATAAATATAATGTAGAGATGAACATCTAACTATTCTATGTTGGTTTGCCTTCCAGGGCACACGTCCGTATAATATAAATATTCAAATATTAGAATAAGAAAAGCAGTCCTTCTAGACTTAATTTTCAGAACTAGCAACTAGCACCTACAAAGTTCACGACGAGGTCGCCGGAAAATTTACGAGACAATGTTATATTGTGTTTTCGAGGGATCAAGCTACAGTCACCCTGAAGAATGTCGCAGTATGACGACAGAGAATTGTTGGCTAGAACGCGGACTCTTGAGGACGCAAGTATTTTTGACAAATAGCTAACACATATGGATAAATGGAAGACATGTTAAATGTGTTGTATACATGGCCAATATCCAATTTCACACTGCCTTCTTGGACTAGTTTCCCTCGCGGAGGTTCCAATTTTACCGTGGTGCTCCAACTTTTGGCCTTCGTGATGAACTTAAACCATCCTTAAATCCAGACATCGCAAAATTTCCGACGAAAATCACGAGATGGAGATTTAAATTTACTCACTCGCGTAACTACTACTGAAATATTTCAACATAAATACGATTTCACACATACTTTTGTTTAGAAACTTTATGTTAACTTAAGAAACATTATATAAACTTTAGAAGAGAACTGAAAGTAGCTAACTTTACTATCAATTACGAGTTCCTGCTTTTTGAGTCACCGAAATTTACGTACTACATTCCATAGGTGTCTACATTTCCGTAGGTCATTTATCTACTGTACTTGTTTGTAAAAGAAGACTCGCTTCCCGGACAGCTAACAATCCATTGACTCCAGTCACGGAAGGCTGTTTTCGTAATTTGTTTATTTTCACAATTACCTTTAGCGGTGATAACATCATATGTTATGGAAACTGAACAATTAAATGTTCTTTGGCGCTAACAAGCGAAGCGGACGGGACCTCCTCGCACAGGAAGAGAGTTCCCAGAGCTTCTTTCTAGTCCCCAGCGACATTTATCATACCTTTACCCCATTGAATACCACATGGCTAAGAGTAGGGTTCCCAAACTTTTCCGTTATGAAGTCCATGAAAGTACACTTTATCTCTCGGAATTACAACTCTGAACTGGATTAACGCTAAGAGCTCTCCCTCCTATTTTAGCTTCACAACTACAAAATCCTCATGAAGTGTTGCATTGCTTTGTTATTTGGATAACATATAACAGCACAAAAGGTAATTCAAGAGAATTTACTTAAAATTTACTTTTTAAATTATATCTTGCGATGTTTTTTTAACTTAGTGATATGTATTCAGAATTCATTGCTTTTGCGAAAGAGTTTGAAACCGACTAGTCTAAAACAAGAGTTTCCAAAGTTGTTAGTGTATGTTTATTTTCATTGAAACCAATTTGACGGCAAATACTGAGATACTTTTAAATTGTATGTGGTACATTTAAAAAATTTCATTTCATTGTCCTCTGTTGTGACCAAAATGGCTGTTTTATTTTTAATCAATGGAAAAGTGAAATCTGACATTTAATTTGATAACAAACTTCTCAAAATTTGACACGATGATGTAAATAACAGTGTTTAATTGAGCGTTATTCATTAATTGATAGGCGGAATTATTTTTACATTTTAATTAATAACGTAGTGACTTATTACTCGGAATTTTTAACATATTAATCAATCATGTATATGTTTAAATTTATTTCTTCTCGTTTGACATGCTTTATCCTTCGAGGAGGTTAATACACTTTTTTTTACTTTTTGGGAATGGCCATTCATAATCACTGGTTAATTCAGCTGCTTTATTCAAGGTAAGTTCTTTCTTCTTGAATCCACTGACTGGAATGAAAATGTAAGACTCAGTTATCCGGTTCATCACTCAATTTGTTCTATAATTTGGAAAGAAGAATGCACAATTTCTTTTAAGCTGTTGTGATGCTCAATATTTTCTTTATATACTAAAACTCTAGAACATTATAAAAAAATTAAACCTTCTTTAGAATTATGTAACTATACAATTGTTAACATTAACGTTTTTCTTCATTGATTAGTGATCTGATTTCAAGTCCTTATCTTGACATTTTACATTTCTGACTTTCCCTACTGCGTTGTTTCCACCATCCATCGCAGTGACGGCTCGAGTTTGGGTTTTACGATTGAAAAATACCGTGATAATCCTAAAATACTTATCGTATATTAGGAATTGTATATTTT
Organism: Teleogryllus oceanicus; assembly: GCA_964035755.1. NCBI lineage: Eukaryota > Metazoa > Arthropoda > Insecta > Orthoptera > Gryllidae > Teleogryllus > Teleogryllus oceanicus. The sequence continues at coordinate 109,583,362 of CAXIVR010000003.1, forward strand.
TCGTTTAATTTCATTCAATAATCGAAATATTACAGCAATATTGACGAATGAATTCATTTTTAAATAAAATAGCGCCTGTCGAGCATTTTCACTGGCATCTGGTTGCAAACCAGACAGCGCACCGATGTGAAGTCTATCTCTTACGAAGGTTTAACGTTGCGAATCACGAGCAATCATACTGGCCGCGCGTCGCTATGCGTTAACATTGCGAGCACTCGGTAATTCCCTGTGCAATTTAGTACCGCAACGATTCACAGTAGGCGCCTCATGCGGACGTCGCAGACTGCTGGGTAGGCGCCAGGGCCTTAAAGGGTTCTGGGGGAAATACCAATTTCGTCTTCGTCTGAACCTCGGATCTTAATTTTATGAATTCGCGCGTAATTCAAAATATCCAAGTTCAGTGAACTCTTGATAGTAATGGATGCATTATTTAGGATTTGGGGGCAATTTCATACTGGGGTTGTTGATTTAAAATATGCATTTGGTGAGTACAATTTCTTTTTAGAAGTGTAGGTGGCCTTGAAAAGCAGCTCCCCTTTCTATTTGTTGAACTCAGTGAGTGCAGTCATGTGGAATGTTGTTATGCATATGGAATCTAGTGCGACAATATTGTTTGTAATAAGTTAAGTTGTCGTTTTGGTCGTTATCGTGCTGCCTGTGATACTGCTCTTTGTGAAGTGGGACAGACGGACAAACGGTGGACATTTGATCTCATGATAACGTACTTTACATTTTTTAAAATAATTATTGAAATTTCTTAAAAAAGTATAGTTATGAATACGAAAAACAAGTAAAGTTATGAATATCTGACTAAGAGAGCGTAAAAAGTCTGAAAATTTACGATCTTTCATTATTGCAAATTATACTAGACTAGTGGAATGTTGGAAATGAAATTATTTGATTTCAAAAACACCATTAGTGCTTGTTGAATGAATACAAAAACTCGAGTGTCCATCGCAAATCAAAGCCAGAATCATGTGCACTTGAGGTGTGTCATAGATCTGGCACCTGACATTGGCTCTTCGCATAAAATTATATAAGTAGTGTCTGAATACAAAATTTACTGTACTTCAATTTTTTTAAAGTTACCGATGACATTATGACATTGTTGCCTGTCTTATAAAATGAATCTTTTAAACAGTTGTACGCACATTTCAGAGATCGTGAGCCCCGTTGAGAAGAACGTTCCTGAATTAATTAAAAATATCCACTTTATACGTATGTAAGAATGTAATAATGACCTAATGTCATCGACCACTATAAAAAAATCGAAATACATATTTAGTTTCCATGAACTTACATAAGTTTTATTATGCATCAGTGATCTGAATTTTAGAAATTACATTCCCGTCATTCAAAGAATCTGCAATCTCCATTCTTTGCGAGCACCAACCTCCATTGATCCATTGGATCGTCTGCAACGTAAGAATCTCTGACGATCCGCCCCGAAATGAGCGTCGTAAAGCTGCACCAGACCCTGGGCCAACCCAGAAGCAAGCGCCGCCTCTGGGCTTTGAGCGCCTCCTTTGAGATGCCGATGCCGGGCAAACAAGCGCGCGGGCCTCGATGCCGTCGCGAAGGCTCCTCGTGCCTCGGGAAAATAGCTGCGCGAGGGCCTCGCATAGTGTAACGATTCGGCGGCGAATGCCACTTTACTGGAAGGGCCAAGAAGGTTGGGAGTTAGAAGAGACGGACCCTGCACGGCTGCAAAGAGGTTGCGAGGAATAAGCTAATCGTAGCTGTGCAAAGGCAGGGCGTCGGTGAAAATGATGAAGGAAGTGGGTTGACAGGGAGAGAAGTCGAGAAGCAAACATTCAAAAGGTGACATGTCCATTTGGCAAATATTAAATTCTTCTGTTGTTTTTACCTAGGATTTTATTTACAGGAAAATAACTGACATGTACTACAATACATGCTGCGTTTGACTATATTTATTTATCATTTTGTGTTCCCTTGCTAAGTTATCCCCGTGTAAAAATTGTTTGATGATTCTGCCTATTTCATGACCAAAATCGATTCTGGGTGAACTATATTCCGACTTTCACCATCATTTATAGTAGAATTGTACGAATCAACTTTAAAAGTGGTAGTGGCATTTGGAGTAGTTAATGACGTCTAATAATATAGAAAAGGCAGCTGGATATGTAGCGGCGTATCATTGACAAGTGTATCATTGAGGTTTGATTCAGGTCTTACCTCCATCCAAATAGGCATATAATAGCAGAAATACTTGCCTCAAATATTTAAGCAATAATTTGATGAAGGGTAACGGTCGGGGAAGGGGTAGGTTTTTGACTAAGCAGGCCAATGCCTATGGTAAAGTGACAAAAAGGTTGGCGAACATATAGTGATGTAACATCAGAATTTGTTGTTGAAACGGTCAATAATGCAATGGTGCCGCGGTCGGCAATGGCTTCAAATTTTTTTTTCAGACACAATGGAAGTTCTTACAAACAATATTTGTGGATTAGCCACCGCTAGCAATTGTGTTAGTAATGATGCATAGAGTTCGAATTTCTTTATCGTCTAATTTATGAAGACTTGTAAGAGGAGAGGAAACTTCGTGGAAACGGTAGTGCTAGAAATATCGCTGGTGATAGGGAAAAGATGGTCGCTTCTTCGTCAAAGGATCCCAAGATAAAATGAAATGACATTGGGAAAGACTGCAGCGGTGAAAAGGCAGTGTGATTCTTAGCAGGAGTTGAAATATATACCGTAGTTGTTGTATGACAAGGGCTGAGATGGACATAAAATTGGCGTTATGACGATGCCACATGTATACAAATACAGACGGTAAAGCACTTCAGGAATTAATATCCACCACACAATGGTTTCATATGCATGAACATTTAGAAATGACAAATATAGTAAATACTGATGCAAATTTGAACAAATAAATTTCACCGAATACATGTACTGCGGTGCGTATCGGATATTCAACGCAATATTTTTTACTGCTTTATTCTGTACATATCGAATTAGGTTTCCTAAATTGTATTACGTATGTCACAAAATGGATCAAATTAACATATTTTTACGAGTATTACTAAAGTATTGTATTATACAAAATACTAAAAACCAAGATGAGTTGCTAGGAAAATAATTTTGAAAATTTAGCAGGTGGTGTGAAACCATTCATATTTCTAGATATATCTGAAACGTTGCCGAACTGAGGTGACAGCAATGAACCTAAATCATCGTGGTTTCCTGGACTTGGGGCAAAAAGGAATCTTTGATGACCATGTGTATTGTAAACAATTCAAAGAGCGCCGTCCGTATTCTCAAGTTTGGCAATTTATTTCAGAAAGACACTCTTCACGAAACCTATGCACATCACTGAGATACAAAATTATGCAACTCTGTCAGTTTGTTCCGCTGACGCGTGACCTCGAGGCAACCTTCTTCGGAATGAATAGGCCATTATGCACGTGGCGCGAGGGGGCGGTGGCCGAGAGCCCTTCAGGGCACAGCCAGGCAACCGCCCTAACGAAGTGGCCAAGGGCGGCGCTCTGCGAGCCAGGCCGGAGCGGGGCGAGGCGAGGCGGGGAGGGGCGGGCTGACATGTGTAGGACGAACTGGAGATAGAGCGGAGCGAGACGAGATAGAGAAGTGTTAGGTAGAACGAGCCGAGGACGGGGACGGGGTGGCAAAGTGAAGCGTGGCAGGGAAGTAGAGAATAACGCAGGGAGGAGAGGGACGAGGTTTGGTGGGACGAACTGTGGTGGGGTTGTCGGGGAGTAATGAGGTGAAAAGGAAATGTTGGACGGATGACGGTGGGGCAGGACGGGTCGGTTTGTTTGGGGGCGAGTTGAGGTGAGGCAGGGTGAGCCGGGAAAAGCGGTGTGAAACGGGGCAAGAAAAGTGGAACGGAGCAGGATGTGGTGAAGTGGGAAGGGGCGAAGCGAGATGAGGTGAGGCAGGGTGAGCCGGGGGAAGGGAGGTGCAGCGGGGCAAGAGAAGTAGAGCGGAGCAGGGAGTGGTGAAGTGGGGTGGGTCGGGGAGAGGCGAAGCGGACGAGGTGAGGCAGGGTGAGCCGGGAGAAGCGGGGTGCAGCGGGGCAAGAGAAGTAGAGCGGGGCAGGTAGGAGGGGCGGAGGGGAACGGGTAGGGGGGGTGGGGCTCGAGCGCCGGAGGAGCAAGTGGCCTCCGGAACGCAACAAGCTCTTCACCGCCGAGCAGCCAGGGACAAAGAACGCAGCGGGCGCGACGGGCGGCCAATTCATGGCATCTAGCAAGAGGAGGCAGCAACCGCCTCATTTCACCCATGGCGGAAATACATGGGTGGGTTCTTTCGGTGCACCGATTTTAGCTGGTTCTGCGTATCGCCATTTTGCGTCACGAACCACGTGACCACAGCAAGGGCTCTTCGCTTGAAAAGCCAGAGCAGACTCTGGCCGCCATGTTGGATGGAGAGCAAGTAGTGTTGAGAAACATTTTGAAAGTGGCATAAAATGACAATTTTCAACTGTAACCAACCGAAAATAACGTGATGAAAGTGTACAACACGAGTATTTAAAAGAAATGCTTCGTGAATCTGTTTTAATGCCTTGTAACGAAGTAATACTTTTGGTATCTGGCTGTATTTAAAATTCTCGCTAATTTTGTGACGCAAAGTGGTGTCTGAACCTCATTGGCTGAAGTCGGATGCGATGCGTAAGGGATCCCCCAGATTTCACCTCAACAATGGACATAGGTTTTTAAAACCTACGATGAACATAGTGAAATATTTATGTTTTATTTTATTATTTATTCGCGCAGGAAGTAGTATAAAACTGTCTCTCATTATAAAACTACGTATACGCGACCGTATGCGAATGCATACGAAAAACAAATACCCAAGCACACCAAACTATAAAATTTTAAACAACTGCCGACCCATGTTCCGCCACGTCAATTACGCAGAACTCTCCCAAACTAGAGAAGAAGAGGACAAAATCGGTGTCGCTTGGCGATTGTAAAAGTCCCTAGCTGATAGCAGAATAGAATGAGTGGGACACCTCTCTGTACAATCATGCTTCCATCACAGAATCATAACAAAGGAAAATGATTAAAGTTCACGACTGACAGAGGGAATATAAATTGCGTTTGCTGTTGATAATGAATTAATTGACCTTTATCCATACGCGCAATTCAAAGGGTGTGCATTGTATTTTGACGAGAGGCGTAGATATTGGAAAAGCTCATTATGATAATGACATACTTGTACCCAAGTTCATTTTCATTCAAATTAAACGGCTGATTGTTGCAACCCTTATCATGTTCCATATTTTCTCGGTGAGAATATGGCCTAATAAACAGATGTGTACTAACACTTGATCTTTGAGGCGATCTCTGACAACGAAAGTGCGATTAAAATTTGTTAGGCTCCAATATACTTGCGAACTTGACAGTTTGAGTGGGGTGAGTGCATATTGATTCCGGGCACGTCAACTTCTGAAACCGGGAGCGGTAGCTTAGTGCATCAACTGATGTCACTGCAGCGCCTCTGACCGGGAGGTCCTAGGTTCGAGTCCCGACAGCGGCAGGATTTTCGACACTAGCTTTTCAGCAAGGTCGATTTCAGTCGCTGCCTGGAGGAGAATTCTAGCGGCGGCTGCTCTGATCGGTAGTTTTCCGTGGTTTCTCCGATCAACACCAGCCGAATGCCGGAGCAGTACCGTAGCAAACGCGACACTGACTGCGCGTGATCTCTCCTTTCTCTTCCTTGTCCTATCCTCTCCCCCTTACTCACCACTTACACTCACATGCACTACACTACCACATATTCCGGGAGACCGATCGGGAGCTTAGAGCTTGTCCCGGCTGGGGCGGTGCCCCGCTGGTGGGAGAGTCCTGGTTAGGGGGAAACCCCACTAGCCGACGGTAGGTCGGCGCCGGATCTCGTCATCCAGCTGGGGAAGACCACCGCCATCTCCAGAGAAACAAACATGCACTACACCAACGGGAATAATGACCAAAGCAGTTGACGCGCCCGGAAACACGAAAAAAACAAACCAAACCAATCAACTTCTGAAACCATGAGACCCACATGTTTTGTGCATGTTATATCTCGGGAGATGGTGGTGTTCCTTCCCTGTACGAACGAGGGATCAACACCGATCAAAACAGTGGCGTGCGTATTTTCCCCTCCAGATGCTAGCATACTAGCCACTAGCATTACTAACAGCATATGACACGTTGTGAGTTCCCGTCTGACCTCCTCACATGTTGGCTAGTATAGTGAATGTAAGTGTAAGGAAACAAAGATGAGGATAAGAAAGATCGTACAGGATCCACTAGTTAGAATACTGGTACAGCTTTCGCCGAGGATTTATCACTGAAATAATGGAAAACATGGATCACAGCAGCCAGCCGCTAGAATTCTCCTCCAAACAGGGATTGAACCATTGGGACTTCAACCTTAGGAATTTCCGATCAAAGTTTGGTGAAAGGTAACACACGACCCACATTAAAGAGGGACGTCCTGTATCGAGACGGCAAGACGGAACACTCTGTAATTTACTGTACTAAAATGATTCCCGAGAATAAGAAAATTTAAGAGCGTAAACTTCCGCGGTCAGTATTTACTTGGCTGTTTGGGAGACGCCGCGTCCTAGGCACAGGTGCCAATGTTTCGACCGCCATTCTGCAATCTTCCTGCGTTTTGCCCTGAGGAAGGTTGCAGAATGGCGGCCGAAACGTTGACACCGGTGCCAAGGACGCATCGTCTCCCGGACAGTCAAAATACGAAAATTTAATTTTACTAAATTTAATTTTACTAAATCTAATTTTACTAAATTTAATTTTACCACATTTAATTTCACTTAATTTAATTTACTATCGATTGCATTACTTTATTCGACTTTCTCCAACTATGTAATTTGTTTTAAGACTTTTTGTTTCTTTTTCTAGGGACCATACCATTGCCCGAGGCTTCAAACCCTGTTCTCCACCCCTAAGTGTAGCCGCGAGCTCAGTCTTTTCGGACGTCCATTTGCAGGAGGTGTGGGCCGAGGGAGGAGAGGGGGTGGAGAGAAGGCGTCAAGTGAAAGGAAGAGTGGCCACCAGAGCACAGTGCATGGGGCCTTGAGATTGATGACCTGGCATGCGGAGTTCTCTGGAGAGTGGCGGTGCTCAGGAAGTACAGAAGAGTACGGCCGAGTAGGCGAGGTATGATGGAATGCGGACCGGCCTATTTTTTGCATCACGATCGCCGCCGTCATGTATGGACAACTAAAAAACAGTACTTATTATACTGTATGTTGCAACGAATATTGTTTCATTGCGAACATAAATACACTTATTCTGAGAAATTCTTCTGTTTCAAATGATTTCTTTTCATATGGAAGAAACACGAGTCATAGCTTGCAGAAGATTACAACTTGAAGCTTGCAGATTGTACATGACAACGAAAAAATATCGATTTTGATAAAGGTGTCAACACTAATTGTTAAAATTAGCGATCCATAAAATCGATAATAATTGAAATTATGTTCGAGCCAATGAGTTTTTGACAGTAGAGCACAAAATACTGAGATGTTGATCATTTCAGCAAGTTTTGAGTTTGGTGATGTAATGAGAACGTAACAAGACGAAAAGAGAAATGCCAGTAACGAAGTAACATGCAATTATTCCTTTTTTTAAATAATGCTTCATATATTTATCAATTCGTATAAAAAAGTGCAACAGAAGTATGATTAAATATATTATTCGCTTTCCTAGCTTGTAGTTAGTATATGGGAATCAGCTGGTAAGTAACTGCCATTTCAAGTTATATAACAGAAGAATATTGTATATTTCCATTCAGATTTGTTCTTTAGGACCGACTTTTTACTAAACAGATGCGATTCAGTTTACGATATATTTGTCTTCGAAAGGCTGTGAGTGCCCTTATCATTGCAGTGCTTAAACGTCTGAACTGAACTTAGAGATTTCTGTCATAATACATTTTTAATTATTAAATCTTTAACTAATTGTACGCACAGTTTTTTTAATAATAATAGTTTTCCGTAATTATGGTGATGTGTAATAATGTTACTTAAGCGTTACCAATAATACGAGAAAGTATGTGCTGATATACCCGCAGTAGTTTGAGTTATTTTAATCGCTCAGTCATAATCGTTCAGCAAATGTAGGAATGGAATTTGGATGTATTAAATAATCTGTTATTTCGTTTTTAAATAGGTCAGAGAACTTCAGGAAAATCAATCTTTGTGCCTGATTTTTTGTCCTTTCAAACAATGCTATTTACATATTAAAAAGAGTGTAAAAGAAAGTCGATTTTATATCCTATCTAGCAAAAAATTTGAGTAGACAAATTTAATGAAGTAAACCTCATTTTCATTTTTCTAGAACCACAGTTGTTTTTACTTAGTGAGTTTCACTTGTATACCTCCAATATTAAATTATTTGGGGTAAAATTAAAATAGCTTTCATTATGAAAAACTTTTCATTTGCCATATTCGAAAACGTTCATCTAAATACTGCTCTTGATGCACCCCTGCTTTAATAAAGCAGATATAAATCGCCATTTGACGCCGGCCAGCGTGTTAAACCGCCGTGTGCCAACAGCGGCGAGGCCGGGGGCGGGGGCGGCGACTCAAGAGGTCGGAGGGCGCGCCGGAAGCGGCGGCGTCCGGGGCGGGCGGCGGGGCGGAGGCGGGCGCCTCCGGTGTCGATAATCAGAGGCTGCGGCGATGGCGGGCAGGCAGGGCCCCGCCCCTGGGGCCGCCGCCGGCAACCGCCGGTCGACAGCCGCTTCCGGCCCCCCCGCGCGCCCCCAGGCCTTTCAGAGAGGGCGATACCATCGGGGAGAACGCGGTGTGCAGGGAAAGCAAGGGATAGTCTTTTCTCTCATCCGTGGACTTTGCGATCAATTTATAAATAAAACGTTCTCATTTTACTTTATAAGCGGTTTTACGTTTTTGTCTTCTAAATGTACTTCGTGACAAACTTAGAAATAAAAACCTTTTAAGTTTAGGTTTATAAATGAATAGGTGTTGGAACTAATTTATTTTCTTCCATTATATTACTGGCATTGATTAACGTTTTTGAGTTTGTACCCTTCTGCTATCTTCCATGTGGCGACTTGCGGAATAAATCACACTACAGAATATTTCCTCCTCATTCAGAACGACCAATTGTGATGCATATTGAATATTGTTTGGTGTTAACCATGACATATAATGGTATATAATCATACTCTTCACTTAATGAAATAAATGCTACATTACAATTCAATCTAAGACATCTTACTCTATTGCCTACAATGGAGAAGTACATATGCTTGGATAGAAAAATAATATTACTTCTATTATTTTTCAAGACTCAATAATAATTAAGTTTAAACACAACAATGTGTAAAGACATCTCAACACGAAATTTAACACCAATTAAAACATTCTGCTAGCACAAACATGTCCACATACCATTAAGAACGTGGAACGTGCCATCAATTTCCCCATATGTTTGGAGAAATCCTCCCACGTTACACACGAGGGAACTGCGCGTGCGGGGGCGAGGGCAAACAAGGGCGCGCATTAGCGCCGGAGCCCCACTTTAAATTCCGAGGCTTAAGGCCGCCCGAGGCGCAGGCGACGCTAGAGGCGCAGCGAAAGGCTTTGACGGCGCAGCGGAGGCGGGCACGCCCACACAACGCCGCGCCGCGACGCCGCCAGTCGCCGGAAAGAATTTCGCCTCACACAGGAAACGCCCAGGCGCTTCAGAGACCTTTCATTCTGGAACACCTGTGGTGAGTCTCTTAGGCTCCCGGGCTGCCGTCGAGAATTTTAATTTTCTTTTTTTTTCGGAGGTGGATATTAAGTGGATTCTTGGTATTTCAAAGCAGGTCGCGTAACTTTCGGGCAAATATTAATTTGGATTTTTTTAGAAGAGGTGGAGTTTGTTATAAAAATCCTGGAGAATCTGTAATCTGTAAATTAGACGTAATTTTTGGCCTTTAGATATTTCTATGGACCTTATTTAATGTCACGCTTCTGCAGCTCCTCATACTTTTGCTAACTCCTCTACTTATTGCATCACATTAATCGTGCCAGTACGTTAAGGAGCCTTGGTGAACGTCCACAGCGGACAAGTAGTCGTATAAATTTTCAGCTCTGAGGGCGTCACAACCCAATTAGCATGAAATTTACTTCCTTCTACTTTACAAGACAAAAAAACATTAAGGCAGACATTCTGTGAAAATTTTAAGGAAATTTAAAAATGAAAAACAATTATGAAATATTTTAACACATTCCCACACAATATTCATGTATTAATAACTACGTTTATTGAACGATAATGAATAACATAATTTATGTCGATGACAGAGAAGCTACAACATGCCACATGTATGTATTTCAGTCGTTCAATCCCTTGGTAGATTGTAGGGAATGAGCATTTAAAGACCTCAACCACCTCTCTAGGATGTCTAGGGGCTTCAAAATACCAAACATACGGAGTAGCAAACCTACGAGTAGTCACCCTGAAGATTGTAGGAGCGGCGTCCACATCAGCTCCCAAAATTTTCAAATCAATCCTCAACCACTTCTGTAGGTGATCTGAAGGATTTAAAATTAGTAAATTTAAGCGGTATTTTACATTAGGTACTAAGCTCTTTATTTAATATGATTAAGTATTTTTTTAAAATACTGCATCTCTCATTCCACAGCACTTTGATGAAATTAGTTTATCCATTTCGAATCTTGTATAATATGATGGTTCTAGAACGGCATCAAATCCAAAGATAGCAGATTCTCTCAATTCTCATTACCCCACTGTATTTGTTCTTTTCAGCGATTTGTCGGCCATTCCACATATCTATTTCTTTTTTGAAGTTCTACTCCTGTGCCATGAATGTACTAAAGTATTCGTAACAGTTTGAACATTTTGAACATTGAAAATCACCGTACGACCAGGTCCTAAGTTATGCGTGATACTATGCTGGCCCAGTTCCGTCCGTGAATTCATTCTAATATTTGTAAGCGTTAATTAAGAAAGAAATAGAATTAAACTTAAACAGATGCCCAAGAATTGTACTTATTAGGTCTCAGGGGAACTCGAAAACCACGTTTCCAGCGGTTGAAGGATGTAAGACGCGCCGCCTCCCAGTTTCGCACGATCGATGAGTCAACACGAGCTGCATCATGCAAACCCACGACGCCAACCCCGCGCGTTTCTCAAATTGGCCATAAAAATCTTGCAGTTGTTGCCTGACAAGATTTATAACATATCGCTTGATGTTATAAATGTTATAACATATCGCTTGATATCATGATATTATTTGTTTACGTAATACGTACAGAATATGTTTGTGGAAGTATTCATAATTTCGACTAAGTATAGTAATGATAAAACAGAGGAAACAAATACTTCGAGAAAGGTCATTATAAAATTCACTCACTGCAAAATGGGGAAATCCTGAGGTATACAGCTCACAGTTAACTACGGGTCTGATATTCTGGCGTCCACAAAGGTGAAAATGATGTATTCAGCATTCAGACATATGTCAAATAAATAATAGATCACACAGATTTCAACATGTCACAAGTATTGACATTTCAGATGCATTGCAACGAGTTACACCCCACAAATGTGACATCTAAAACGTTAATATGTTGTAACTTTCCTCTTAGCATTAAAAATAGGGACGTTAGTGGAGAAATCTATGCCCGTTTTTCCACTTCTTGACTTCCGTTTGTTAACCCGGTTCATTATGAAAAGGCTTTTGAAAGAAACATTTTTTGAATATTTGACTCAATAAGAAGAAATTTCATTGTATATCTCAGTATTTTGATTTAATGATAAGAATTGAAGTATTCCTTATTTCTTTTTACGCAAAAATCAAATTCAGACAGTTGCATGCTAACGAGATGTGTATCACAAGTACAAAGTCATGAACAATCCCTAGACTGTTCTCTATGCTGTAGATAGGCTAGTGTATGCGCGCGTTTGACGTGTCATCATTGGCATTTGAAAGTAACCAGCATAATTGTTTGCCTAGTTTCAATGAAATTTTTATTAATCCATCTCTTAATACTAACTCATTACCCCAAGTATACAGTGCCTGTTTTGAATTTTATAAAAAAGCGGTTCTTTGCGTATTATAGAAAATATTTACATTTGAGACAAAAACCTGAGGAGATTAAAATTCATTTTAGTTTTAGCTTCAATGTGAAACGATCATAGTCAATAATGTATAAACACTATTAAAAGGCTTCCTTATGAAATTTTCAAACCCTAGAAAAACGATAAAAACAATATTAATCTGAAAAATAATACGTATCACCTGGGGTACTTTGTACAAAGCTCCTGTTGAAAATTTCAACTTGGAACTTTTCTAAAAAACAGTTGCAAGTTCTTTCTTAATCTTTTTGTTCGAATAGAGGAAACTCCATTTACAAATATGATTCGGTATCGAATTGAATTAAACCTCTGAAATTTTGAAAATTGCAAAGATTTAAATATTTTTCAAACATTTTTTACAATATCCAAGCCCGTGATTTCTTTCTCAAAGAAACTAATTCTCAATTTTAGATCTTTAAATGATATGCGCAATTTTTAAAAAAAATTATTGGGAAATTTTGATGGAAATTAAGATATTTCCCAAAATTGGTGAACAATAATTTTAGTGTGTTGGCATCCCTATCTGTTCACGCAAGAGAATCAAAAAGGTAATATATTCATTCTACTTTTCGGCTGAGATGTCACTATCAGCAGGTTTAGTATTCATTACAATATTCAAAGTATGTATTTTATAACAATTTAAATTTTATAAAATCCATGCTGCCCGTTACTTTAGGTTTGATCTGAAAAATCAATGCTATGTTAATCGCATTTCACAAGTATGATATAAAATATAGACTTGAATTTTAAATTTAATTAAGTTGTATTTGAAGAAATATTTACAAATGATGAACAAAATCGACAGTTAAATGTGTCAAAGTTTATTTTGACATTATTTTTTTTTTACGATTTGTTAAAAAATTTTCATGTATCAATTTCACTGTCCAGTATTACCCACATTAAACTACGTGAATTAATCACTGAATCTACCCCCAAAAAATGTAATGCGCTGTTTGTAACATGTGGGTATCTTTCGTGCTCAGCATAACACAAAAGGTTCCCCTTCATTTTGCTCGAGATTGTTGCTCAAGACGCTGGCGCGCTACATATATCACGGGGCATGCGCCGCGTGAATGCGGAGGAGCGGGTCCCAGAAAGGCGCAAGATGCATCGCGTGTCGCGCAGGGCCGCGACAGCCCTCCGCCCACGGGCGCCGGCGCAATAGGCGAGGCCGTCACCTCCGCCCCGCCCCCTTTTCCTCCGCTCGCCACGCTCTCTAGATGCCTCGGGGATAAATGTCGTATAAACAAATGCCGTATTAGTTCGCCTTTTAAAAGGGAACAATAATTAGTCACATGGGCGGGATAAAATAACACAGGCACATAAAATAAAAAAAAGTTCTCAGATCGTAACATCTGACACATGTTTCTCTATGTATGTCAACGCGCTGAATCCGAATCTGAAGTCAGAATTGCGGCACCACCTTCAAGTTTTTTAAATCGCGCAAAATCACCATGAAGTTGTAACTTGTAAATTCTGGCTTCGGATTCAGATTCAGCGCGTTGACATACATAGAGAAACATGTGTCAGATGTTTGGATCTGACAACTTTTTTTTATTTTGTGTGTCTGTTTAATTAACTACTCGAAAACTAAAACTACTTCAAAATTTCTGTGAGGTACAGTAACATTTCTATTTTAAAAAATCATTGTTTTCTACATCAAATTCGTGAAAATTTGTACAAATAACTTTCAATAAACTTCCAATTTTCTGAACGCATGTAATTTACAGACTATTGACCCAAACGTGTAACTAAGATGACACTTGTGTCGAGAATGATTGTTTCATTTTTCAGGTATATTTGAATGTAATGGTGCTTCAGAAAATCATTTATAAGAAGCTACGTCATAAATTGTCATTTCACTGGGGAACGCGTTGGACTCAATACAATACAAAAGCAAAACAACAAAAAGGAGATACAATTTCTTAGTGTTTGTACAATTTTTTCTTAGTGTTATATAATTTCTTTTCAGCTTTATACTTCTGGATGCACCCCTCGAGTCAGCTGGATGTTATACCCGTTTCAAAAGCAACCTCATCTGCCTTCGTGACCCTTGTACGTGTCTCGCCGCTGCGTCGGGCTGCACCGCCACCGCCGTTTCTTTCTCCACCCCAGCTGCACCGGCGATCGTTGCCTCATCCACCAGCGCGTCATACCAGCGGCGGTGGCGGCGGTGGCGGCGGTGGCGGCGGTGGCGGCGGTGGCGGCGGTGGCGGCGGTGGCGGCGGTGGCGGCGGTGGCGGCGGTGGCGGCGGTGGCGGCGGTGGCGGCGGTGGCGGCGGTGGCGGCGGTGGCGGCGGTGGCGGCGGTGGCGGCGGTGGCGGCGGTGGCGGCGGTGGCGGCGGTGGCGGCGGTGGCGGCGGTGGCGGCGGTGGCGGCGGTGGCGGCGGTGGCGGCGGTGGCGGCGGTGGCGGCGGTGGCGGCGGGGGGGTGCGCCGCAGTGCGCCGGCGGCAGGCCTGCATAATGCACGCGGCGCGCCTCGCCGCCCGCGCGCCCGCACGCCGCTGCACGTGAGGCCTCCAGCATCAGGAACGAGACTCGCTCCCCCCGCTCCCCCCACCAATTACACTGCGCTCCTTCTACGTGTATTCTAATGAGCTTCCTGTTCTTATACAGAATGTCCAGGAAGGAAACGATGAAACTTCAAAAATAAGACAGGGAGCGGCAGCTCAGTGCATCAACTGATGTCACTGCAGCGCCTCTGACCGGGAGATCCTAGGTTTGAGTCCTGACGGCGGCAGGATTTTCGACACTGGCTTTTCAGCTAGGTCCAATTCAGTCGCTGTCTGGAGGAGAATTCTAGCGGCCGGCTGCTCTGATCGGTAGTTGTCCGTGGTTTCTCCGATCAACACCAGGCGAATGCCGGAGCAGTACCCTACCAAACGGGCCACGGACCTCTTCCTTGTCCTATCCCCTCCTCTTACACACACTTACACTAACAGGCACTACACTATCACATATCCCGGGAGACCGGTCGGGAGCTTAGACCTTGTCCGGGCTGGGGCGGGGCCCCGCTGGTGGGACAGTTCTGGTTAGAGGGAAACCCCACTAGCCGACGGTAGGTCGGCGACGGATCTCGCCATCCAGCGGGGGAAGATTACCGCCATCTCCCGAGAAAAAACATGCACTACACTTACAGGACTAATGACCAAAGCAGTTGACGCGCCCGGAAACATGAAAAAATCAATCAATCAATCGAAAATAAATTTTCAAGTCAATTTTTAAGTTTATTCTGTCTAATAAAGAAGTCCGCCGCTTTCAGAATCATCCCCGCCACCTTGGGATAATAGGGTGCCATTTGGCGCAAGCGTAGCATACAAAGAAACGAAGCCGCAATAAGCATTCAAACCTTGGTTTGTAAAAATGCTTTCTGTGCAAAAATTTGCATTTCAGAGAAATATATACTATCTACAAATATGTAATTTTTGATTTACAAAAGAAAATATGTATTTGTTTACAAAGAACAATTAACACAAAAATAAAATAAGAAATTGAATTGTGTAAATTAAGTGCAAAATTTAATTCTTATTGCGGCACCGCCATTGGAAATATCGAAGGAGTTTATTTGACAAAATATGCTTAACGTTGACTTAAGATCTTACTTTTGAAGTTTCGTTGTTTCCTCCCTGAGCATTCTTTATAGTTCCTGTGTCGTATAAATGTTACAAACTTCTTGGGTATGTGGAGGACACGAAGATGACCACTTTTTCCCCTGAACGTGCGTTGAAAAATCTCAAATAACGAAGTTATACATGTGGCATTCCCCCCTGTTTGGTAGGCAACTCATCCTGTACTTGTGATTTGCAAGTCACGTTCTGATGCAAATCACACCTCTTCTCCGACGCTGGCTCACTTCTGCCCTGCTTCTGGTTCATTTCTTCTCTGCCGCTGGCTCATTTTTTCTCTGCCTCTTCTGGCTCCGTCGGGCCCGTTTATATTGGTCCCTCGCTTACATTCGGCAGCGTTTTTAAGAGGTCGCTGCCGGAATGCTTTGCTACGCTACATGCCGCTTGCCTTGGAAGTCACCCCGGTATGGAGTGATGTAACGGCGGCTCACCACAATATTTCATGTAGTCCCCGCCAAATACAAATTGGTTCTGAGACACCCTGGGTTTTCATATATGTATGCTACATGGTTCTATTTTATTTCTGATATTGGATTCTATTGGTTAATGTTTAATGTCTATGTATTTCTTAATTTTGTATTTATATTTATGTGTTTGTGTACTGAACAGTCACAGATATTACGCTCATTTGCAACAATAAAACATTCTTATAAAGTGGCCATTTTCAGACCAGCACCAAAACTGGAGAACGATACCTTATTTCTGTTCAAACGACATCTATAAGAAAACTTACCGTGGGAGACTTGTAGGGAAGAAACTTAACACGTGGTACGATATTTAGTCCAATGACATGTTTAGGCATGGATTGGGCTTTACTAAACCAGCCATTAAATTTCTCATTCACCATAGTATTGTACTAAACATGTGAAATATAAATCCAAGCTGAGCAGTCACGGCTCGTGATTTTCTAAATGGAGAAGGCTGCAAATGCATTACATTACATTGCATTGCATTTCTATACATAATCTCTCCCGATCACGAAGACTACAGTCATGTAGAATTCGCGCTTCCGATAAAGGCTTCAGGGAGTAGCGCTCCTACCGCGTATTGGGAAAACTAGTTCATGCGCAATGCTACTCGCCAAGCTGCATAGTAACGCTATCTCGTGAGCACACCCTTCTTCAGATCCTAGGCCCCACCCTTGAAGGCTGCCTGGCTGCAGCCTTCGTCCGCCAGTAAGCCTGTAAAGTGAATGCATAACGTCACGCCTCCACATTTTACACAGGCCTAATGGTGGAATGAAGTGGGAGCCTAACACTTTCTCTTCCCTGTCAACAGCTTCAAATGCGTTACGGACGGCCGTTAAGGAACTGACAAAAAAAAGTTTGATATGATTGTTATATAATATAATTCAAAAATCCATTATTAATGAATAAATTCATTTGTATATATATATATATATATATATATATATATATATATATATATATATATATATAAATTTCTTTTAGAAGGCTATTTCTCTAGGAGAAGCTCCGCCTTGCACCCTTTAATGACGAGCCGCGCCTGCAGCGAAGCAAGAACAAAATAAGAAAGAGGTTTCTCATAAAAGCTCCGTCGACAACTAGTGTTGCGTAGAAAAGTTATGGAAGAAAACTTTTGACACCTAGTCCTCAGCAAAACTGATGTGAACAATTTGGCAACTTCAAACTGCCAAAACATTCTGTGAAGTTGTTATGAAGGCTGCACAAATATTTCTTGTCGCCTTGGGAAGGTAGAGTGACGATATGCACTGTCAATAGGTTTTGCCAATTTAGTATGTTCTGAATAACGTTTATGGACAGGATTAATTTGATTAACTAAAATTAAAGACGGAATCAATGTGCATGAGCAATGTATTTGTACACTTGCACATCTGAATGTAAGTATGTATTATTCATTTCTAAACAGTGAAATTCTTTGTAGAATGCAATAGTATTTTGATGATATATTTTCTATCTTTGAAAGAAAATTGATATATTTGTTGTGGAAACTGGCAATACATCATCCTTATTTGGAAAATCTTCATTTTCATAGATCAGTTCTCAGAAATAATTCAGAATTTTTCATTTTAATTTCGCCTAAAGATGAAGTATGGGATTCAGAGCATTCACAGTATTTGTAAATGAAACACAAAGTGAGTTCATAAAGAAGCTCTATAGAAATGCAAACGTTTGTTTTCGGAAGTAAACAATGAATGCTTAAGTCCATGTGCGTACATGTTAACGAATGGTTCACATAAAAATGGAGATCAAGAGCTCATCCCATTCACTGAATTTTGCAGAGCTGAAATAGTACAATGATAAATGGAATACCCGAATGTAAGTAGAACAAAGAATTTGGAACAAGATTATTTAAAAAGATATGTTTTCGCTTCCCGTGCACCAAAATTTACGTAGAACGAAATATATCGTAATGCATTTAGTACAATTTAGTATTAGAAATGTCATTTTAAGATGCAATCTAATAAAAATAATAAAATAATTTCATATTATTATATCTTCTGTATACGTTAGAAAATGTTTCACAAGGGAGCTAGAGATCAGATATTAAGCCATGGGTGTGCAATTGACCGTTCTAGATTCTTGGGAGAGCGAAGGATACTAGTACTCCACGTACCTACAAAATGGCAAATATTGCCATAATAAGTTGTTCGTCGACTGTTCATTATAAAACGAGGAAATCCATAGACAAGGGTTTTTAATCTAGTTGAGGTTTGTCCCTTTACAACACAAAAGTAATCAATTAATATGTGAGAGAGAGCACGTGCTTTTAACGTGCCTCCAAGCGTCATAAAATAACAATTACGCTCCCCACAGTCAAACTTCGGCAATCACGCCTCTAATGGACACAAATCACGTTATATATCTGTATAATAAATTAATAGTCTTGTAGCGAGAGCATTACAAACAGAATTTTAGACAACACCAGATTCCTAGCAATCAAATTCACAAAGTAAGCAGTATATTCTAAGAAATGAATCCGTAAATATTTCCCAGCAAAGATATTGAAAAATGCATGTGCATCGGGGTTAATATTAGATTATGTTAATTAGTTATTAGACATTTATTTATACAATTCTCGACGATGTTCAGAACATAATATAATTTTCAACTATATTCATTCGCAAGAAACCATATTGATAATATATGGTTTTATGAAGAGTTTATTTTTGTTTAACAATGTGATCTAATATAATAAAAAGTGATTTAAATAGTTCCTAGTAAAATAGAGATTATTAAAAATATTTTCAAATGTTTCAGTTCCTCAAAGATGCCTCATATTGGTTCAACGATTGTATACAACCATTTCATAAGGGTTTGTATGCTTTATTTGTCCATTTTATTCAGTTAAACGTGATTTTTAAAACGATCGAAATACTCATTATTCGTTACTATGTTATAATTAATAACCACGTTGATTTACGCATGTTTAAACTTTTATCTATTCTAATGACTGTATCAGTTTACACAATTGCAACCCTACTGTTTATGATTATCCATGCACTACTTCCTTTACGCTGGGAATTGAGAGTCACCACATTCCGGGGCGGGTCAACGAACCAGACGAACGTCTCAGGGACGTCATAAAAAAAGAAGAGCGTCGCGAGGAACGCGAGGTGGCACGCGTCGCGGTGCCCAATCGATACACGCGTCTCGAAGACGGCTCGCGCGGAAAATCCCCCCTTCGCACTGCGGGCAGCCGGCGCAGCCTCACTGCTGGAGGCGACGCGCTGGCCGTGGGCCGAGGAAGGACAGACCGCTTCCCACTTCCTTCATGTGCCTGCATCGTGAAAGGTAATCGGTGTAAGAAATGTAGTTCGGCGCACAGTAAAGGAAGAATTGCGCTCAAAGAAATCGTTTGCGCAGTGCGCAGGGTTCCGGAATTGCCTTTAAAGGTGTGCGAGACGATGTTTAAATCGCTAGTTCTCCCAGCAATGAATTATGGGGCAGAAATTTGGGGAGTGGATAGGATAGATCGACTAGAAAGCGTCGAAACAGATTATTTCAAATTAATTCTCGAGTCTCTAGATTCGCAGCAAATGCCGGAGTCCTAAGAGAGGTCGGTAGTGTAGGAATTTGGAAAGATTTTAAAATGAAACCCATTAAACTTTGGATTAAATTAGCAGGTGAACAGACTGACTCACTTATAAATAGATGTTTTCGGGTGCAGTTACAGGGAAGCAACCAACGCTACTGGTCGTATAAAATTAAACTGCTACTGGAACGTTCAGGTCTGGGAGACGTTTCTCCGGAAATGGTGGGAGATAGGGGAACACGTGACATAGAACGGTTAATTTCGGATAGACTTGCGGATATTAAAAGGCAAGAGATCCTGGCAGCAACGGCCGAAAAACGTTCGCTAGTTGCGCAAATTCACGCGAGTCCGTTATGGGGTTGCGAACGTTACGTAAACACACTGCAAAAGGACGCAAGAGGGGGATACGCTTGGTTCAGGGTCGGGGGTGGATGCAACGTAGATTAAAGGACTCGAATGGTAATGGCATCTGTGTGCTTTGCGGTGATAGGGAAGACTGGATCCATATCCTTTTAATTTGCAGTGCGACCGAAACTTGGAGAGGAAAATGGATGGGAATGGGAAATTACTACTTCCAACATAGGAACGGAACGCTCGCCCAAAACATTCTAGGGGATAAAAGAGCTAACTTCATGAAAGAATTAGGAAAATTTCTCGGAAAGGTTCGGACCACTAGAGAAACGGAAATTAAGGAGTGGGAAAACAGCAGTGGTTAGTACGAGCAGAGCCTAGACTGGAGAGAAATATGTAATAAATCAATAAACTAACAATAATTAAGTTAGTCAGTAAGTTATGTTAGGTTAGTAAACAGTACAAAAAAATAAATTAAAAAAAAAAAAATAAAAATAAAATAAAAGTTATAAATTGTAGTCAATTGTTAAGTATAAGTAGATAAATAAGTCAATAAAATATATATATATATATATATATATATATATATTAACTTAAAATAATTAAAATAAGTTAAATAAATTAAAATTAAATTAATTTAAAACAAGTTAAATAAATTAAAATAAGTTATATAAATTAAAATTAAATTAATTAAAATAAGTTAAATAAATTAAAAATAAATTAAATTAAAATAAAATAAAAGGAAACGGCTAAAATAAAGCACATTAGGGGGCGAAGGGAAGTGGGAATCGGAAATGTTAGGGCAGAGGCGTTGGTGCGGACGATTTTCTGTGGTGCTGTTTGTTTTCAGGTGCGGTGGAGGCCAAACACTGGAAGGAGAATGCCTGACGCCCGCGCCAAATAAATAAATAGTCTAAAAACCGGATAGAGTAGCATGTACTCGGCTTCTGACGGCAGGTTTTTCCCCTTCAGGGTTTTTCCTCAGCCGTACCTTATGGTCTCGTTTCCGCGGCTTTGAGGCGATGGAGAGACCATTGGGGGTGAATACCAGAAGGCGAAAGGTTAGAACTCGGTAGAATGTAGGTATTGTAATGGCTTAAAGGCCATCGGCCTAGCCACATTGGATCAAGTTTCTAATTTGTCTGTAATAATTACCTATTAAATAATAATAAGAAATGTAGTTCCCGGGATTGGTCAACTGTGAACAATGAAACAATTAGTTAGGCAACGTTTCGGAATGTTTTAATTCCTTCATCAGGGCTAAAGTACAAAAACAAGGCATCAAGACATCTAATTAAAAAGTTAACAATCCACAAAATTATGGTACTCAAATAATCAAAAAGAATATAAAATGTACACATCTTACTAATATATTAAAAGGTCAAGCCTCATGTTCAGCCTCCAAACCAACTCCAACATGGAGTTGCTGCAGCACATGGGTCCATCCCGCGACAAATTTGAATTGAGCCACGGCCCGAACGTAAATGAATGAGAACATGTTTTAGTCTCAGGACCACGTTCAGGACCAATCCAGACCACGACAGCCGCATCCTGTCGACCACATGTTAAAATAGCAAAATAACCAGACAAGTCAATACTGATGCAACTGTAACTCTGCTAAATTGATATATTTATGATATATTGACCAAATTTATAATTTATTTATTTCTAATTATTTTTTTTTTTTATTTATTGACTTATTAGCTTTTAACTATTGTTTATTAAACCACTGTTTCATTGTTCATATTTGACCAATGCCGTGAACAACATCCCTTATTTAATCAATAGTCGTGAATTCTACAATGGGTAATAAGTGTAGTTTTTTTTAGTATACTAGCTAATGAATCCATTGGTTTTGAGAGAGAATTTATTCGTTCTGGATGCATCAATTACTCAGATCATTACCCCATAATTATAGCGCATGTTGTATCCGGGAAGGGGTGATTTTCTTCGTAGGCTAATGTGAGATCTGGCGTTGATCTGACATTCTCACCCTTCACATTAACGTCGGCTTCCTAAGTTTTCCTCTCCAGTTATCTCCACCAGCGGAGCACCCCTTCACCCGGAATAAACTTGGGGTTCCCGACTAGTCTCTTGGCAAGTGTGGTAGTGTAGTGAGTGTGTGTAAGGGTGAGGACAAGGCAAGGATGAGAAAATAAAGATTTTACGTGGTTCGTTGTACACTTGTTCACATACAGCTCTGGCATTCACTTGTTGTTGATCGGAGGTATCACGAAAAATAAGTGATTAGAACAGCCAGACGCTAGAATTATTCTCGACTCATTGGATGAATTCAACCCACTTTGCAGTTAGTGTCGAAAACACACCAACATGGGAATTCGAAACCTAGACAAATAGGTCAACGATGCTGCAGAAGGACCGGTGTTGCTACTGAGCCATTGCAGCAGATGTCGTTGAATTTAAGCACGTGAAATTGTTCAAAATCAAAATTTCTACAAACAGCATTTATTTCAATTACATTCAGATTATTTATTTTTTTGTTTTCAATGACTTAAATAAGAAACTTCATTATCTACGGGGAAGTAATATATTTTCAAAATAATTATTATTTTGAAAATATATTAGGCCTAAAAACCATTACGAAATATGAGACGAAGATATATAAATTGCATATTACACAGCAAGAAGGCCACAGCTACTTTCTTAAAAAAAAAAGAAATGTAAAAATACTTAATAGTATGTATTTTTAATAAAAATCGAAATATCAATTTTAATTAAAGCTTGCACAAGCCGAGTATAATCCACGTTATAGCACTCCAGCAAAGTCTCCGCACTGAGCCGAGTTAAGGCCTCCTATTAAAAATTGCATTTGGGTTGGTAGCAACCAGGTCACAGGGAAAAAAGTGAATTGACAACTTTCAGCATCTATTATGATTGTGGTGAATACGGTACCTACCAACATAATTTCTGTTGCTAGCACTCTCACCATGGAGGTGCCACTGCGTAGAGACTTTCCTGACGCTCCAAATAATCCACTTCATTCTTCTACGAAGACAGCTGCCATGTTCTCCTGTGCAGGCGGCAATCAGAGAGTCTCATACGTGGCGGTATCACGGGTTGCATATTACCCCTTTACAATTTTCTGCTCTCTGAGGTTCCGTAGCTGGCATTGATGTCGAAAGACACATTCCTGTGTTTAGGCACAGACTAAAGAGGTATAATTATTTACTCTATGGTTTAGGTGAGGAAGGAGGCTGTGTCTTCCTCTTTCTTGATCAGGGCATGGTGGGTTGTTTTTTATCTCCACTAACTACATAGTGATGCGATCAAGAGGTGTGAATAATATTGATAAATGCTTATGGGTGCAATGATGTTCAGATGGAATAAGTGATGACATTAGAAAAGTAAACCACGTTACAAGCGCATGGCAACCACACACCACGACCACATGGTTCAGGCAGGAACCGAATCTGCAGCCTTTATCACCTCGCAAATTACTTGCGACACGGAGACCGGATGCATGTCCTTCAAGGCAGCTTAAAATTATGGATTCCGCGGCATAGGAACATTTTCTTCGTCTTATGGAGAGAAGAATGTGTATATTTCAATGATATGGAGGCAATATAACATTTAGGTAATAATTATTTGAAGGTTTTTACAAATGACCGTAATTTACCAGAGTACTCACGAACTGTGAGGTAGCATCAATATTCATGAACACTGAAGAAGTATGACTAAATTTTTTGGCCCTTTTTATTTCAAAAGTAGCATCTATTTACCCTCCTATTGCTACAAAGTAAATTATATGAACTGGGGGATGTGCGTGATAGAGTCTGGAAACTGGGAGACGAGCTCGAAGGGCGATTCCACTGACTCCGCTACAGTAGGTTTGGTAAAACTTAAGAATTTTACAACTTTTGGTTATCTTCATTTCAAACGTATTGTTATATTTTCCCATCAATTGTTCCTTTGAAAGTCTTATAGACAAGTGAAAGAAAATTATTAAGCCTTCGGAAAGGGGTATCGACATAATCCAGGTTTGACTATACCCCCCATGCACCAAAAAATTATCAGCATTGACAAAGCCTTCCCGGTTCGAACACAAAACTACTAATCTTCCTGAGATGCGTCCTCACATCCGCACATCCTCACATCCATACACATCTTCACATCCATAAAGACAACTTGGTAAAAACAACTTTTCTTCTCGAGGGTCAATCGAAACAGACTTTATGACCAAACGTTTGACCTCAAGCGATCAGTCTATGCATTATATTCTTTTGATAACCAAGGAAATGTAAATATAAACACTGGTAAATCAGATCAATAATTAATTTACTTATCCCATTTTTAAACAATAGATGTTTAGATCCCAAGTTTTCTTTATCATTCACAGCCTTACGTAGTTGAATATTATGAATGACCATAATCTCTTACTTGTCCATTTAGTTATGTTTCTCTTCAGACGGTGGTCTTTAGAGGTAACCTATACTGTAAATTTTATGTCAAGTAAGCCCATAAAGTCTGTCGATATCTTTCTCTTTGGAATGCAATGGCTCAGAGAAATCAGAATTAACTTGGGGAAAATCTTCATTCAATCTACTATTAATGAATATAGCCCCCTTGAAAGTAATTTATCTTTCCTTAGAGCTGACCGAGGAACACAAATGAAAAAGCAAATTATTTAAGATCAGAGGCGCGCCCAATATTTTTCTGTGGGAAAGGGGGTGGAGACTACATATAATCCAGCCGACTTGATGTTTTCTTATACAAATTTGTTTTACTTATGCTGAATATAAAAAATTTTTTATTTATAACGTTGACAATTCATGTACGTCATGTACATTGAATGACTCGTTAATATAGAATATTAGTTAGAGAAATACTTTTTAATTGTACAGTTATTGAAATACTGTTGGCTTCTGGGGATAGAGAGATGAGCTCCATGGCCTCCTCCCTCTCCTTGAGTGCGCCACTGCTTAACAATGCTTTAACTTAAGAAAAAGGTACTGAAAAGAGTCCAATAAAAATAAAATTCTCAGGACATCCTATAGTGTTTTAGGTTACAATTTCAGAACGTTCCGCACTTGCCTCTCACAAGACACGGTTGCGTTGCAAGGATAGTGGCACGGTAGCTTTCCCTTTCAACGGCATTAACTTCCACGGAGGCCCTGCAAACGTACAAGCAGATAAGGCCCTTGCGCCCGCGTCGTTTACCTCGCTACGAGGGCACAAACTACCTTGCCCTAATGGGGAAGGCCCTGGAGCGCAAGGGAAGCTCTAAGTTCAGGGATCTGCCTCCCGAAACGATCTAATAACACGACGTAACATGGCTAGAGAGTGGGAAATTTGCTGGAGCAGATTAGCGTTGGAATAGCGTTTAATGCGCTGTGAACTTTGTCCGCAAGCGATAACGCGATTGGCAAAGTGTCCAAGAAATTAAATACAAAGTTACGTTTCTGAGAGGAGAGGTTAGAATCTAAGTAGAACAACCGGTTGAAATTCACCAATTTACAAGGTTCAAATAATTAATAAGTACTCTGGACAGTCTAAGTAGTTCAAGAATAACAAAAATAATTTGGGATTCTTAAATATACTTCACAATAGAGATGAGTTTTGATCTGAATATAATCTGGTTCTGGTTATTGAGATGAAAAATTATCAACAAAATGAACCAATTGTAAAATTTCAATTGTAATTATGTATTTAGGCGGGAAAGCGACGTATTGGCTCTACAAATTTTGTAACTATTTTATCTTTCTTCAAATACTAATAACATGTTAAAGAGTACGTTATTTACAAGTAAAGTATTCTCAGAATTACTTAACTAACTTCAATACACGAGGTCACATACCAAAGAAATAGTTACTAGGATCTAGATTCTGAGGGTTTATTCACAATTCAATATCCAAACGGATATTGCGCTCTGTCATAAAAGAAAATGTAAATTATGAGCGACTTGTGCTTCTAGCAAGATCAAATTGTAAATAATATTATAGATTCCAGAAGGAATACAACCGAACAGAAAATTAATTTACATTTTATTATATAACTTTTATTTCCAAATAAAAATTTGGTGTAAAATTGTACTAACTAAAATTACAGAATACATAAATCGTAAATAAAATGGTTGACTTATGCAATATTACACGTGCTTTCCTGAGTCACATCTCTTGGTTTCGCGGGAGTTATCAGACGTCGATTAAATGCAAATGACCAGATGATTCATTTCGACGTTTGTTACCGGGTTCACTGAACATCTTTCTGTGAATTCCACTAGCCGTGTGTTTAAATGGACGTAGACTATTAGTAATAACAATGTACTATTAAAATAATTACTGAACACTAATTATATTAATAACAGATCAATTTTCTGTGCAATTAAAATCTAGAACGCAATTAGAAGTAATTGTTTAGTATTAAATTTTATTTCCATTTTACTCATCAAATACAATTATTCATACAAGAACTTGATTTATTGATTAAAATCAATTAGGTTGTGTGCTATTGCTATCGTTTATTATTGCTATTATTAACTCCGCAATTTACAAAAACCTCTGGTGCAAAATTATGTAAAGGCAGCGCAATTTATGTATATAATAAATATTAATAATTTTTTAATTAAATATTGTAATGGTACAGTTTAATTGAAAAGTAAAAATATACGCAATCTTTGCTCTCGATATTACGTAGCCTCAGATATTTTGAATTTATTTAAAAAAGAAGCTGATATTAAAAACAAATTGTTCCTCTCCTTTGCACATTAGCTAAACATTCTGCGAGTTTATGGATAGAATCGTTCTATTTTAAACCCCTCTCACCCAAACGTAGTGTACAGCCAGAAAATTGTGTCGTCAATGGAGGCCCAGCAGTTACGGAACAAGTTATTTGCGGTCCGGAGCCTCGTGAGACGGACTCGAACAGCGAACACGAGACGCGAGGGCGCATTCCCAGGGGAGCGGATTAGGGGCCGTCATTGAGGGGGCGGGGCGGATGCGGGGGCGGAGGCTGGCGCAGGCAGCAGCGCAGTAATTGACGGGCTCGCGGGATTTAATTACTGCAGTAAACGGCCCGGCCAGGGACACGCGCCGCGCCGCGCTGGCGCCGGCGGCGCCGCGACGCCACGACCCGACGCTACCCGCCCCGACGGCGCCGCCCGCCACGCCCCCGCCCACCCGCCCGCGCCGTCGCTCGCTGCCTCCCCGCGCGGAGGGGCGCACCGGAAGAGATGGCTCAGGGCATCACTGATGTCACTGCACTCCCTCTGACCGGGATGTCCTAGGCTCGAGTCCCGAAGTTGGCAGGATTTGCGACACCGGCTTGTCCGCTAGGTCGAATTCAGTCGTTGTCTGGAGGAGAATTCTAGCGCCCGGCTACTCTGATCGGTCGTTTTCCGTGATTTCTTCAATCAGCACTAGTGGAATGCCGGAACAGTACCCTAACAAACGGGCTATGGAGCGCGTCCAATATTTCCTACCTCTTCCTTGTCTTATCCAATCCCCTTATACACACATTTACACTAGCATGCACTACACTGCCACGCATGCCTAGAGAGCTTAAAGTTTGTCGCGGTTGGGACGGTGCCCCACTACATGTTGACCTCGGTACACCTTCTAAATGTTAAGATGATTACAGATATCTTTCATTTTGAAAATAGTAATAAATATTGCATTAATAATTGTTTTATTCATTATTAAAACTAAGAAAACAATATAATTGATTTTTACCTTAATTGCGGGTACGTGTAACATGTTAATCTTCGCTAAAAGGGAAAATGTGAATATAACTCTGATTTAATATTCAATTATTGACTTTTTAAACTAGAAATAATATATGGCGTTACTATTATCTTTCTTAATTTTTTACAAAGTCAATCTTACTTAGTGTGTTAAGGCAATTTAAGAGAAGATTAAGAAACTAGAAGAAAAGAAAAAAATATAGATAAGTCAATAGTGTAAGAGAGAAAGAGTGAGAGAGAAAACGTGAGAAAGAGAAGACAACAGTAAGCAAGTGAATCACAAGAAGAAATAGCTGGATAACACAAAGGACAGAAAAAAGTAAGGTTTCTTGTCATGTGTGGTAGTGTTCCCGTCAGGAGCGGTAGTGTAGTGCATGTATGTGTAAGCAAGGGGTGAGAATAGGGCAAGGAAGGTGGAAAGGTCGCACGCGGTCTGTGGCTCGTTTGATAGGATACTACTGCCTGGTGTTGATCGAAGAAAGCACGGAAAACCACAGACCAGAGCAGCCGGCCGCTAGAATTCTCCTCCCGACAGCGACTGAACTCGACCTACCTATGTAGCTAGTGACAAAAATCCTGCCACCGTCGGGACTCGAACCCGGTCAGAGGCACTGCAGTGATCTAAGTTGATGTCCTGACCCACCTCTCTTAGTAAGATAGAAATAAAGAAAAAAGACAAAAAGAAAGGGCTGAAGGGAAGAAGAGGAGGAAAACACCGAAGAAAGAGAGGGTTCTCTCTGGCACCAACCGGGAGCGGTAGCTCAGTGCATCAACTGATGTCACTGCAGCGCCTCTGACCGGGAGGTCCTACGTTCGAGTCCTGATGGCAGTAGGATTTTCGTCACTAGCTTTTTAGCTAGGGCGAATTCAGTCGCTGCTTGGAGGAGAATTCTAGCGGCCGGCTGCTCTGATCGGTAGTTTTCCGTGATTTCTCCGATCAACACCAGGCGAATGCTGGTGCAGTACCCTATCAAACGGACCACGGACCGCGCGCGATCTGTTCTTCCTCTTCCCTGTCTTATCCTCTCCCCTTACACACACACACTTACACTAACATGCACTACACTACCACATATTTCGAAAGACCGGTCGGGAGCTTAGAGCTTGTCCCGGCTGGGGCGGTGCCCCACTGGTGGGAGATTCTGGTTAGGGGGAAACCCCACTATCCGACGGTAGGTCGGCGCCGGATCTCGCCATGCAGCTGGGGAAGACCACCGCCATCTCCCGAGAAACAAACATGCACTACAGTAACGGGACTAATGACCAAAGCAGTTGACGCGCCCGGAAACACGAAAAAAAAACCAAACCAAATCTCTGGCACCAGGCATAATGACATTCGACCACATGTCCCGAGTCTGTCCTTGCGTTTCCCAAGTCCTCTTTTTGAGTCTCTCTGCCTGTCAGTCAGGCCAACCACTTTGTTGTAACGTCCATTTCCCCCCCTCCGCAGGCTTTCTCATCTTACGCCGCCACTTCCCATCGACCTTCCGCGCCCACGCGCCCCGCCCACTTTCCCTCTCGTGGCTTCGCGTCGGGGCCCCATCGCGCCCGCCCGCCAGGCGGACAGCCGCCTTCTCTCATCGACAGCAGCAGATTCTCAATTCAGTTGAGGAGTATCAGGCACGGCGTAATACGTTCCTAAATAACCAACTATTACAGGGGCAAACATTTGTAATATCATAAATTCAGTCACGTGCATTCATCTTCCATTAGCACTACAACCCTTTGTGGGTCTTGGCTGTCAGGATTATATTTCGTTCCATTTTTCCCTGTCCATTACAATCACTCTCCACCGTCTTTCATTAAGGACCCGGAGATCCTGGTACACGTCGTCCATCAACCGAGTTCTT
Organism: Teleogryllus oceanicus; assembly: GCA_964035755.1. Taxonomy (NCBI): domain Eukaryota; kingdom Metazoa; phylum Arthropoda; class Insecta; order Orthoptera; family Gryllidae; genus Teleogryllus; species Teleogryllus oceanicus. The sequence goes on from CAXIVR010000003.1 coordinate 109,613,007, forward strand.
GATCTTTTCCCCTTTCGTCGTCCTGTTGTTGTCCGTTCCGTAATTTTCTTTGGGAGCCTACTGCTATGCATTATTTTGTTATCTAAGGGGCGTAACACACAACATCACACACGTTCGAGAGTTATTGTGAATAGTAGAATTAAATAAATTATATTATTGATCAATTATGACATTTTACCTATATAATTTTGAAGTTCGGATTCGATTTATTTATTTATTTAAAGGCGAGCGAGTAGCAATATTTAATACTAATTCCATAAGATGACATGCATTTTGATGAATAGAGATGAACACTGTCAAGTCAAAGACAAAGAAGAAGATGAAGATGGAGGGGCAAAAACATTTGAAAATGAATATGAAGAAGAAAATAAGTGACGTAGACTGGATAAATATAAACACGAAGACTAGGAAGATAAATGCAGAAGATTAACAGAATCTGGAAGAAAAAAAGAAGTTATGGTTCACGACAATAACATAACTACATACTTTAAATTCATTTAGAATTTCACTAACATCCACAATTCTGAATGAACATTTGAATTTCCCCACATATGCCCTCTTAAAAAGTTAAAAATTGTGAGTATATGACTCTCAGCTTATAAAACGTCAATCTTCCCGATGACTCAATTCTATCTTCCTTAACCTCGTCTACTGCATACATTTTCACTTTCCCGAACGCTGAATCAATGAAGCCGGCCGACACTGGTGACTCACTCACGTTAACGGAAAGCAAGCGAGGAAGAGAAAGCAGATCCCGAGTTATCAATAGAATTTATTTTACATTTGAAGAGTACGTTACATAGAGGAAAAGTGCCGTTATTACAAAGAACTGATAACCGATGTACAATTGGTTTATAATTTGTAAAATTATTTTAAACTATAAATCATCACAATAAACATTTCCCGTTCCTGTTCTATGACTCAAAAGCTCGCTACGGACCTTGGCCGATCAACCCTTTATTCTCAGCCTCTCAGCCATGGGATAGGGGATTTGTGTGGTTAGCACGAAGACATTCTTTCACCGTATATACTGGTCTTCATAACCTTAGGGTGAATTTCTCATCGTCACACAGCAATAGATACTGGGACATTTGTAAGGAAAGCGCATAGGTGTAATTTGCCTCGCCCGGGAATCTAACCCGGTGTTGTGCTGTGAAAAACAAGCACGCTAACCAATGAGCCACCGAGAGAAACAATAAACATTTCACCCGAAAAAAATAAAATTACTTCAGTTTGCAGAAAAAATAATCAATTAAGTAAATGTAATAAAAAATCGAATTCAAAGCGTTGAATAATTGAAAAAGAAGTTATTGCTTTGTGATTGTCATCGATTAAACAAAAGATGTACTGTGATGATTCTTCCACTCCTCTTTACCTTCCATTTACTATCTCTTTTGTTCTTTGTTTACACAAACACGCTCTTTTGCGTAAATATCAGCTTTCCACGACTGGCCGGCTAGCATTCTATTACTCTAGCCGCTTCATGACAAAGAAGATCCGGAGAGGGAAAACCTCGACACCAGAGAAATTTATTTAAGCGTGGGTTGTAGAATCGCGGGAAGCTCTTATCTTATTAAGCGGGAATAATTTCAAGTTCATAAGGGAAAACACTCAGAATCCGAGTAAACAAAGAACATTAAATTCCTTGATGTTTTTAAAGAAGAGAAATATCAAAAACCAAATAAAATATCATTGACAAAAATCTTGATCTTGAGTGTCCATTAAACAACAAACGTCTTCGCATCTTCATGCTACTTTTTATAAAGGAAATTAAAAAGGTTGTTAGTTCGTGATCTACTATATCGAATTAAAAAGTATGTGCATATTTACATTTCATGACTCACTTTCTGGTGTTATATTAAACACTTCTTAACTAACCGAAAGCTATTTTATTCCTTTAGGAGTCTCTAAACAAACACTCACAAAACATGTGTTTGAAACCAAAGAAATATCACAGATTATTTCTCACAAACTTTCAAAGGAAGACGCTATGAAAGTTGGATAAATACGTAATCATTTTTCTGTGGTTTGGAGGTTTGTGGAATAATATATGAATTTCCGGCAAAGTAAATGCTTCAAAGAAACACTCCACTCAAATATTTTTTTAACACACTTATCTGATTTCTATTTTTTCTTTTAGTAATACCTTGCGTTTGCTCTGCGGTGCTCACAGAACACGAACAACACACTTCGTTCACAAATCCGTTCATTTAAAAACAATCGCTGTGTTTGAAAACATAACTTTGTTTATTTAGGGAAGGAACATTATAAATATGCGAAGCGGGTTTCATCACACAGCATCTACCATTACAGTACTAAGCAAATAATCAATAATTTATGAACATTTTATAAAGCGTAATTATTATTGAGTAACGCTGTCGTAATATCGGATTACACGCAGTTATTGCAATGGGAAGAAGAGAACATTACATTTTCAGTAAAAATATTGCAACACCAGTCTTGTTATTCTTTTCTGTGCCAAGTGTGTCAGCGTATGACTCACAGGCAAACCCAGCCAGTGCCATTGGGCACAAAAAAGGTGCGCTCTTGCCAAAAAGTCACCATGTGATGAGGTGGAAGAAGTCGAGGAGGAAACATCACATCCAAGAAAAGTTGAAGACATTCTATTCACATTATTTAACAAAGTTTTCCCTAGCATACTTGGTTATTACGAATGTCCTCAGAAACACGGAAAGCGACATCTTCTTTTACCAATATTTATTTACAGTCTGTTACTGTTGTTTTGGAAAGCAGGCAGCTCATTACTCTGATATTTTAAATATAAAATTATTCTTTTTAGAACATTTAGTGACATTCATTGACATGACATTCATTACACACCTGAATATTGCAGGCTGATGTTTAGAATAAATATTACAAATTTCTAGGACATACAGAGGGGTATGAAATATTTGGAATATATCACCACTTGTTCACTGGTAAAAAGTCATCAACTTCCACAGGTTTCTAGAAGTTTGTAACATTTATCTCGAAATACCTTTTTTTCCTGGGCTTTTATCCAGCCAACAGCCGGTTACCCTTCACATCCGATGCGACGCATATTGACCATACACTACACCAACTCATTTGCAGCTCCTCTGATCTGGGGTCAGCAGAACGCGACGCCCTCCACGACAACACGTACAAAGTCAAGGGACAAACATCCTTGCCCAAGGCGAGACTTGAACACGCGACCCTTCTGACCGAAGAGCTGGGTCGGTACACACTCTTAGCCGCGTCGGCCATTCAGATCGACCCTTACAACACCTTACAACATAAAAATACATTCATAAATTTTATTACTAATATTATAGAAAAATCTCTAGAAATGCGTATCTAAGTCATCTTTCTATTCCACAATTACATGAGGTGTCCACAGAGTTCAGCAGTTACATGAGGCACTATTTATTTCGGTAAACTACTGCATGCGCAACATTGGCTAGCGCCCAAAGAAATTTCTGGAAAGTATTTATCAGTTTATTCTCAAAATACTGTCAAAATAAATTGTTTTTATAGTACGAGACTATTCTCTTTTACCAGTACCCCATTCTTTGCATTCCCAACGACAACGAGAGAGGGCGTTCAGAAAGCGGAGAAAGAATTAAGATTTGCCTACTAACGCTATGCCGGAACAAGGATAACACCAGGGGGTTAACCATGGACCTCACAATAAAAGAGTAATATACCGCGGTTTTTACAGAGGTGCCTCTCGATTCCACTCAAGGCCCGTCACCACGGTGGTATTATGGCACGTTTTTTCGTGTCTTTCTCGGTCGTGCCGTTAGAGTCGCTTCATCTGCAGCACTGCTTGATATGGTCGTGAGCATACGACACCACGACAGAGACGTGAAAAACCGTGCCATAATGTCACCGTGGTGACGGGCCTTGAGTGGAATTGAGAGGCACCTCTGTAAAAACCGAAGTTTCATTGAAGTTAAATGTTATATATCTAAGAAATAATTTTATATGTGTTTTGCAGTATATTATAATCATTTTTAGAAGTGTGTATTAAAATATTTTCAGATTTCATGGCTTGGCATGGACATATTTATATATTTTGAACATTTTCAATATTTACGGCCTTTCCCACGGGGACATAGATGGCAAAAACCTTTTTTCAAGATATAGCTTAACATTCACCATAAACAATTAATTGCAAGTCAATACACAACTGTTATCTACATCGTCAGGAACTAAAACTAGTGGCGGTACAGAATGGTACATACTTTCTTACGTTAGTTAATTTCCTAATATAGGGCTAGCTTTTCGGTATTGTTCCACCGTTTCCCAGCTGTTAATTATCGGCTCCTGAAGAACATTTCTTCGTATTTTATCATATTTTCGTTAATACTGAAACTGAAATATTACTTTAAGAGTATTGTAGAAGAGTAAAATTTGGTATACATGCGAGTTTCATTCAAAAAATTGGAGGATTTTTTTAGGGAACGTCTTTCCAGGACTTGCTGTTCGGTGCTTCTCACGCCTTTGCTTAAACACGTCGCCCCAATGCCAGTGGTTGTGACCCTATCACGAGTGCAGTTTCTTCCGAATGTGCGGAATTTTTGGGCTTAGAGATTTGCGACATCAACGTCGTGTTCAACTTCCGCGACTAATTGGCAGAAGATAAACACGACTTTTGCATCCTCCACTGTAAACTATTTCTTTAAAAATACGAAAAATTCGGAGAAAAACCAACAGTGTAAGACTAAATAAATTCATCAGATTGTAGAGCAGGCCTTTCCCTAGTATTAAAATCCACCCCTGCTTCTTATACTAGCTGGAATGGCACCAAAAGGATTGTACGGCGGTATCCAATTAGATCAATATTAATCTGTCAGAATAAACTTAAAAGAATAAAGCAAATAATTTATAATTTTTTGTTAAATTTTCTATACATTTGTTGCTACAGAAATATTGAAATTATTATTAATAATGAGATATTGGTCTAAAAATTAATTATGCACAGTCAAGGGGTAGTTGATCAAGAGTTAAACGCGAAATTTTGAAATGAATACAGGGCGAGCAAATAGTAATAATGTATCTTCAATCGAATTTAAGTAGAATTTTAATAATTTAATTATGAATAATAATTTATTGATTTTATTTACAAACGTGATTCAATGTTAGCTGTTGAAAACTATTTCGACAGGCAATCCTCGTAGATGAGGCTGGAAGCGACAAAATATTTCTTTATGATACAATGTTATAAATTTGTTTTATTCACAAATGAAACAAATTCCACGAGGAAAACGTGTCCTATTTTTTAACCCACCCTTGAGCGTGTCAGGGATATCCGTGCTCTTTAATATTTAAAACAAACTCAGGGAACTTCACTACGACTGTGGGAGTCGTAGAACAGTCTCCTTGAGGATTCAGAGGGCAGGTACAACTCTACACGTCCGTGCTTCCTGTCGCAATGGGTGCATCGTAAAATGCAACTCGGGCTTACAGGCGACTCTGTGCACAGCCCGTGGTAGCGTGCTCAAGGCCATCCATGACCCGACCGTCGAGTCACAGCGGGGTTGTAACCACAAGGAGAAATGGCAAGGGTTACCGGCGGCTGTTACGTCAAACAGAGGAGCGTGCGTGGAAAGTTGGGAAATTGAATAAGTTCGTGGCAGAATGACAAAATATAATATTTATGTTCTTCAAATTGCCTAATTCGCAATTCAGTGGGTTTGAAAACTTGAATCTATTTTTAGTTAATATTCCTTTGTAAGTCAGAGAAAGTGCAAAGCGAATTTTCCGTGCGATGAAATTTCAAGGGGTCGAGCCTAAAAGAAAATATGCATGAAAGTATTTCAGGCATGCTTGCAAACACAAATGTAACCTTTTGTTCTTAGATGAAGCATCAAAGAAGAACATTTAGGGCACTTTATTCCATACTTTTTCCTATTGACTTCTGATTACTCCACTTAGAAAGATTATATGGCTCAGAATTATTAAGCAACATATAACTCTGAATTAAGGAACAGCATTCATTATACGACTAATATAGGTAAACTGAAATGGAAAATGAGATGAATGACATTTCTTTGATCACATTTACTTTCTATCTATATTTCTAGTTTCTAGTCATTTATTTTCTGTTTCTAGTCATCTGGAAACAGACATGTTCGAACAATAACTTCAGACCTAATGTGAAGATATATCAGCTGATTAATTACCCACGGGAATCGTTGTGTCGGTAGTTTCTGGCAAATGTTGCCACAGAAAGAGAATCTAGTGATGATTCCTCAGCACATCCGTTCTCTTATTATTTGTAACGGTAACATTATTAAATATTTGTAATTATCGTAACATTAAATAATAATAATCGTAATAATCGTAACACTAATTGAACACACGAAAGTGTTAGTGTACAGTCGTGAATACTATAAATTATCGTTTCTGAAAACAAAGAAATTGGAAACGTTTTTGTAGAATCTTGCAATGAACGTTGAAATGTGACTTTAGAGGTAATTTGTCGACGGGAGCAATAGTTATACGCATGTTCTACTTGAAAAGCGGCAATGATAACACACAACATCAACGTTCAGCAAAAGACAAAAAGTACAATAGAAATTATAATTCCAAAGGTTAATAGGCATTTTTATAAAATAATTTCAATAAATAGGTCCAAAATGTTACAATATACCGGCTTAAAATAAACTGTCCAAAACATTTGAAAGGTTATGTCTCCGGCCGCGGAAGCCTACGTAATCATTTGAAAGGTTACGCCAAGAATTAAAATTCAGGTTACTCCAAATTCAGGTTACATCCAAATCTTAACGTTGTCACCGATTTTGTATGAAAGCATATCTATTCGAGTGTGTGTGGCGCGTGTGTGTGTCAGAATTTGAAATATTGTTTTTGAATTAAACTCAGCTCACAGGTAAAAAAAAATTTAAATCCCTATCTTATTGTTGTACAGCTATCCACACTAGTGGAAAATGGTAAGCTGAAATTCCTAAGCATTAAAAATGAATTGTTCTGAAGTGTTTACTAAGGAATAAATAAAAAATTATGATATATTAGTTTGATTCCTCACCTGGTGATAGCGGCCGATGGATACTCGACAGCTAAGATAATTGCATTTACAGTCATCCGGTCGACCCATTCTCGCTTCAGCTGCGGGCCAGAGCAGTCGCTCTGTTATCAGCAGCTACTATTGTTCCGTGCCGAGCAAAGCCGACCAGTTTCGGTCTGACTTCAGTATTTGTTTAGTGTTTTGTCCTTCCAGTGAAGTATAAATTGTATCAAAACTGTTCAAAGTGCTACACAATCTGCGCATCGAAGTTACTTTAAACTAGTGAGTGCAGTGCGTCCATCAATCGCTCGTTACTCTCATTCATGAGCAACGAAAACAAAGCCATCACACGGGAGTTAATCAGTGCCGCCCTAACCACATTGAACGTTGAAGCACCATCAACGCCAGCCAGCAATATGGAATCTTACTTAGCAGGTCACTCCAGCAACTTCCAAACGGGTGGGAATTACACGCCCCCACAACGTCACCGACTGACATTAGCCCCCCGGTTCCATCATCAGGCGTCCCACCAACCTTCAACCAAGCGGCCGCCGGGACTCTATCCGGTAAAAGATCGATAGAGACCTGCGATGAAGGTGACAGCAAACGCGCGGCAACGCAAGGTAACACCCATCATAATAGTAACGCAGACCTACAGAAACAGTATAACGTAATAGTTTCCAATAGATTTAGCTTTCTCAACGAACAATTGCCTGAAGAACCACCCGAACGAAAGAAAATTCCACCATTTTTTGCTACCGCCACAAGTAGTCACGCAGAACTTATTTGTGAAATTAAAAATAAAATATCCAATAACTTTACAACAGAATTCAAGACCAACAAAATTAAAATTCTATTCCGGACCGTACAAGATTTCTCTAGTTCTGTGAAGTATTTTATTGAAACTAACAAACAATTTCATACCTTCAGTGATCCCTCTTGTAAAAAGTTTTCATTAGCGATAAAAAGTATACACCCAACAATCACCGAAGAAGGAATATTAGCAGACATAAAATCCCAGTTTCAGTCAGTCATCAAAGTAACCAGATTAATGAAAAACAATGTACCAATTCCAGTGGTAGCAATAGATTTTAATGGAAAAGACAAAATAGAATCAGTCATCCAAATCAATAACGTGTGCAACTCAATAGTTAAACCAGAGAAAAGAAAAAATCTAAAGGTCCAATTCAATGCATGAGATGCCTAGATTTTGGTCATACCCGTAACCACTGCAATTACATAATTTCGTGCGCATTTTGTGCCGAAGAACACTTCACTGCGCAATGCCCTACCAAAAACAATAATAATCTAAAATGTAAACTCTGTAATGGAGTGTCTCTCCCCGTGTGATGAAACCCGCTCCGCATATTTATAATGTTCCTTCCCTAAATAAACAAAGTTATGTTTTCAAACACAGCGATTGTTTTTAAATGAACGGATTTGTGAACGAAGTGTGTTGTTCGTATTCTGTGAGCACCGCAGAGCAAACGCAAAGTATTACTGAAAGAAAAGATAGAAATCAGATAAGTGTGTTAAAAAAAAATAATGAGAGTCTAAATCTGTTGTTCAAAGCCAGATCTTGAAATAAGGACATGCAATATTTTTCGAAAATATTCGTATTTTTGCGTGAAATAATTGCAATTTCTAAGCTATTATTTTCACAAAAACTACTCCAATTTTTTTTACATCTTTTCTTCGTATGTAGCAAAGGATTGGTTGATGGTGAAATTGCAGTAGGTCTCATTTTCGGAGAAATCTCTGAATTTTCAAAAATTGCAATTAATTTACTTCAATCTCAAGCGCATGAGTAAACAAATAATAAAATATTTTCTAAATAGCGACAAACTAATTTTAATGAGAATAAAAATAGATCTGCTTCAGCGATGGATTACGCACACAAGCAGTTGTTCCTTTGTTTGTAACTGAATTAGTAAAATGTTAAAAAGAAAATAAGCAAATTTCATCTTGACTCTAAAAGTCAAGTTGCATAGAAATTCAAAACAAAAAAATTGCCTTTTGTGCAACATTGATTGCATAAAACCTTTGCTGAATATCAAATACTAATTACTTCACGACCCCCAAGATTGTCTTGTGACCCCCTCAAAGTCAATTTAAGAAGCTTCGCGGAGAGTGATCAAGATGTGTAGCGCCGATGCTACAATTGTCCCAAGCAGGGAAGCAGTGCCATCCGAGGCCCTGCCTCTAACCGGGAGGTCCTAGGTTCGAGTCCTGACGGTGGAAATATTTTCGACACTAGCTTTTCAGCTAGGACGAATTCAGCTGCTGTCTGGAAGAGAATTCTAGCGGCCGGCTGCTCTGATCGGTAGTTTTCCGTGGTTTCTCCGATCAACACCAGGCGAATGCCGGAGCAGTGCCCTACCAAACGGGCCACGGACCGCGCGCGATCTGTCCTTCCTCTTCCTTGTCCTCTCCTCTCCCCTTACACACACACTTACACTAACATGCACTGCACTACCACATATTCCGGGAGACCGGTTGGGAGCTTAGAGCTTGTCCCGGCTGGGGCGGTTTCCCGTTGGTGGGAGAGTCCTGGTTAGGGGAAACCCCACTAGCCGACGGTAGGTCGGCGCCGGATCTCGCTATTCAGCGGGGGAAGGTCACCGCCATCTCCCGAGAAAAAACATGCACTACACTAACGGGACTAATGACCAAAGCAATTGACGCGCCCGGAAACACGAAAAATAACAATCAATCAATCAATCAATCCGAGGCCCTGGCATTGCCTCCGCGAGGCAGTGTAAACGAACCCTCCCTCGCCTCCGGACCGCGCCGGTCGATAGAAGGCGGGGCGGCGGTGGGGCGGGGAAATGAGCTGATAATGTTGCTGGCGGAAAAAAAGGTAGTTTTTGTTTGTAGCGACACATTAGCATACATTTATACTTCCCGCTTTCCACAATATTTTTATAAGTAATTTTGAGTTGAAGTAATGGAAATAAATGTAACCAAAACAAAACATAGTAGTTGGTGGAAATGATAGGAACTTATTAGAATCAAATATGTAAAAGAATCCAATTATTTGGAATTCACATTAAGAAATGATGGTTGAGACAAAAATGATAAAATAATTATATGTAAGCAGATTATTAGGGACGTAACACTCATTGGCGAGGGACTGGCATACAAAGAAATACAAAAGTTACCCTATATAAAAAATCGAAAACCTATTTACTTTTGGAGCTCAGTTGGGGATTGAGAGTGCACGGGACAGAACCAGATTCCAAGCTAGGAAGTGGAATATCGGAGAAGATCCGGTAAGGTCTCCAGGAAACAAATATTTCTAAACCCAAGAAAATTAGAGACATTTTTCACACAATTAAATCTAAAAAATCAATTTTTAAAATGACGGAAAAGAAAACAATACTATGGTATGGGTATTTTAGAAGGTAAGACAGACAGTGAGCGGGTGCCAAAGAAGATGAGGGAGTGCATACCTGAAGAAAGGCGATACAGAGGACGACATAGAAGAAATGGAGAGGAAATTAGAATAGTGATGATGGTTGTAGAGTTAAAGGACGATTGAATGTTATGGGGACTAGGCAGCAAAAAACTGCGACAGTTGTAAAAAGCTCTCTTTACCATTCCAATTTTGAATCTGCTAGTAACGAGCGCCAACTAAAGAGTGGCGATTGCGGAAACAGAGGGTGGATATGGTAAAAGGCAGAAGTATGTAGATCTTTAAGTGTGAGTAAATCCATTAGTTTTATTTCATCGGTTCTGCTTTTGGTAGTCCATTTCTCCCAATATCGCATCCAATATTATTTCAGTACTATACATACCTGTACCTTTCGCAGCTCTCACACGCAACCAATCTGTATAAATGAGGAATCTAAAGAAAGATAATTTCACGGAGACGTGACGAATTGCTCTTTGACCTTAAAAACTTGGAAGGATTTGTTTTAAAAACGCATCTACATATTCATGTCAAATGCAACCCGCATCACGCATTTTTAAATATATATCGTTAAATAAATCCTAAACAAAGATTTTTATGGCCTTAATAACTAAAATTTTGAGGCCAAAGGGCTCAAAGAAATGTTCCTCACGCCGTATTTCACAGGATGAGAATTTCTTGAACATTCTGTTACATTTTTGCTGGTTCGACGCTTCACGATTCTATCTCCTGTTCAGAGCCTGTAGAATCTGCAACTGTATGTGAAATTAAACTAATTACTTGATATTCTACGCATTTTAATTATACGGATATACCTCCCTGTTCGGTAATAACGTTAATAAGAATAGTTGATATTGACAAGAGTGTATTATATTGTTATCATTTACAAGGAGACATATAGAACAAGTGACGGAGGATAAGGGTCCCGAAGAAATACATATATTACAGGCTTAATTTGGAAATGGAAAACAGAGAAGATGGTGGGGTTTAACATGCGAGAGCTCTAGCACGGGTACGCTAAACATTAATTTCCATGTAAAAACATGCTCTACTTTGCGATAGAAACAGAACAATAAGTGATAATGGAATCAAAAAGAACAGCACAGTGAAAAAGTCAAAAGTGAAGTAGAACTATTTAAAACAAAAAGATGGACTTTCATTTTCTTCTTTCTTCTGAAGCAATAAAAAGTTAGTTTCTTTGGACGTGACCAGAAGTTCTAACAAACAGACGTTTGGAATTGTAAGGATGTAAACAAATTAAATACTGTACCAGACAATCCAAATATACAAACGATAATGGATTGATTACAAAAAGTTTAAAATTACAAGTGGTGCTACAGAGCACACACTTTTTCGCATTATTTCTACACTTGCAATTTTCGAAAATACGGAGAGTTCGCCGAAAATGGGATTAGCACCAAATTTTTTTCATCCCTTGATACATACGAAGAGAAATTTCAAGTAAAATTTGGAGCGATTTTTGAGATTTTTTTTAGAAATTCTACAAATTTCAAGCACGAATTACGCAAAATTAACTCGTTTTTCAAAAAATTGTATATGGACTTTTTAAAGAGTCGATTTTTACAACAGACTGTGTATAAGGCAAATATAATTATCTCAATTTTGTGTTTTTGAAATGTTAACCTTTTTCAATTTTCGAAAATCCGGAGAGTTTGCTGAAAAGAGGCTAGAACCATATTTTTACCGTTCCCCGAGGAGAAAATTTAAAGCAAAAGTTTGGAGCTTTTGTCAGAGAACAAAGGTTAATAAAAATAATTGCAGCCCATTTTTGAGGAAATTTTGAAAATCATCTAAAGTACCCTCAAAAATCAAAATATCTGTCTGAAACTTCTAAAGCCTCGAGTTCAGATCGATCGGGGAATGTTCGATGTGGAGAAAATCGGCTGAGCGCTTTACGTGCTAGCGTTGACCACAGGCGGACAGAAGACGTTTTACCATCAATCGATTTTTCGGTATTAATGACCCACAAAACATGGATTCTCGCTTCACCACGTTACAGAAAGTATTTTACTATATACTGTATATGAACACGATTTATCCACTTTTTCGTTGCCAGGGTCCGGCAATAAGAGTTTTTCTGTCAAACATTCGCCATTTTCCTGCGCACGATTACAATATTTTCTCCTCTTACATTCATAAGGGTGAGAAAGTAATACTAGATGAAAATGAAAAACTGTGAAACATCCTGATCCCATGCTCTCGTCATTCTTTCTACATGTTTTGTATATGATAATCTTGTATTTTGTACAAGATAATATTGAAACTTCACTTTCTAGAAGTACACAGCACTATTGTGCTAGTCTTATGAGCATTTTTGTTTTTCAGCGTCAAAAACGTTTTAAAAATCTTATGATATTTGGGGAAGAAGTACAATCAGAGTGCGTTTTTGAGTACCAAAGTCTATTACCTCAATCTTTTTCTGTGATAAGTTGTTTTATGAATAAAGGTTCCAACAAGCATTTTTAGCCAAAATTTGATACAACAATTTCAAGACACAAGAAGGCATCCTTTTTTAATTTTATAATGTCTAACATAAAGTAGGTTTGAATACATGGAAATATGAGAGTTAGTAAAGGGACAAATAACAATCAACCGATATCCTGGACCTCCCACATACACAAATCAAATACCTAGGCCTACATGTGGACTCAAAGGTAAAATAGAACCAACACACAAATATTAAAATAACGCAAGCCAGAAATAGATTACACCAACTAAACCCTTTAATCGGTCGCTCTGCCTACTTTCCATACAAAACCGCAATCGTAATTTACTATCAATCATAATACTCTTACTATTGTTTGCAAACCTTTTCTAGATCAATGCTGCTAAGACAGATATCAACAAATTTCAAATTTACAAAAATAACTTCCTAATAACAATCATCAACGCTCCGCACTTCATCACAAATGCCCAACTCCACAAATAATTTAAGTTAGACTCCAATAGAACATCAAATGCTTTATTACTTCTCCCTATTCTATCATACCTAACTCCCCCTTTTAAACTCTGCAAAAATCCACTCACAGAATTAGAATCAAAAATGTAATTCCATTCCATATTTTTCTCATCAAATTCGCGGATATACGTTGTTTATAGGGGTTTCTCAATAGAATCCCTCAAACTGTATAGATTTAATATTTTCTAAATGTAAATTTGTCTAAGCCCATTCTAAATATGTAAACCAATCAGAGCAAAAAATGAAAATGTTCTGTGTAAGATTCTCTGAAACACTGATCTATGAAAATCTACTCAAAGCAAAAAGTAAAATAAAAAACGGACAAATGATTTGCAGCGTCACCGATAGGTTGAGAGCGTTGCCGATTTCCTAGTCAATAGTCATGATGTTAGTCAAAGGCGTCAACTCTGTGAGACCTAGACCCCTTTGCCCGCCCCCAATAAAATTTGAGAGAGGCCGAGTCCTCCCAAAATTTGACAATAATAATTAAATAAAACAGTAATATTGTAATTGAAACATTGAGGAAAAGAACAGACTTTAAGAAATATTTCATGTATTAGGTATTTTAGAATGCTATACAGAACGTCCGGAAGCTATTGCGTACAGGAGATTACAAAAGGAAGAAGACCCCACAAGATTGTGATAATGTTGGCAAGATCCCTGCTTTTGAAACAAATTCAAATTCTAGGAAATGCGATAGGACATACTGCATCCCCCCTACTCCCAAATATTTTCTTCCATTTGGCGCTCTTTATGTTAGTGCAAGTACCGACAACCACAGCATTTGGTGTCTTTGCAGGCGCGCGGAACGCGAGGCGGTGAGTGGAAGCAGTTGAAACGGAAGCGTTGCCATGGAGATAGTTGGGACGAAGTAATTACACACGCCGGAAGCCATCGCAGCGAGAGATGATCAAAAGGCTGTGGCCGCTGGTGTTGGAGCTGTAGCGCAATTGATGCTTCTGTGAGGGCGACTTTGTAATGTCTGCGGTCGACATGAAACGGAGTTGGAGCCAATGGGTTTGACTCGTAGAACATCAATTAGGTAGCAATGCTTGATGCTGAAGAAGATTTAGTATAAAAGGAGGGAGGAGAGAAAATGAGGGCATACCCGAGTGATGATCAACTCTTTTCAGCAGCAGGAAATTTTTCTAACACACTTAACTCCTGCAGGCCTCGTAGTAAGCCTTTTTACCCATTCCACATTCAATTTCTAGTTAAAATATGATTTAATGAAGTTTTTAATCATAATCAAATGTCAAAAACAAAATAAAGCATTTGTGCGATTTTAATATTGAAAAATGTGTAAAAATCTGAGGAGTGAAAGAACAGTAATAATTCATGCAACTAGAGAGTTAATTACAGTTTTATTCACTGCTAATAATTAAGATAGAAATTATATTTCTTAAAATTCAAATTAAAAAAACGATGATATTTATTTGTATCCGTACGACCTTTATTTCAAAGTACAGAATTACTATAAGTCGTCGTTCTCAAAATATCTCACGAGTTCGAATTAATGGACTTGCCCATTAGTGAATTACGATGCGTGTATACTTCTGTGCACTTCTTAATCTTTATACGAATGAATATATCGTAAAATGGATCACGCTTAATTCCTCCCATAGACCTACTTTTCATGAATGAATCAGAATTTTACATGATAATAGAAAATATGCCGAAAGGAATTCTGTGAAATAAGAAATGAAGTAAAAGTTTTTCATTAATATCTAGGTAGTACATAATTAATATACAACTTTTTTATCTCAAACAAATTTCTTGCGCTTTGCGATCCACAACGGAGAAAGTTTTGCTGAGGTTCCAACAGCCAGGATAGATTTCATGTTTTTTCCTCATATTTTTGTCACTGTGGCAATTCATCATTCTCCAACACGGCCTTATTGCAACTGTCACCAGTTTTAACCATTCAGTGTAACTCTACGAGCGCTTCCTCTCCCAACCAAAATGCACTCTGGCGAATTAAACTTTTTCTTTCAGGTACGCTACAATGCCTCTTTTTCCTGCTACAAAGCCGGCGCAACAGTTCTTCGCTTATTCCGAGCCGTGGCATTGATTCCGGCGTCACGGCATTGCGCCACTGGGCGGGAAGGCAAGTGGCCCGGAATCCCGACGTGCACCTTACAACGCCTCGCACGTAAAGCGCGCTCTGTGCGTGTAGTGTCATTGAAACGCACCACGAACATTCCACGCTCACTCATTCTTGGCCCTTGGCAATTTGGAGCCGGCAATTTCCCTAATTGGATTGTTCCTGTCAACTAATATGCACGTTTAAGGTTACATAATACGCAGGTTTGGGATGTTGTGGATTCAATTTAAACTAAAGTAGAATAGTGTTTCATTCGAACAATAATTTTTTATAAGATCTCTAGTGAGCAAGCGTGGAATGTGCATGATAGTGAAGCTAGAAAAAATTCTTAGCAATAATAACTTTACGCCTAGTGAACACATTGCATTTATACAATTAGGTTTAATACGTTTAATATCGACACTTCACCGTTTCAACGCAATGCACCACTAAAAGAACATTTTTTGAGCTAATAAATGTAACGGTGTAAATACGTAAAATACAAAAATCTACTTTATAGTCCTTCCCAGATATCCATTCCTTTTAAAATGAATACTTCTAAGTGTAAATAAAATTATCATGCTAATAACAAACAATTTCATTATTTTATTTCTTGTCAGACACGTTAATTTGTCTCTGATAGAACATTGGAAAATTGCACAGGTATTTTAAAATTTATGTAGAAACCAACTAAAATATTTTATAGACGCTGTTATATTTCAAATTCATGTAGTGAGTTGCTTCCTTCCTTTGACGTCCGCGATGGCTTTCCTATTTATTTGTATTCAGTTCTTAAAAAGAATATCCCTGAAATGAAGTTCCAGGAAACATTTAAAAGAAGAAGTAAAACATTGTGTTAATTGAAGTATTCTCAAAATATTGTGACTTACAACAGTTTCTCAAATATTTACAAATATTAACGGACAAAGTGCATTTTCGGGTCTTTGCGCGATTAAGATTTCAACCGCGTGGTAATCTTGTACCATATGCTTATTTTGACAAGATCAAATATATAAGCATGGCGGCTATTGAGAAACAGGTTTCAAAGATTCAAAGTAAGTGAATAAAGTGTTTCAGCAGTGGAGTTTGAAAGAATATATTTGTCCTCGTAGTTTACTATTTCAGTGAGACTCTTTTTCAAGTACATTAATTTAGTAGATGGTTAATTCAAGCTAGTGGTGCTACATCATATACTTTCTCTCATCATTTCTAAATTTGCAATTTTCGAACATTCAGAGAGTTCAACGAAAATGAGGTCTGCGCCAATCTTTTAAGCGTTCCTTGTTCTGCCCGAGAACTTCATTTTATTTTAGACAATGATCTCTATTTTCAAATTTGTAGTTTTGCAATGTTACATTTTTGGAATTTCCAAATATTTTCACCCGAGAGTGACTTGCGCCAACTTTTTTTTACCGTTATTTGATACATACCAGGAGAAAATTTAAAGAAAGTAGTGGTGCTACAGAATGGCACAGACTTTTTTGTAGTAAAGTTTTCTCATTTCCTTGGTGCGAACTGGCTTTACGGTCTTGCCCCATTTTCTTGCCAGCTGCCATCTATCATCGCTCTAAGTACATTTTTATATTTTCTCAACTTTACGGTTTACAAATAGTAGAACCGAACCATTACTTCAAGAATATTAAAAAATAGTAAAACCTCGTCCTAAATATAAATATTTTATAGAAAATTTCAAGCCGTTTTTAAGAAAATTGCGATTAAGTAAATGGGAAATTTGAAGCTGTTTTTCACAGGAATCTATTGAGTAATTTGAAGTCATTTAAAGCACTGCCACTCACAAACGTAATAATGAACACAAATTTATGCAAATGTTCATATTAACGGCGTGAGAGATTTAAAAAATACATTTGTGTAATTTTTTAACAAACGAAAGAATACATCGAAATGAACTTTATATCACATTAAACAGTGCAATTAGTACTATTCATTGGAAAAGTTTGAAGAAAAAGTTTGGATCCATTTTTGAGAAAATGGCGTTTGAGTTTCTCAAAATGCGGAATTTTAAGCTCACTTTAACAGAAAACTGATGTTTTCTAGAAACTTTATTTCACATTATTTAAAGCACATGTACTCATAAATATAATAAAAGTGAAGAAATTGCCTTTAAAGTAAATATTACCGACGAGAGACAAGTCAAAAAATTACATTTTGTAAATTTTGAACCAACAAAAAATAGAGCAATATGACGTTTAACTCATTGTATGGGGTACATTTGGCACTATCCCTGTCAAAAATGTATAGAATAACTATGGAGCTGTTTTTGAGAAAATCTTTTTTTTTTTTTTTTTTTTTGCGAATATTGCACGCACTATTGCACGAAAACTACTAAAATATATTTAAAGATCTACATGACCTTACTGAATGAACTCTTTAGAGACAATCAATTTCATTTGAAGGAAAAATCTCTAACGGGTAGAGTAACAGGTAACTAGGTAATATTTTCTAGACAGCAACATAGATGCATGTTATGACAGAGGAAAAAAAGTTTAATAATTTGAAAATTTGAAGGAGAATGTTTCTTCTCTCTCCTGGCTAATTTGAAAATCCGGCTTTAAGTAGTTTCGGCACTCGCCGATTCAAATGTTATTAAGAGCTTTGTTCAAATAATTTCTACAGTATCTGGCATTGGATTCACCAATCAATCGTAGTAGCTGTTTATGTTACCTCCATATGCGATGTGAACTGGTAATATTGCAATTTCAAAATTGTAATCACTGTAAAATGTGGATGAGTCATTCATATGCATCAGTGCATGTGAATAGTTATAATTTAGTACAGCTACATTGTTTGCGCTTTCTTAGCTAATATGCACAAAAATGCTCAGAAACGCTCACCTGTAAGGTGTTCATCAGCGTTATTCTCTTATCTTAATAAAAGATTGTCAATTTTTAAATAATATTGTGATTATGGTTAAGATTTATTTTAGTATTATTTTTAATGGCGTATGTTTAAACTATGTTATAATATATATTTACATTGTTAAAGGGAACCATTGCTTGGTCATCCTTATGACTCCTCAGTTATTAACGGAGGGTGCTTGGAGTCATTTTTACCGCTCAGCACGGTGCTCTCCTAACGCCCTGAGAGGAGCTGGCGCCCTTCTCCTTCCCTCCACCCCGCGAGGGGTGCTTCGGCTGCTCGGCCCCCAAAGGAGCAAGGCCGTTCTTGGGCGCGGGCGGCGTGATCGGCCAGCTGACGGGCCATCTGATAGGCATCGACCGCGCGGCGACAACGACGCGAGCGGGCGGGCGCACACGCGCTCCAACTGCCCATTGCCACGCGCGGCCGCCCCGTCGCCCTGCCCGCCCCCGCCCCCGCACCGCCCCCGCCCCGTCCCCGCACCGTACCGCCCCGCACCGCCCTGCGCCCGCCCCCGTTGCCGCATGTCGGCTCCCCCTCGCGATCAATGGGCCCCGCGCGGCCGCCCATCGCCCTGCCGCCGATCATTGGTCCCAGCGCGCACTCGGTTGCGCCCGCCCCCGTTGCCGCATGTCGGCTCCAGCGTATCCAAGCATAATTTAAAAGTGACAGCCACAGGCGACAGAGCACTCGCCGTCGACGGCGCACTCACTCCATCGACGAAAGCTGAGGGCTCCGGCGAATGTCATTTGAACATCCAATATCACGCATTGCCTACAACAAAAAAAGCCTGCGTAGCAATTACGCGCAACAGAAGTTAAACTTCCGGTAGTCGTGAATAGGGTTGCCAACTTCGAAGAACACTTGAACCGGAGATCATTAATTACCGGGGGGGTGAATTAACAGAAAGTAAAATACTAAATTCACAATCAACATTTATTATAAAATAATATACGCCTTTTTAAGATTAATTATTTCATAACAGTAATACATTTGTAATGTTAATAACGCATTAATTACTACAACAATGAGTACATTCTTTTTCAACGAGAGATCGTGAACTGATGGCATACTGATTTTGCCGCGCAATCCATGTTTTATTAATATGAAAACATTCAATAAAATGAAATTATTAAACACAGATTTATTTTAAAAAAGTGAAAAAAGATATTTAATTCCATTTTTATGCGACCCGGAGATTTTCAACAGTAGCTCGGAGATCACTCCTGAAATCAGGAGAGTCCGGGTCAAACCCGAAGAGGAGGCAACTTTGGTCATAAAAAATATAAATGCTTTACTGCATCGGAAGAGGGAAAATGTGAGTTAATTATGTTAGAATTTCTTTTTTCTGAGGGATTGGCGACAACAATTTCATTCAAGATCTTAACTATCGTCGAATTCTGGAAATTTCCATTGAATGAGATCATTTTCATTTGATTCACTCGTGAACCATAATCCGGCACAGACACAAGCCGCACTAAATTCTTTAACTACGTTATCTCTTTTAAAAACATTATGTACAGTTCTGAATTATACTACTAAGAATTTGTATTCAAATGTATCAATAACAACTCCGAGTGGCTGAGACATTGTTCTTGGTTCCACATTGAAGCACTAATCTGATTAGAAATGAGTTTGTGACACGTTTTGTTCCTTTCCGTTTCGTTCAGTTTCAGTGACACATTTCGTTCAGTTTCAGTCCTAGCCTTCTTTTTGGGGGAATATCATTTCCCCCCTCACTCGCCCGTCCTTTCTGTCAAGACTGTATTTGCATTTTCAGTTTATCAATGTACTTGCAAAAGTTGTAATCCGTTTTCGGCTACAACTTCAATTATGAAGATAACATTTGTTTTCTTAATGAAATGTGTTCATCAAAAATAGATCTTCAAATAAGGTCAGGCTTAGTTTTTCAAAAAATGTAAGTATTTTTGCGTAAATTGGAAAATAATTTGAAATGGTGAATTCGAATTTCCAGCGCTTCGAGGCGGTGTCAGTCTGTAAAATTAATTTGGAAAACGGGAGGCAGATGGATATTGTGAAAATTACTTCTCAGAATTTTAATTTAATATTAATTCACTTAATATTACAAATCATAGAACATTAGGCGCGAAAAATTATATATATATATATATCTTTGCAAATATTGCGAGGAAGAACGTAATTTCTCGGAACCACTTGCTCGAAGAATATCGAGCAAAATGAGAAGAATAGAAGAAGATTGAATATTGAGAAGAATATAAGAAGTAATATGGAGGTGATTAATTGGTAGGGTTACCAGAAATGTTTTCAGAATGTATTGAACCGGAGGGGGGAGAAGAGGATCTTGAATAGTAATGCTACATTCTCCTTATTATTTAAAACAGTCAAGTGTGAAGTTGAGCTTTGCTTTTTCATAAAATGGAGTAAGTCTCTTTTATACATTAGTTCAAATCTTGAAACAAAATTCTCCGTGTGCATTAGGGCCAGCTCACATCAGGAGTTCTTTAATGTTGTATGCATGAAAGGCGTTTATGAAACACACTTTTAGCTTACTTTCTCAGTGCTGTGCACTTGGAAAACGACATACGTATTGCAAATAGTTACGAAACTAAGACAACTGCAGGGACCTGCGCAATAGCCAGGATTGGCGTCGGAGTAAAGTCAGATCTAATAGAGATTAAAAACTTGCCGTAATAAACACTAAACACTCTACTAACACTTGTTCACTCATACAATAAGTTGTGTTCTTGGATAAGATATTTTACTGGATAAGATACTCATACAATAAGTTCTGTTTCGTTATTGGATAAGATATTTTTACAAGTTCACTATTTCAATTTTTTAATTAGTGAATCTGAAATGAAAATAGTGAACAGTTCGCTCAAATAGTGAATTAATAGGAAACCCTATTAATTTGGAATATTTATTGATTTGAGATTTTCATTCAGGGACTAGAGGTCATACTAATTTATAAGATTTATCTTGATGAATATGCACTCGGTGTTGCCGACTTTTTTTTAAATTTAATTACCTATTACTTAATTCATTTAATTATAATTATCGTTTTAATTATAACTTACTATTAAAAATGATTTTGTACGAACTTCTATTTAATGTACGATAATTTGAGATTCACTTTTCGGCTATCTGACCACTCTGGTTATGAAGTTGCAATTTAACAATAGGAACGTCGCGATACGGCATGAAGTTCATAGAATAATGTCTCATTGTCAGACGGTACTTCAAGAAGAGTGGTTCTTGTGAAAGAAGGTATCGACAAACAAGGTGAAAAACGTGTTGATATAAGGAAAGCTGAAAGGGGCTCGGAGGCTGTCATTCAAATCTTGAAAAGAAATATTTCGTTTAATATTATTTAATCATTGAATCTATTTTCAATTGCATCGATAAAAGAAGGCAATAATGACGGCCGCCGTAGGTTCGCGTTAATATAAACTACTAATTTTCTTTACGGTTAAAATACTCATTGGGTATCGTTGGTACATTTATGTAGAACGTGAATACACTGAATTCAATGGCAGAAAGCTGTTTTCGTTTTAACGCTGGAATAAAAAAATGTGTATTTATCGCGCTTCGTTTTTTTAAGAATTGTTCAAATGGTAGTTGAAGTGTCAGACAGAAATTGTCATATTATAATATTACATAACCATTAACAATATCGCGAGAAAGTACGTGCTGTTGAGCCCACTAATTTGGTATGAAGGACCTACAAAAAAATGGATTCTCACTACAAAATTTTCCATATGCTACATTAAATAGCATACACTTCCCACTTAAAGTCGTGGTAACTAAGTATATTCTAGGCATTGTCGGATCCCCTGGGTTCCCTAGACTTCCCCATGGGACCAAGAAGTTCATTTTCTGCATTTACTGCCAGCAATGCTAAATTTCTCCATCGTAATTTACAAATTGTGTGTAAATCTTAATAGAGCATCTGAGAGCAATTAACGAGATTGTCAGTAAATCTCCCCGAGACATGATCCCCAACGTCTTGAGGGCACTGACTGTTGGTCGTGGCATAGCCCCAGAGGTTCCAACCACCACAGGCAGGATTCTGGCGTTGGACACTCCATGAAGTTGGGCTGCCAGGGGAATGACTGGTTGGTACTTTACCACTTTTTCCTCCCCTGCTTTTAGAAGGTTAGACCCATCCTCGTAGCAGACAGACACATCGACCACATGGACCCCCTCCCGGCTTTTTATTACCAGGTCAGGGTTGAGTCTAACCCCTTCGGCAACGGAGAAAGTGGCTTCCGTGGACACCACAGTGTCTGATTTCCGGAGATCTTCCCCTCTATAAAGTTTTTTATCTCGTCATGACGTTTATTCTAGCTGGTTTCGTAAAAATGCACTGACTGAGGATGTGATTCATAGTTTCTACCACTTCCTGCACTATACATGGACCTTCTGGACCTTCCTCTACTAAGAGTAGTTTTATTGGCAGCGGTATTTGATCTCAACTGGAGAGCAGTGATAAAAAGACCAGGTTTCAGAAGATTATAGTCTTTCAAAAAGGCATTTCCAATCAGATCGTTTATATGCACCTTAACCGCTCTCTTGGGATCCCAGCTTCTCCCAGGCGGCTACCTCGTCATTGGCGCATTTCTTCTTATAAGATCTTAAATCTTGTTTGGTACAGGGCCAGTTGAGTCTCAATGCTTTGGCGGTTTTAAATGTCCGTTGGTAGAAACTCGGACAGGAGCTCAGCCATCTGCAAATGGGATCTTCAGATTTTTCTAGTCGTAACCCTAGGTTCAGCGCTACCCTAGGGACGTGTTGGGCAAGCCGCAGCAATCCCAGTCCTCCATCTCGGTAAAATAAGCCATCTGCAGTACTCTATGAGGTGTAGGAACTGTTTGACTGCCACTCTGATTTGACAGTCCGCTTCCCTGAGCATCGACATAGATGCATCGATAAAACTAATTGGTAGAGGTAATGTGGCATTATGTAGGTGTGAAGTAATGCCAATTTCTGAGTGGGCTTTAAATGCGCCTTCTGTAGCCTCGTCACTGCTTCCATCAAATTCGATATCGATGCTTTACATGGGAAGCCGTTCCAGATAGAGTAGTTCACCCCCAAGTATGTTAGGGTATGGTCACCACTGGCCAGATGAATAAGAGAAAGTAATTTACTACATAAATAAACAAGATTTATCCACTTTTTGTTACCAGGGCTCGAAAATATTAGTTTTGCGGCCGAAAAATCGCCGATTTCCGCCGCAGCATTACATTTCTCCCCTTTACTATGTAACGTAATAAGGCGAGGAAATAAAAAGGAAAATCAGGAGAAATGTTGCCAGAGGTAGACGAATTACAATTAGAATGCTTGCAACGGCACTTTCTCTCAGTACAGACACGACCAGGACAACTATTCCATAGTAACAGTTGGGTTCTTCTTCATGATGCATTACATTGCACCCGCTCACTGCGCACTCCCCGTGAAACTGATGATAGCATCAAAACAAATGGGTGCTAATTTAAACATCCATTTTATTTCAATGATTTGGAAGTTGTAGGCTTTTATTCCGAAAGTTATATGTGCTTTGAAAGCGGGGCGATTTTGTACCATTAAAGACATCTAATGTACAGTGACCGAGAGACTTAAGGATCAGGACTTGCAGCGCTCCTTCCACCATTTGAATGATCAATGGAAACGCTGTGTGTACGCATGAGTGTAAATGTTTATATTAATATTATATGTTAGAATATAGCCTCCAACCTGACTACCCATCATCAGCAACTATCTTTCTTTCAAGGAAACATTTTTTTAAACTTCTATTTCTTTTGATTCCTTTGAAATTCATTAAAAACTCATTTTCTGACATTTTATCAAAGAAGCAGCAGTACATCGAATGAGAAGAATATAAATACACATCACATTTCTCCTTAATGACTGGATACATAATTTACTTTCATTTCCATTCTTGACTGCGTTCTGCTGGAAAAAGCAAATTCGAGATTAGCTTGGCTATCCGGGAGACGCCGCGTCCAGGGCACAGGTGCCAACGTTTCGGCGCCATTCTGCGACCTTCCTCAGGGCGTAGTACTGCCTGTGCCCTGGACGCGGCGTCTCCCGGATAGCCAAGCTAATCATGACTCCGGCCGCGGAAGCCTACGCTCTCAAAAGCAAATTCGTTTTCAGTAAAAGTAAATTCAATTACTGCATTATCTGCTTACTATCCGCTTGTGGTAACATGGGATAAAATTTCTCTTATGAGGATGCAGATAATATATTACAATATTATGTTGTGTGAATTATTCCTTAAAGTTCAGGAAACGAGTTAACATGACAGGGCTTCAAATGTTGAGTCGTCTTCTGTTCTGGATAAAACGGGACGATTCTTGCTCTAAATTGTAAATAATAGGAGATATAGGGCGCCAGTTACTGTAGAGATGTTTTTCTTTCGAAAGTATTATAGACTGGTTCCACAAAAAGGATTGCCAATGACATTACAGCGCTGTCTCAGAATAATTGTTGCAAACATCCAGGGACTGTAGACATGTGAAAGTAGATCACTTTTGCCAATGAATATTTGGTGAGGTATTTTATAAAATGTACACATGTTGCATATTGTCATGATTGTTAGTAAATTCGTCATGCATTGCCGTTCGGCAGGTGCCAGAATTTTTTGATAGCATCACGTGACCAGCCAAACATCAGGGCATAAAGAGTTGCCTACCAATCAGGGGCAAATGCAACATACATAACTTCGGAAAATTAAATTTCCTACTACGACCTTATTGGCAGACATCGGCCTATTTTATTCTAGAGTTCGTATTTAAAGGCTGATGATATATGTGCACGAATCATGACAAATGATGACATATGAGGAAGTTTTATAATGCTTATTTTTACTTTTTTAAGCATAAATGCCTTTTTGCGTAATTACCTTTTTTTATTATTGGAATTTTTGCCTTTTATGTATTATTTTTATATGCAATGCTAAGATATCAGAAAATTGGTCATGGTCCAACGTGATCATTCATAAAGTAATTTTCAATTCACGTCTTTGTATTTTAAAATGCAAGAGAATTCCTGAAAGAATACAAACATATTTTTCTCCATTTCCTTTATTTCATAAATTCCAACATGTTCTATTGACAATACACGGAGGGCATCAAAATTTTAATTGAAAATAAATGTAAATTCCCCAAAGGCTTGTGTGTCTCTAATGTTGGACTTCTAAAATTTATGTCAGTCACATAAGTAGTGTGACGTGATTTTGAGATTCTTCTCCACATTCAAAATGATTTTGTCTACCAATCATCGTAAATTTGAAACTGTGATCCTTGAAAAGTTACTGATATATACTGAAATGCAAACTATTGAGAATAAAATGTAGATGAGTTGTAAATGTGTAAATCTACTATTACATTAGAATATACGTTCTTCGTTTTGTTTTGCATTTAAGTTTATAAAATAATATAGACAAAAATAGCCAACAATTTTTCATTTTGTTGTGTATGTAACTTACGACAGTGTCTTTGTTATCCTTACTCTTGACATTTACAGTGTCTTTTTAGGCGCCTAAAAGATGATTTTTTAGTGCTCAACTTTGACTACACCACATGCTTCAGAACTATGTAACATTTATAGTGAGAAACTATAAATTTTTACCAATTAATAATTACCATAAATAAATTAGGTTTTAATATTTTTGGTCTTCAACAATGCTGTACTTACTGTCCCCTTAGAGTCCTTTAAAAGCCAGCACACGCATCCTGTTCCATTCGGCATTCCTGGTTAGGCGCTATTAAGGCTCTTTCGAAATGAAAATTAAACATGAACGTAACGTAACGCCAAAAGGTTTCGGTGTCAGTTGAGTGGAACTATTCACAACGATGAACGTAATCTTGCACATATTCATTTTCGTTCATGTGGTCTGAGAACAAACCGTGTACTAAAACTATCGTGTACCAGACCTCCGTCCAAAGAACTAATGTTTAGCCAGACATGCTGTTTGCAAGAGCATAAATTATTTGTCACCAATGCTAATGAAACGTTCCATAGAATCATTCGAGGCGCTCATGACATACGAAATAATTATAATGGAATGACGATCACGTTAATTTTACTTCATTTCGTTCGATTATTTACAGAGTTTTCGTGCCGAGTAGTGGCTGCATTGATATTGATGAGTAGGGAGACGGATTTCTATGATTTTGTATATTTTTGTCCGTTGCTTCAATGCATAGCTAAGTAAAATTTCTTGACATTTGGTTAGAATATGATGCTACATAGATATTATTATATGTTAGTGCATATTTGGCCGTTTTTTTCCTGTTGGTGCATTTTCCTGTAATTATAGGCGCATATTATACATATTTTGTTTAAATAGACTTATCTATAAAACGTTTAATATTTTTTTTAAAAAATATATTTATTTGTAATCGTGCATTGATTCGAAAGAGCTTGTCGTAGTTTGCATTTTTTCTACAAATGATAAAGTGCAAATGTAGGACATTTCTTGATAACATATTTTTTAACGCAGTCAGAAGAAATACAAAAAGACATACAACGTACTTCACTAAGTGGATATTTACTTCACTTATTACTCTCGCGAAGTGCGGTAGATTATATTTATGTCTACACAAAAATACATTTTTTTCATTCCAAGCATTTTATCAAGAAAGGTTTAGAGATAAAATGAACTATTGTTAATTTTAAGTGCATATTTCAGAACTTTTAGGTCATACATGCATTTTTTAAAAGCATATTCCAAGATGTTTTTAGGGCATAAAAATCCTCTCCCTATTGATGAGGGACTCTGCTCACGTTTAGTTTCTCGGTCATTGTGAACGAGACGCCCGTGTTTACATTTAAAGTGCACGTGTATGTCCTCACATTGATAACATAGATGTTAACGTTTCCATTTTGAACGGTCAGTTGGCCAGCCCCATCCTTGGCTCCCGTCGCGCGCCGCGTCGCCGCCTCGTTGACGCGTCGCGGCTCGTCGTCGGCCGCCAGCGCCGCCGCTGCCGCCACCTGTCTTCCGCCGCACCGGTCGATGCGGGGGCGGCCACGCGCCAGCGCCACCACGCCAATGACACACGAACTTCAATTGTCCGAAACATTCTCAATCGTCCCCGGCCAGTGGTGAAGGCATGAGGGCCATGCTCCCCCTCCCCCAAACGCCTAGAGTTTTCGTTTTTTACCTTCTTGTATTTGACAAAATTGATTTAAATTTTTATGTATGTTAGAATTATGTAAATCAATATTTCTTCTTGATTGTCAATATATGTTTACAAATAAAAGTATCCAAAGTTTTTTATGACAATCATTTATTCAGTAATTTCACAACGTTTCGTAACTCGTTTTGTTACCTTCAGGTGCTAAACTTAGTGAGGGAACGCTATCCCATTGATTCCATTTGAATGAGTGTCTGTTTGTAACGGTTAGTTATGTGGTATCAACTGTGTGAGAGTGAGGTATTTCGTAATGTTTCCTTGAATGTTCTGCTGATGTGGTAATTCAATGGGATAGCGTTCCCTCACTAAGTTTAGCACCTGAAGATGACAAAACGAGTTACGAAACGTTGTGAAATTACTGATTAAATGATTGTCATAAAAAATGTTGGATACTTTGTTAGAATTATGTAATTATTTAAAAATAATATTGTATAGTACCACATATACACCACACATATATGTAATATAATAGCAATTGTTTATTATTTAACAAAAATCTATGATGGTATCCTCCAAAATGAATAGCTGCATCCGCCCTTGTCCCCGGCAGCATAGCTAGATGATTGAGTGATTATTTCGGGTTTCCGGGCTCGTCAGCTGCTATGGTTATTAGTCCCATTATTATTATTATTATTATTATTATTATTATTATTATTATTATTATTATTATTATTACTATTATTATTATTAGCCCGGTTTAATCCCATTAAGGGCAAAGGCTTCCTGCATGCAGGGTGGGTCTTACAATTATTGCAGTTTGATGTATATTATTCGCTAGTCACTTTCTGTCATTCTGTCTCTTTCTTCTTCGTCTAAACTTTCTAACCCGTTAGTATAGTGCATGTTATATCCTGAGGGGCGGCGGAACTAGAATGTGAATGACTCCGCTCGATTTTGGGTTTCACTAAGTATTTCGCCAGGACACCGTTTTCAGTAGAGAGAGAGAGACGAGAGACAGAGAGAGAGACAGAGAGAGACAGAGAGAGAGACAGAGAGAGAGAGAGAAGAGAGAGAGAGAGAGAGAGAGAGAGAGAGAACGAAAAAACATCCTGGCGAGAGACAGAGAGAGAGACAGAGAGAGACAGAGAGAGAGAAGAGAGAGAGACAGAGAGAGAGACAGAGAGAGAGACAGAGAGAGAGACAGAGAGAGACGAGAGAGACAGAGGAGAGAGACGAGAGAGACAGAGAGAGACAGAGAGAGACAGAGAGAGAGAGACAGAGAGAGAGAGAGAGAGAGAGAGAGAGAGAGAGAACGAAAAATACATCCTGGCTGCTCAAAACTGTGGATTCAAGGAGTTCCATAAACGAGTACTTTGTTGGACCTGAAGAAATCCGATATTGATGATGGTAAAATCATCGTCTGTGTACGTTGCAAGTATTATGACGTAAAATGAAATACTTTATTTTCGATACACATGGTTTGGTTTCAAACCAAGTTGCTAATGAAACCACCAACACTTTGGATAGGGAATTACTGCAAGAGATGCATAAAACAGATTTAAGAAGAAAAAAATAGAGTTTTGCAGATTACGAAATCTAGCGAAATCAGCAGACGTACATGCAACTTATTCCTTCCATCGAAAATAACTCGGATATGTTGCGTCCTAGACCCTTAAAACACAGTCTTTGTGTCCCTCCCCGAATACAAGTTATGCTCCTTTTGAAGTGATCTACAAAATGAGACATTTGAAGTCGTTCTATTGGTTTTCGAATTTTAGCTCTTCTATGTACCGCGTTTTGCGCGCGAGCTGTCTCAAACTTAAATTCCACTGCAAAAAAAAAAAAAAAAAAATTAAAAAGATTAAATTATTCAATAAGGAATAAATGGCAATAAAAATGTTCAATAAAATTGTTGTATAAGGATGACCAAATGTTGAATTTTCGAAATTCCTGAGATTTTAATGACAAAAACGGACCTAGGTCATACTATTGAGCAAAGTTCAAGTAATACATTTAAAGAGAACTACTGTGGCAACTTTCCGCCAAAAGTACAGGTTACGTAATATACCGCGATTTCTATTCAAATTAACACATCTCATCTATCATTTGTAAAACTCTAGTAGCGCTTAAAGAGCGAAAATTTATTCTTTAAAAGCTAATTCGGTACCGGAATTCAACCAATTAAAACTGTCTGAGAATTTCAAATTGTGCCGTGTCGCGGCGTTGCCATTGTATTACGTATGATTTCTCGTGCCACACTAGTAAAATTTAGCATGGGAAAATCGAATTTGCAAATTTCGAATTACACCTTCTTCCAAACTGCTACTTATTGCCTAAATGCCATTTTGTCATATTTCCTGAATTTTTTGATTCCCAATTAGAACTGAAATATGACTTAAATGTATAGAAGAGTAAAACCTGGTCCTATAGACTAATTTTCTTCAAAAAATTTGGACCCATTTTTGAGAAAATGTCTGAGGAGAGAGGGAAAGTCTCAATATGTGCAATTTTGGACTCATTTTGCCAGAAAAGAATTAAGTTTTCAAAAAGCTTTTATGAATTCATTTCAAGCACTTCAACTCACAAACGCAATAATGTATATAATCAAAAATGTTCTGAAAGATATTTATAGTTGTAGATCATACTATCAAAATCTATTCAAAGAAATAATTGACAATACATGGAATGTCAAAAAATATTTTGGAGCAGAGGAACACATTTTTATTTATTTATACATATTTTTGTTAAAAAGTGTCAAACCATAAACAAATATTGACTTTGATTTTTCATCTACAAAGTTTTTCATATTGCATCCACAGAAGTAACCTCTTGTTGTCCAGTATTGATGACATCAGTCAAAGCAGTGGTGACCTTAAAACATTCTATGAAAGAACAAAATTGCGAAGATATAAAGAAGGAAAATTCTTTCATTATTTCTCAAAATGGTATTCTATTAGACCCAAAAGAACCTGTTCATTAACTTTTCTTTTTCAAGAAAGGTTCATATTTAGATTTTAAATGAACATTTCAAGTTCTTTTGTTTCAGTCTGAATCATACCTCATAGCACTCACCAACAATTGTGCCTAGTAAAGCAGCAAAAATGAGCACAAGCATGTTTCTTCATGCTGAATTATGATCTAAAAACAAGAAGAAACAAATTATAGTGTCCAGTTTCAGCATCAGTTGTTAAAATGGCTTATTTAATTTTTTCCTCACAATTAATTTCAGAGAATACAACTGTTTATACAATATTTTTAAAAGTTGTCAGTGATATCCATGGGTAATTATTTGAGAATTGTATTAAGAAACAGAACAGAATACCAGCCTTCTTATTATATATTATGTTTTATTTCTATTCTCCTTTCCTCTTCCTGAGTCTGTCTTGGTATATTCTAGAAACCACTAATCATTATTTTATCTATTTAATAACAACATAAAATAATGTTTTTACATGAATGGTAAAAAGGTTCCTTCCTGTTAACAGTTACATAGTCTGATACTAAATATATATCAAGTTATGTACTTCTAATAACGGAATAATGGAACATTATGTACACACCTTTCCGACTCGTTGCCAATTGCATATGGAGTTCCCCAAGAATAGATTTTAGGCCCTATTCTCTTCTTACTATACATAAACAATATGCCCTCGACGATTCGAAACAGAAGAATAGTTCTCTCTGTAGATGCTACGACCATTCTTTGCAGTAAAGAAACCATAAATAGTACAATATCAGATGTTTTAAATTGGTTCCGAAATAAATTAATAGTAAATGAAAAGAAAATGGTTTTAATGCAGTTTTCCATTTCAAATAAACAATTCTGTACTCCATTGAAAATGAACAGTGTACCATTGACTGATATTAAGGCAACAAAATTTTTAGGTCTCTCAATTCAGTCAAAACTTAAATGGAATGTCCTTCTAAATGAATTGAACACAAAATTAAGTTCATTATGCTACGTGTTCAGAATTCTTTCAAATTCAGTCTGCCTTCATGCTGCTTGTTGTGTATATTTTGCGAATGTTTATTCCCGCCTGGCATAATATTCTGGGGAAATACATCTTATAGCTCCCAGACTTTTAGATAACAAAAAACGAATTGTACGAATAATAACCAAATCCCACCCACATGATTCTTATAAGCCTCTCTTCATTAATCTAGGAATTTTACCATTACCTTGTCTCTTGATTTATGAATCAGTAGTTTTTGTCAAAAATGACTTGCTTAAGGGCGGGAATATATTTTCAGAAAACGTTGATATCTAACACTCAACATAGAAATCATTTTCATCAGGGGACAGTATCAACAGCTCATTACAAAAAATTCACATACAATACATGTACATTTTTTTCAACACTTTGCCAGATGACATTAAACGATTAAATTTTATAGAAAAGTTTAAAATCTCAAGTGAAATCGTTTCTGCTGCATAATTATTTCTATACAATTACGTAGAGACATTACTGAGCATCACAAGGAAAGTAACATTAATTTTAACAGTGATATTTAATGCATTATTTACCATTTGGACTGTATAAATCTAAACAACCTGTAACAAGTATTGTACTACAGCCTCCAGGTCAATGACCCTCATCTCGATCAGGTTTTTTGTCCAGTTTCCCTGATCCATTGAGCAAATGCAGAGATGGATGGATGGAATTGTTTTGCTTCTGGACATAAATGTAACTTCATTATCTGTACACATCTTCTAGAATTCAGTGGGAAATATAGTTATTCAAATTATCTTTTCCATGTCGCAGCAGGAAGGCTCTCTCTTGATGGATAAGAGCCCAAAATTATTGCTGATTTATCCTTGAAAATAGATGTTATTACATAGGAGCTTTTTTTTTGTCTTGCAAAAAACATTAATTTTTGTATGTTTTTAAAATTTAAGTAGAATATGGCTTTGTGTAGGGATCACAGAATTTTGGAAACGTGCACATAATTCACTTTCCCATGCCACGTCATACACAGTTTTTAACTATTTTTGACGTAAAATAAATAAATAAATAAATAAGCAATATTTCAGATATGCAATCTCCAGAGGCACCCTCAAAAAACCAGGGATCTGGGCCAGTTGATCCTCGGGGGTTCCTCATTTAAACAAAATACTTCCTCTCCTCAATTCAAACCAAAATTCATTTCTCCATGCATTAGAAATAACTTGGTATGGAAGGTATAGAAACTGCATTGCTCATAAGATTGTTTTTTGACAACAAAATAAATAAATAAATAAATATTTAGTGGAGTTCAGCATAGTTTTCTAATGCAGGAAAAAGAAACATTCCTACAATGACATGTTTATCAAGGACAATCACAGTAGTATCTCCCTCGCATTAACAGGAATATGCAAAATGATTTGTACCTTAACTGAAAACATACCTTTCCATTCATAACTCTTGTTAATACCATAATTCCTTACTATCATTTCATTTTAGTTTTTTTTAAATTTTTTTTTTAATAAATCTCCTTGTCTTCTAATTCAGAAGACTGTCAGCATGGAGAATATAAATAAATAAATCAATCAATAAACAAAACATATCTCTTAATGATATATGTGCATTATTTAAACTGAACTTTTACAAGCAAGAATAATTTGTACATTTTTTCACATGTTAACTTTATTAACTATTTAAAGTACAACAACAGACTAAACTACGAGTACTACTATGAACACCATTTTCTGAAAAGGGGTAGCGGAAGAAAATAGGCCAAAGTGCCCCCAAGGATAAGAATTTTTTGTCGAAAATCGTATTTGATGTGCACAGAAAACAAGTTTTCACCACATTTAAATCAATTTGCCCAGAGCACTTAACAAATGAAGAAAAAAAAACTCATGTTTTCCTTCTTATACCAGTTTAATTTTTTTAACCACGTCTATGAATATTGACTTTAATCATTCTTGAGATTTTCTATACATGATAAGGGTGTTTTGAGAATTTTTCAGGAGTTAACATTCATTTTTGACCTTTACAATCCACTAAAAAGAAGGGGAAAGAAAAACCTCCTTTCCTTTGTTTTTAAAATATCTTATGTTCTGAAGAATATCATAAAAAGGGATACATACATATTGTAGCCCTGTAAATTCTCTATGGTTTCCCAAAATTTCAAACTTTTATCTTATAGTTTGCACTTGACAGCTCAATATAAATAAAATTGTAATTTAATAGTTTATTGTTTTTCTTACAATTAGGTTTTGTTTTACTAATTTTTGTACTTTTTCTTTTTTATGTTCATTAGAAAAGATAATAATAAAAATCAACATTGAAAGAGTATTATAATCTATTGTAATTTGTATAACCTATTGTAGTTTATAAAAAAAATAGAACAATGTTATGTATTATTTTTAACATTAAAATATACATTATATGCATTTTCCCATGCTTTTGATTTAGGCAGCAGATTTTGGAAACAAGCTACTTGATTCCACATCACAATGGGCAGATTTACTGTCCACATCTAAGGTGCAGTATTTGATACTCGGGTCATCTGGTTTAACGTCACCAGATCCACAAAGTCGCAATCCACATTATGTCAGAAAGTTTGCTGAATTAATTCTACGTTGAAGAACGTAGTTTGTTTGTCAACTTCTTCCATATAGCAAGTTTCAGAAAGCTGGAAGATGCAGACATACCTGTTGGAACTGTCAGAATCTCTTTCGATCATCCTTCTGGAAGCCTGGTCTCTCCAGACATGAAATCTAGACAGTATATGGAAAGAAACCCAGGCGAGATGTGGAGCCTCAAGGTGGCAGCCTCATCATCTTGCCCAGCAAAACACTAGATACGTATCCAAGGGAGAATGTATTACTAAAAAGTCTCAAATATAGAAAATACTTGAGACAGAACAAACCGGTTGTTTTAATCCCTGAAGTTGATAATGATAATTTCTAATAAACCTACAAGAGAAAAATTATGAAAATTAATAAAACAAAATACCAATTTTAAGAAAATAATTGAGATATTCTAAAAAAAAAGGTTTTAAGAATTGTAATATTTTTCTATTTTTCACCTTTTTTTTTTTTTTGACTGTAAGGGTCAAAAACAGATATAAACACCTGAAAAAATTCTCGAAACATCTTTATCTACAGAAAATCAATATAATTATTAAACTCAATATTCGTAGGTGTAATTTGGTTCAAAAAATTTTGACTCATATAAAAAGCTATAAAAAAGTTTCTTTCATTTGCATGAAGTTCTCTGGGTAAACTGTTTAAACCTGGTGAAAAACTTGTTTTTTCAGACTTCAAATATGATTTTCAACAAATTTTATCCCTGGAGTGGACTTTTGCCAATTTTATTCTGCTACCCCCTTTATATTCAATTAGATACAGGAATATTTATTAAAAAAATGACTCCAGCCATTGGTAATGATATTTTCATTAGAAATGGTGAAAATTAGAAATTGGTAAAAATGTAACAAAAGAATCAAATATATAACTAATGAAAAAAGTCAAAAAGAAATTTCATTCAGTTTATGATTTCCTATCTCACTCTGAACTGTAATGCCATCAAAACACAAAGATGGCTGATAAACATTTGGCGTTTGCTTATGGAAACTATAGCCATTTGACACATTTTTATTTGAAGTATGAACTAGGTCACTAGCTTAAAATTCTGCATTCCAGTTTTAATTCTACAAATTTTTAATCACATAATCTGTATTAACAATATCCAATGTGTACAGAAATTGATAAAAAACTATGTACCCTCTGGCCATGCGAGTTGAGGCTATGGTTTCATTAGCCAGAAACTCAGGAAAAATCCAAAACCAATAAAACAATTTCAATTTTCACTGAAAAATGGAAATATTTGAGTATGACATTTCACCTAATCTCGTACTGCATATTCCAGATGAAGTTTCATACTGGTGCATTACTACTTACGACACAGTGGGTGACTTGATAGCAAGGCTCCAGGAAAGTCTCGATCCCCTTAAAATATTTGTTATTCATATGATGCAATACAAAACAGAAGCTTTTTTGAAATCCTTGGAATGTAAAGAACTGTTGTACTGTACAAATACTACACAATGTTTTTGCAGTACTTATGAAGGTAGTTTTTGTTAAATTATTTAATTTAATGAGTGTTATAGGTAAGCATTTTATTTGTTTTCTTGAGCAGGGTGCATGCTTCTTTAGAAAAACTATTTTGTGTGGTTTTGTTCAGCAGCATTCTGTGCCTGCTGACCGCTGGTATTGTACTATTATCAGAGCAAATTAGTAATTAAATATGAGGAATTTAGTTTGAATAAACAAAAGCATTAAAAAGCTCATAACGAAAATACATTCCTACCCCTTATGTCCATACTAAGTAAAAAAACTTCATGAGAACACTTAGGGGGAAAACCTCAAGAATATAGTGAGAGAAAGATTACCAGAATTGAAAATGGGAAAAATATCATTCTACGAATAGTATACCATTATGTAACCAGGACACATTTGCACACTTTTATGAAAATGCAAACTATTCAAAGGAGAAGAAAAGGATTGTCTTGCAAATTGTAAATACTTTTAAAACAATTTGCTTTTAAAAGGTCATGTACTTTGTTAATTGAAATTAATTTACATAAATACCTATTATGAATATGTAACACAATCAGTAAAAAATTAACTGAGGGCATATTTTCATGTTGGCTTCCTTCAGCCAATTTCATCTGTCAGTAACAAAACGACACTGACTGAAAAAAACGGTTTTCAAACGATATGTTGTCAATGTCGTATCCCTAATTCCAGAGTGAACACAAAGAAAAACCATAAAATGCAATTTAGCAATAATATTGCAGATTCATGACCATTTCGCACTTTATTGCAGATTGAAAACCTTCAGAAACATACTGCATTGACCGTCAAACATTCAATTACTATTTCCTCAGTGTTTGGTAACATTTCGCATTTTAAGCAATTGCTAAAATATACAATCTCTAATTATCAGTATGCACTTTTATCCAATATAAATTAAAAAAGTTTTCCTTTTTTGATAATTTTTTATATTTTTTAAATAAGGAAAATGTTGAATTTCATTTTTCAATATGCAAACTAACTAAATTAACTGTACCACTAATTTTAAGGGATGTGGAAAAGACAATGGTGACAGGTAATAATATCTAAGCCATCAACGAACCAAACATTATTTATTTTGTGCTTGCATAATACATTTCAACAATATACAAGATGTATTCTCTCTTAAGATCACCACAAGATTCTATATAGATGATGGCAAAAACTTTGCAATTCCATGCATAGCCAAACTGTTTATAAAATGACAAAAGAAAGACTGTCACATTCTGCCATAATTTTCAAAAGAAGGTAAGACATAATAACATATACATTTAAAACCATTCATTTCATGCATGGAAACTCAATTGGCGATGAGAAAACAAGCTTGCTGCCATAAGAACCTCCCTCAAGAAAGTGCAAAGAAGTTAAGCAGGACAAACACCATCATCTGACAGTATGCACTTCTAGGCTGAGGAAATACACCACTACAACATTCTTAAAATTCTATGCAAAGATACATATCCAGCAACACTGCGACTCCAAAGTGTTTCAGTTTTCTTTTAAATCTGCCTGATCGTGAGTGAAGCAAATTTTGAAGCTTAAAAACATACATTAAAAGAATAGAGGAACAGAAATATTCCCTGAGTAACACAATATGGATTGAAGACTATGATAACAGATTTTAACCCAAAATCACTAATTTTAACCACAATGTACACCATATTCAAAAGTGAAAACTATGCATCCGTTCTTTCATTAAGTATACTGCCCTCAACCAGTTATACAATGAACTCAGATTGAATATAGGTACAGGATCCACATACATTATTGACTTATTTTATCTACATCTGTTAATTTTTCTAAGTTTCTTCAAAATAATGGCATAGAAATACAAAGAATGATGGTAACAACCGTGATTGATTAATTTCTAACTCTAATGTCTAATTCAGAACCATTGTTAAATATAAATAACAGGGTGGAATCTGTATTTCCTACCATTCTGTTAAATAAAAACAGTATAATGTAATAAATACAGTGGTACTGTATGTGCCATGATCAATGCTGAGTGTGGCACAGCATTTCTTGTGATGCATATCGATAAGGTGAAGAGTCTGCTTAACATTACCTATGGTATATGTATTGCTAACTTTAACTATCTTTGACATCAGCTGAGAGGTCACCAAATTATGACAGTTTTCACAGGAAATTGAAGGAAATAAAGAATAATTCAATAAATAATATCTATATAAGACAAAATATACATTTATAATAAAATATTAATTGTACTGAGAACAATATTATACCATGTCATGACAAATTAATAATTGTCTTCTTTATTGGTATACAAATCAGAAAATAACGCAAGCTTCTTTCTAAACATGTGAGCAGAATCATGACTATGAAAAACTTGTTTTATCTTTGGAGATACTGGATTTAGGACTGCAGCTTTCTTGAACAGGAACTCTGCAGTATATTTGTTTAAATTCCCTATATTATTTTTTATTTGAGAAAGGAGAAGCTTAAAGCTTGCTCTGCACACTCATTGGGTGCACAGATACTTACCTACATTTAGGCTGGGTACTAACTGGGAGGTGGCTGGGGGGTAATACCAACAGACCCCAGTACATCACGGAAAGTAACCAGGGTCTTGCGGAGGGTGAGGCAAAAGCCCTTAGATGCAGGGATGAGAGGAAATTCGGGCAATTGCACATTCACTGCACTGGCAATTGCTGCAAAAGAAATAATGATAATGTATTTAATTGTTATGTTATTTTAAATTCACTTTAACATTGCCCTTGAAATTTATTTAATTCACAACACTACACATACCACATAACTGGTTTTCAACGAACTACACTCCATCATTCAGATGTAAATATAAATAATGACTAGATTATCTAAAAAGTTAAAAGAACAAAGAAAGACTCCTGTCTAATTTGAGATGGTATTCTTATTTTTAAATACAGTAAATTGCCATTAATTTGTTTTGTATTTAAATACACTTCACTTCATGCATTGTTAATTACAAGTCCATGCTAAATTCCTGAACTTCCCATGTTAAATTATTTCAGAAATTCATTTAACATTATAATACTAATACTTATACATCTGCATGAAAAGTTCTGACTGTATAACAACTGCGTAATAACACAATAATGTAATAATTGACCGATAAGTGAGAACGATTACAACATCCTAGAGGAGCCCAAGAGATCTATGTTCCAGTTCTTTAGATATACTGGCACACAAGGCCTAGGAACTGTGGACATAATCACATATTCACAGGGTGCAAGAATGGGTAGGGAAGCTGGTGTCCTTGCATCCCTTGCGTAATGTTCTCATGACTCCTATATGGCTTAGTGTAATGTTCACTATGATTGAATGGTATACATGTGTTTGTAGGAAATACAAACTAGAGGGGGCTACAACAGTACATATTTTCTCACATTATTTGTAACAAGAACACAATATTGTATATCAAAGGAAGATGTATATACAGAAGAAGTAAAACACAATATCTCAAGGGAGAGTGACAACATTGATTAATATTTTGTATAGCCCAAAAATAACAAGCAAGGCGAAGATAATATACAAATCCTACTTGAAAGCATATGTACATGTGCTTCAGAAGTTTGGATTCTAAGGGAGAGCGAGAAGAAAAAATTTAAATTAATAGAAATGAACTAGTGGAGATGCTGATGTTTACATTACTGTGTGCTTACATGGATGAAGTACCCAATGTTGACAAAAAAAAATAAATGAAATGGGTATTGATATAATGGATGTAGTTGATGCTAAAAGATTGAGAGAGTACAGTCATATCCAAAAGGATGACAGGAAGTAGATGACCTAAGAAAATTTTAAAATGGTTACCTCAATGAAACATGGCAGACCAACAAAAACTTAGGAAAAGGAGATAGAAAGGGTGATGAAGGAACGAAATCTTCAAGAGGATGATCAAGGGTGTGCCAACTATTGCTAGTACAACATTGTATTTCTATATGAACATGCAAAAAGCGTTTCCAACCAGCAGAAATTTCTTCTCCATACTGAGATTCGAACATAGGTCGATGGAGTTTAATCACCGCATGCTTTACTTTTAGACTGTGGAGTTGCTCAGCCATACTCACTTACGTTGACACTTAAAAAACTAATGGTCTCCCACTATTTCTAACAAATACTATTTCAGAAAATTCAGATATTTTAAAAATGACATCTGCACCAATTTTATACATCCTTTGCACTCTCAGGAAAAATTATAATGACAAAAATTCAGAGACATTTATGAGAAAACTTTAAGATTTCATGTAAAATTAAAATATTTATTTCAATCTTGTAAGGCTTCAAGTTTGATCATGTCGATTGGGGAATATCAGTTATGGAGAAAATCATCTGAACAGTTCAGGCACTAATGTTGACCAGAGTCAGACGGACAGAAAGATGTTTTGCCATTTATCAATTATTCAGTACCAAGAACCCACAAAATGTGGATTCTGACTACACGTGTTAAGAGGAAGTAATTTACTACAAAAGTTTTTATGTCGAAAAATTGCTGATTTTTGCCAAACAATTATATTTTCTAAGCAAGAAAGTAAAAACTTAGGAATGAGGAGGGGCAGTTGTCTCATTTTGAGGGTGGAATTATGCTTTAGGTGCAGAGAAAAGCAATCCATCAATCCAAAGTGACAATTTTTTCTTGCGAAGGTAGTGTATTGACAATAATAAGTGCTTTAAGAATATATTACATGCATATTGTATTACATGCATATACAGCAACATTGACCAAACATTGAGTTTTTATTTTGCACCTAGATTTTCTTAATTTTCTCTTAAGCATCTTTCTCAAGTATATTTTTTTCCTCTTCAGTCGTCTGAAAAACATTTAAATGAAGTTTCACTCTACCAAGAGATGTTTATTGCAGTATTTTAGAATGTTTGAATTGGATATAAAATACCTCCCCTGGTAATATTTTAGATGTTTGAACTGGATATACAATATTATACCCCCACCTTTTAGATAATTAATATAACTTGATAAATCAATACTTCGAAACTGTCCATTAAATGAAAATGAAATAAGTTCATAAACACCAGTTAGTAGAAATCATAAAATACCTCAGACTTGTACTAATCAGCCTAATCATTGTGTTAAATTTGTGGTCCCCAAATCTGCGCACTTGGAATGTTAGAGCCATGTCAGTGGCAACATGTCTATTTGTGCTTTCCAGTTTTCTACAGACTTGAAAGCAACAGTGGGCACACACGTGCAACACAGTACCCTTAGATCAGATAATGGGCAAGGTATTATATTCTACGCACAGACTTAGCTTTGCATGAAGTAATGATCTTCAGGAGTCTTGTTGTCGAAGCTGATCTTCATGTCGAGTGTATGTTGATTAAGTGCCATGCTTCTAAACTTTATTTTTTTTTAATTAAATTTATTTAACCATCCTAAAGATAATGTTTACCCTATTCAACAGCTTTGTTACAAGTGGGTGTTGAGAATGGCAAAAGGATGTAAGTATTTATTTAATGAACGTGAAATTCATGCAGCAGCAACAACAACAAAAACAAACAAACAAGCCACCATCACCAAGTCGTTTTGTACATTTTGTTGCTCGCT
The DNA here is from genome assembly GCA_964035755.1 of Teleogryllus oceanicus. NCBI lineage: Eukaryota > Metazoa > Arthropoda > Insecta > Orthoptera > Gryllidae > Teleogryllus > Teleogryllus oceanicus. The sequence continues at coordinate 109,654,118 of CAXIVR010000003.1, forward strand.
TGGCTGCAATGTGTGTAGAGCAGTGCTCATTCTTGTATTGTAAGAATATGGAAAAAATTTTGTTTTAGAGAGCTGTGAAATTTACTGCCATCCCATGCTGATACCCACCTCTGTGACAATGTTGTGTGGTTTGAATCTTATTACATAACTGCCTGCATGTTTGCTGACCACTATGTTAAACTATTAGGTTTATACATATATTTATTATATATTTTTGTACTACCTTTAATTTTAGGAATAATATAAGGATGAAAAAAATAGAGGTACTCTGTTTCTGGCCTTAAAATGAACTTACCTTCACCATGAAGTTCCCTAAAACTTGTGGGAGTCGTAGGAGTTACAGGGTGGTTGTTGTTGTATCGTTCAGAGATCTCCAGCCATGTGTCTAAGCGATGCAGTAATCTGCAAATAAAAAAATGCATGTCAATGAAGTTAAATCAATTATTTAAAACAGACACACATACAAATTATGCTTGGAATCTATGTAATAAACCATGGAAACCCATTAAGAACAAGTGTTACCATACGTCAGCAAGTACAATATTGATCTAATTGTGTTTTAAGAAGCTGTAACTAAGGTTTTCCAGGTTGGTATCTAGAACAACATCTACAGTCGTATCTAGAACAACATCTTGAACAATACATTCTATTAACTCATTGGATGTGTGATTGTGGGTGTTATGTCAATTGTTGTTGACAGAGAAACTCATACCTTCAGAAATCAGCATATTGGATCATATTGGAATAATATTGGTATATTGTCACCTGGCTCTTAGATGCAGCAATTCACAATGCACGGGGCAAAACATCGTTAAGGCAATCAATACCAAAGCTTCACTGAAGAAGACAGATTATCGCAACTTATCTAACTAAATATGCAGGTCACTTAGAGGTTCTGAAAGGGCTACAAATGGTCTAAGAAGTTTGAAACTCAATAGAATTTCAGATGATATCAGATATGATGAGCGAAATCATTTGATTCATCCTGTACTGAAGTAGAAAAGAGGCAGACATACTGGAGAAGTGTGTTCAACTGTTGGTAGAACAGAATGTTCTAGATGTAAATTAGGGATGTGTGTTGAGTATTTGTAATTTTTCATATGAAATAATTATATCTATTACAATGGGTGTTATTTGTTCTCATAAAGGACTAGCATGACCACATGGTCACACTTTTTTCTCAATAAAATTTAAAAAGTTGATTTTAAACAAAGTTATTGATTCTTATTCTTTTAAATGTTATTTGTAAACTAAATTTAAAGAAACAATTCATTAAAAAAATTCCATCCTTAATGGGTTTAATATAATGTTATTGGAATGTAGACCACTTCACAATTGGGCAATTACATCACAATGTTCTTGAAGAACTAATAATTAAGTTTCCAAACATTTGCTTTATTCAAGGGTGCACTGCTTGTGAAATCCACAAATTTTATAGAATCAATGAATACAGAATCTGTATAGAAAACTTCAAGTAATTGGTCATCACACATCTAATGTTTGTTTAACTTCATTATGGTGATTTGAACAGGACTATTTTCTTGATTGCAGACAGTGCCAGGAGATGGACAATTCTGGGCCCCGGGCAACGCTGAAATGTACTTGTCGATTTTGAAGAGGCCTTCAGAGAATA